>CAHIKZ030000287.1:652500-780000 GCA_903632075.3 Acanthosepion pharaonis
TAATATCATAGAATTTGGGAGAAAGAGACGTGCACGAGACTGAGAGAGAGAGAGAGAGAGACACACACACACAGAATCAGAGAGAGAAAGAGTGAGAGAGTGAAATCAACCGAAAAAAGAAATAGATATTTCAAGAATTAATATCATAGAATTTGGGAGAAAGAGACGTGCACGTGACAGAGAGAGAGAGAGAGAGAGAGAGATAAAGAGAGAAAGAGAGAGAGAGAGAGAGAGAGAGAGAGAGAGAAACCAACTAAAAATGAAAAGAATTATTATCATAGAATTTGGGGGACAGAGTCGTGCGCGAGACAGAGAGAGGGAGAGAGACAGACAGACAGAGTGAGTGAGTGAGAGAAATAAACCAAACAAAGAAAGGAAGACATAGTTCAAGAATTAATATCATATAATTTGATAGAGAGAGACATGCGCAATACAGAGAGAGAGAGAGAGAAAGAGAGATGGACAGAGAGACACACACAGTGTCAGAAAGAGAGAGAGAGAGAAAGAGAATCCAGCCAAGAAATTTAAAGAAAAGAAGAGATAGTTCAAGAACTAATATCAAAAAAGTGTGTGTGGAGAGAGACAGATAGGGAGAGAGGGAGAGAGAGAGAGAGAGACGTGATCTAGGCATAGAGAGAGACTTAGAAAGCGAGATTCAGAGGGAAGAATCAATAAAATTAACAAAGTGAGGTAGTGTGTAGGTGGAATGAATAAGAGTAGGAACAATCAATGAGAAAATACCACCGAGGTAAATGGATGAAAAAGAAAAATGAAGTTAGCGAAAATCGGCAAGGATTAAAAAAAGGGGGGGGATGAACGAACAAAATATAGACAAAGAAAAAAGCAAACGTCTCGCTTTGATGATTTTGTTATCGTGTCAATAAATTGCAGGTGCTCTCTGCAATATGCTTTGCACATTTTTTTTAAAATATTTGCTTCTACAAAAGAGTCTTTGAGTAGAAAAAAGGTAATGAAGTAAGTGGAATGGCGAGGGTATCGATAAATTGGCCTAGAGTGATTCACTGAGTGAAGAAGAAGAATCGTGAGAGAAGAAAAAAATGAAATAGAGATATGAGTGGAAGGCGTAGATAGTGGTGAATTGAGAGAAAGAGAGAGATAGAGAGAGAGAATGAGAGAGAAAAGAGACTATATAAGGAATTATAGAGTGGTTGGAAGAAAGATAGGAAGTAAGAGTAAGTAACGTATAAGGACGGCGAGGAAGCGGGAAACGAAGAGAGTTACGCAATAGAGAAATTACAAACGAGGCCAAGAGGAAAGCAAAAAAGAAAAAAAGCAGGAAAGTGAAGAAGAAGAAGAAGAAGAAGAAGAAGAAGAACTTGTTCTAAATAACATCTTAAAGGAAGGAGTAAACAGGAACAAACGCGAGAAGAATATAAATGAGGAAAGAAGGAGCTTTAAAAATAAAATGTTGATGAAGGAAAGATAGGAATGAAATTAAGAAAAAGAATACCACTAAGGACAGAAGAAGAAGAAGAAGAAGAAGAAGAAGAAGAAGAAGAAGAGGAAGAAGGACAACAACAACAATAACAGTAAGAGGGTATAAATAACATCAAGAGGAAGGAAGGAAGGAAATTTAAAACAAGAAAATACCTTTGGAAAGAAGAAGTTAAAGATACATCATCTTAAGGAAAGACAGAAACGTGAAGAAGAAGAAGAAGAAAAAGAAGAAGAAGAAGAAGCTTTAAAACCCTTTTCACGAAGGAAAGATAGGGACGAAATTGCGAAGAAAATAACATAGGAAAAAAGATGAACTAAAGAAAAAGACATTATAAAAATCTGTAAATTGAAAGAAATTGGGAAGAAAATATCTTTGGAAAGAAGAAGAAGATGAAGAAGGAGAAGAGGAAGAAGAAGAAGAAGAAGAAGAAGAAGAATGAACAACAACAACAAAAATTAGAAGTTCTGAAAAACACAATCTTAACTCTTTGAAACCTGACCTCCGCTTTATCGCTTAGAGAAAATGACTTAATGCCCAGCCACCGGTTGAAGAACGGTAGAGAAAAAATGACGTAATGCCCAGACACCGTTGAACAGTGGTAGAGAAAAATGACGTAATGCCCAGCCACCGGTTGAACAGTGGTAGAGAAAATGACGTAATGCCCAGCGACCGGTTGAACAGTGGTAGAGAAAAAAAAATGACGTAATGCCCAGCCACCGGTTGAACAGTGGTAGAGAAAATGACGTAATGCCCAGCCACCGGTTGAACAGTGGTAGAGAAAAATGACGTAATGCCCAGCCACCGTTGAACAGTGGTAGAGAAAAATGATGTAATGCCCATCCACCGGTTGAACTGTGGTAGAGAAAATGACGTAATGCCCAGCCACCGTTGAACAGTGGTAGAGAAAATGACGTAATGCCCAGCGGCCGGTTGAACAGTGGTAGAGAAAAAATGACGTAATGCCCAGCCACCGGTTGAACAGTGGTAGAGAAAATGACGTAATGCCCAGCCACCGGTTGAACAGTGGTAGAGAAAAATGACGTAATGCCCAGCCACCGGTTGAACAGTGGTAGAGAAAATGACGTAATGCCCATCCCACCGTTGAACAGTGGTAGAGAAAATGACGTAATGCCCAGCCACCGGTTGAACAGTGGTAGAGAAAAATGACGAATGCCCAGCCACCGGTTGAACAGTGGTAGAGAAAATGACGTAATGCCCAGCCACTGGTTGAACAGTGGTAGAGAAAATGACGTAATGCCCAGCCACTGGGTTGAACAGTGGTAGAGAAAAATGACGTAATGCCCATCCACCGGTTGAACAGTGGTAGAGAAAAATGACGTAATGCCCATCCACCGTTGAACAGTGGTAGAGAAAAATGACGTAATGCCCAGCCACCGTTGAACAGTGGTAGAGAAAATGACGTAATGCCCAGCCACTGGTTGAACAGTGGTAGAGAAAATGACGTAATGCCCAGCCACCGGTTGAACAGTGGTAGAGAGAAAATGACGAATGCCCAGCCACTGGTTGAACAGTGGAAGAGAAAATGACGTAATGCCCATCCACCGGTTGAACAGTGGTAGAGAAAATGACGTAATGCCCAGCCACTGGTTGAACAGTGGTAGAGAAAATGACGTAATGCCCAGCCACCGGTTGAACAGTGGTAGAAAAAAATGACGTAATGCCCAGCCACTGGTTGAACAGTGGTAGAGAAAATGACGTAATGCCCAGCCACTGGTTGAACAGTGGTAGAGAAAAATGACGTTATGCCCAGCCACCGGTTGAACAGTGGTAGAGAAAATGACGTAATGCCCAGGTTGAACAGTGGTTGAGAAAAACAGTGGTAGAGAAAATGACGTAATGCCCAGCCACCGGTTGAACAGTGGTAGAGAAAAAAAATGCCCAGCCACCGTTGAAAGTGGTAGAAAAATGACGTAATGCCCAGCCACGGTTGAACAGTGGTAGAGAAAAATGACGAATGCCCAGCCACCGGTTGAACAGTGGTAGAGAAAATGACGTAATGCCCAGCCACCGGTTGAACAGTGGTAGAGAAAATGACGAATGCCCAGCCACCGGTTGAACAGTGGTAGAGAAAAATGACGTAATGCCCAGCCACGGTTGAACAGTGGTAGAGAAAAATGACGTTATGCCCAGCCACCGTTGAACAGTGGTAGATGCCCAGCCACGGTTGAACAGTGGTAGAGAAAAATGCCCAGCCACCGGTTGAACAGTGGTAGAGAAAAATGACGTAATGCCCAGCCACCGGTTGAACAGTGGTAGAGAAAAAATGACGTAATGCCCAGCCACCGGTTGAACAGTGGTAGAGAAAATGACGTAATGCCCAGCCACTGGTTGAACAGTGGTAGAGAAAATGACGTAATGCCCAGCCACCGTTGAACAGTGGTAGAGAAAAATGACGAATGCCCAGCCACCGTTGAACAGTGGTAGAGAGAAAATGACGTAATGCCCAGCCACCGTTGAACAGTGGTAGAGAAATGACGTAACGCCCAGCCACCGGTTGAACAGTGGTAGAGAGAAAAATGACGTAATGCCCAGCCACCGGTTGAACAGTGGTAGAGAAAATGACGTAATGCCCAGCCACCGTTGAACAGTGGTAGAGAAAATGACGTAATGCCCAGCCACCGGTTGAACAGTGGTAGAGAAAAAATGACGTAATGCCCAGCCACCGGTTGAACAGTGGTAGAGAAAAATGACGAGAAAATGCCCAGCCACCGGTTGAACAGTGGTAGAGAAAATGACGTAATGCCCAGCCACCGGTTGAACAGTGGTAGAGAAAAATGACGTAATGCCCAGCCACCGTTGAACAGTGGAGAAAAATGACGTAATGCCCAGCCACCGGTTGAACAGTGTGAAAAATGACGAATGCCCAGCCACTGGTTGAAAGTGGTGAGAAAAAATGCCCAGCCAGCCACCGTTGAACAGTGGTAGAGAAAAATGACGAATGCCCAGCCACCGGTTGAACAGTGGTAGAGAAAAAATGACGTAATGCCCAGCCACCGTTGAACAGTGGTAGAGAAAATGACGAATGCCCAGCCACCGGTTGAACAGTGGTAGAAAAAATGACGTAATGCCCAGCCACCGTTGAACAGTGGTAGAGAAAATGACGTTATGCCCAGCCACCGGTTGAACAGTGGTAGAGAAAAATGACGTAATGCCCAGCGACCGGTTGAACAGTGGTAGAGAAAATGACGTAATGCCCAGCCACCGGTTGAACAGTGGTAGAGAAAATGACGTAATGCCCAGCCACGGGGTTGAACAGTGGTAGAGAAAAATGACGTAATGCCCAGCCACCGTTGAACAGTGGTAGAGAAAAATGACGTAATGCCCAGCCACCGGTTGAACAGTGGTAGAGAAAAATGACGTAATGCCCAGCCACCGGTTGAACAGTGGTAGAGAAAAATGACGTAATGCCCAGCCACCGTTGAACAGTGGTAGAGAAAAAATGACGTAATGCCCAGCCACTGGTTGAACAGTGGTAGAGAAAAAATGACGTAATGCCCAGCCACTGGTTGAACAGTGGTAGAGAAAAATGACGTAATGCCCAGCCACCGTTGAACAGTGGTAGAGAAAAATGACGTAATGCCCAGCCACCGGTTGAACAGTGGTAGAGAAAAATGACGTAATGCCCAGCCACTGGTTGAACAGTGGAAGAGAAAAATGACGTAATGCCCAGCCACTGGTTGAACAGTGGTAGAGAAAAATGACGTAATGCCCAGCCACCGGTTGAACAGTGGTAGAGAAAAATGACGTAATGCCCAGCCACCGGTTGAACAGTGGTAGAGAAAATGACGAATGCCCAGCCACTGGTTGAACAGTGGTAGAGAAAAATGACGTAATGCCCAGCCACTGGTTGAACAGTGGTAGAGAAAAAAATGACGTAATGCCCAGCCGCCGGTTGAACAGTGGTAGAGAAAATGACGTAATGCCCAGCCACCGGTTGAACAGTGGTAGAGAAAAAATGCCCAGCCACCGGTTGAACAGTGGTAGAGAAAATGACGAATGCCCAGCCACCGGTTGAACAGTGGTAGAGAAAAATGACGTAATGCCCAGCCACCGGTTGAACAGTGGTAGAGAAAATGACGAATGCCCAGCCACGGTTGAACAGTGGTAGAGAAAAATGACGTAATGCCCAGCCACCGGTTGAACAGTGGTAGAGAAAATGACGTAATGCCCAGCCACCGGTTGAACAGTGGTAGAGAAAATGATTGAATGCCCAGCCACTGGTTGAACAGTGGTAGAGAAAATGACGTAATGCCCAGCCACTGGTTGAACAGTGGTAGAGAAAATGACGTAATGCCCAGCCACCGTTGAACAGTGGTAGAGAAAAATGACGTAATGCCCAGCCACTGGTTGAACAGTGGAAGAGAAAAATGACGAATGCCCAGCCACCGTTGAACAGTGGTAGAAAAAATGACGAATGCCCAGCCACCGTTGAACAGTGGTAGAGAAAAAATGACGAATGCCCAGCCACCGGTTGAACAGTGGTAGAGAAAAAAATGACGTAATGCCCAGCCACCGGGTTGAACAGTGGTAGAGAAAAATGACGTAATGCCCAGCCACCGTTGAACAGTGGTAGAGAAAATGACGAATGCCCAGCCACCGTTGAACAGTGGTAGAGAAAATGACGTAATGCCCAGCCACCGTTGAACAGTGGTAGAGAAAATGACGTAATGCCCAGCCACCGTTGAACAGTGGTAGAGAAAAATGACGTAATGCCCAGCCACCGGTTGAACAGTGGTAGAGAAAATGACGTAATGCCCAGCCACCGGTTGAACAGTGGTAGAAAAAAATGACGTAATGCCCAGCCACCGGTTGAACAGTGGTAGAGAAAATGACGTAATGCCCAGCGGCCGGTTGAACAGTGGTAGAGAAAATGACGTAATGCCCAGCCACCGGTTGAACAGTGGTAGAAAAATGACGTAATGCCCAGCCACCGGTTGAACAGTGGAGAAAAATGAGATGGTTGAACAGTGGTAGAAAAATGACGTATGCCCAGCCACCGGTTGAACAGTGGTAGAGAAAATGACGAATGCCCAGCCACCGTTGAACAGTGGTAGAGAAAATGACGAATGCCCAGCCACCCGTTGAACAGTGGTAGAGAAAAATGACGAATGCCCAGCCACCGGTTGAACAGTGGTAGAGAAAATGACGTAATGCCCAGCGGCCGGTTGAACAGTGGTAGAGAAAATGACGAATGCCCAGTCACCGTTGAACAGTGGTAGAGAAAAATGACGTAATGCCCAGCGGCCGGTTGAACAGTGGTAGAAAAATGACGAATGCCCAGCGGCCGGTTGAACAGTGGTAGAGAAAAATGACGAATGCCCAGCGGCCGTTGAACAGTGGTAGAGAAAATGACGTAATGCCCAGCCACCGTTGAACAGTGGTAGAGAAAATGACGTAATGCCCAGCCGCCGTTGAACAGTGGTAGAGAAAAAAAATGACGTAATGCCCAGTGGCCGGGTTGAACAGTGAAGAGAAAAATGACGAATGCCCAGCCACCGGTTGAACAGTGGAAGAGAAAATGACGCCCAGCCCAGCCACCGCCGTTTGCGGTAGAGAAAATGACGAATGCCCAGCCACCGTTGAACAGTGGTAGAGAAAATGACGTAATGCCCAGCCACCGGTTGAACAGTGAAGAGAAAATGACGTAATGCCCAGCCACCGCTGAACAGTGGTAGAGAAAATGACGTAATGCCCAGCCACCGTTGAACAGTGGTAGAGAAAAATGACGTAATGCCCAGCCACCGGTTGAACAGTGGTAGAGAAAAATGACGTAATGCCCAGCCGCCAATTGAACAGTGGTAGAGAAAAATGACGTAATGCCCATCCGGCCAAGGTTGAACAGTGGAAGAGAAAATGACGAATGCCCAGCCACCGTTGAACAGTGGTAGAGAAAATGACGTAATGCCCAGCCACCGTTGAACAGTGGTAGAGAAAAATGACGAATGCCCAGCCACCGGTTGAACAGTGGTAGAGAAAATGACGAATGCCCAGTGGTTGAACAGTGGTAGAAAAATGACGTAATGCCCATCCACCGGTTGAACAGTGGAAGAGAAAAATGACGTAATGCCCAGCGGCCGGTTGAACAGTGGTAGAGAAAATGACGTAATGCCCAGCCACCGTTGAACAGTGGTAGAGAAAATGACGAATGCCCAGCCACGGATTGAACAGTGGTAGAGAAAAATGACGTAATGCCCAGCCACCGGGTTGAACAGTGGTAGAGAAAATGACGTAATGCCCAGCGGCCGTTGAACAGTGGAAGAAAAAAAAAATGCCCAGCCACCGGTTGAACAGTGCCAGAGAAAATGACGTAATGCCCAGCCACCGTTGAACAGTGGTAGAGAAAATGACGTAATGCCCAGCCACCGTTGAACAGTGGTAGAGAAAATGACGTAATGCCCAGCCACCGGTTGAACAGTGGTAGAGAAAAAATGACGTAATGCCCAGCCACCGGTTGAACAGTGGTAGAGAAAAATGACGTAATGCCCAGCCACCGGTTGAACAGTGGAAGAGAAAAATGACGAAAAAATGCCCAGCCACCGGTTGAACAGTGGAAGAGAAAATGACGTAATGCCCAGCCACCGGTTGAACAGTGGTAGAGAAAATGACGTAATGCCCAGCCACCGTTGAACAGTGGTAGAAAAAATGACGTAATGCCCAGCCACCGGTTGAACAGTGGAAGAGAAAATGACGAATGCCCATCCACGGTTGAACAGTGGAAGAGAAAATGACGTAATGCCCAGCCACCGATTGAACAGAGAGAAAAATGACGTAATGCCCAGCCACCGGTTGAACAGTGGTAGAGAAAATGACGTAATGCCCAGCCACCGGTTGAACAGTGGTAGAGAAAATGACGAATGCCCAGCGGCCGGTTGAACAGTGGTAGAGAAAATGACGTAATGCCCAGCCACCGGTTGAACAGTGGAAGAGAAAAATGACGTAATGCCCAGCCACCGGTTGAACAGTGTAATGCCCAGCAGTTGAAAATGGAAGAGAAAATGACGTAATGCCCAGCCACCGTTGAACAGTGGTAGAAAAATGACGTAATGCCCAGCCACCGGTTGAACAGTGGTAGAGAAAAAATGACGTAATGCCCAGCCACCGTTGAACAGTGGTAGAGAAATGACGTAATGCCCAGCCACCGTTGAACAGGAGAAAAATGACGAATGCCCAGCCACCGGTTGAACAGTGGTAGAGAAAATGACGTAATGCCCAGCGGCCGGTTGAACAGTGGTAGAGAAAATGACGTAATGCCCAGCGGCCGTGGTTGAACAGTGGAAGAGAAAAATGACGAATGCCCAGCCACAGTGGAAGAGAAAATGCCGTTGAACAGTGGTAGAGGAAAATGACGTAATGCCCAGCCACCGGTTGAACAGTGGTAGAGAAAAATGAAAAATGAACAGTGGTAGAGAAAAATGCCCATCCACCGGTTGAACAGTGGTAGAGAAAATGACGTAATGCCCAGCCACCGGTTGAACAGTGGTAGAGAAAATGACGAACAGGTAGAGAAAAATGCCCAGTCGCCGGTTGAACAGTGGTAGAGAAAATGACGAATGCCCAGCCACCGTTGAACAGTGGTAGAGAAAAATGACGAATGCCCAGCCACCGGTTGAACAGTGGTAGAGAAAATAAGACGTAATGCCCAGCCGCCGGTTGAACAGTGGTAGAGAAAATGACAATGCCCAGCGGCCGTTGAAAAGTAGAGAAAATGACGAATGCCCATCCACCGGTTGAACAGTGGTAGAGAAAATGACGAATGCCCAGCGGCCGTTGAACAGTGGCAGAGAAAATGACGTAATGCCCACCGGTTGAACAGTGGTAGAGAAAATGACGTAATGCCCAGCCACCGTTGAACAGTGGTAGAGAAAATGACGTAATGCCCAGCGGCCGGTTGAACAGTGGTAGAGAAAATGACGTAATGCCCAGCACCGGTTGAACAGTGGTAGAGAAAATGACGTAATGCCCAGCCACCGTTGAACAGTGGTAGAGAAAATGACGTAATGCCCAGCGGCCGGTTGAACAGTGGTAGAGAAAAATGACGTAATGCCCAGCCACCGGTTGAACAGTGGTAGAGAAAATGACGTAATGCCCAGCCACCGTTGAACAGTGGTAGAGAAAACACGTGAATGCCCAGCCACGGTTGAACAGTGGTAGAAAAATGACGTAATGCCCAGTCACCGGTTGAACAGTGGTAGAGAAAAATGACGTAATGCCCAGCCAGCCACCGGTTGAACAGTGGTAGAAAAATGACGTAATGCCCAGCGGCCGGTTGGAACAGTGGTAGAGAAAATGACGTAATGCCCAGCGGCCGGTTGAACAGTGGTAGAGAAAATGACGTAATGCCCAGCCACCGGTTGAACAGTGGTAGAGAAAATGTTGACGTAATGCCCAGCCACCGGTTGAACAGTGGAAGAGAAAAGAGAAAATGCCCAGCGGCCGGTTGAACGTAGAAAATGCCCAACCACCGGTTGAACAGTGGAAGAGAAAATGACGTAATGCCCAGCCACCGGTTGAACAGTGGTAGAGAAAAAATGACGAATGCCCAGCCACCGGTTGAACAGTGGTAGAGAAAAAATGACGTAATGCCCAGCCACCGTTGAACAGTTGAACAGTGAGTTGAACAAAAGACCCAGCCAAAAGTGGTAGAGAAAAATGCGAATGAAAATGGCCCAGCCACCGTTGAACAGTGGTAGAGAAAAAAATGACGGCGTAATGCCCAGCCACCGGTTGAACAGTGGTAGAGAAAATGACATAATGCCCAGCGCCGGTTGAACAGTGGTAGAAAAAAATGACGAATGCCCAGCCACCGGTTGAACAGTGGTAGAAAAATGACGTAATGCCCAGCCACGGTTGAACAGTGGTAGAGAAAATGACGTAATGCCCAGCGGCCGGTTGAACAGTGGTAGAGAAAATGACGTGATGCTCAATGCCCAGTCACACGGTTGAACAGTGGAAGAGAAAATGACGTAATGCCCAGCCACCGTTGAACAGTGGTAGAGAAAATGACGTAATGCCCAGCCACCGGTTGAACAGTGGTAGAGAAAAATGACGTAATGCCCAGCCACCGGTTGAACAGTGGTAGAGAAAATGACGTAATGCCCAGCCACCGGTTGAACAGTGGTTGAAAAGTGACGTAGAGAAAAAGTGACGGTAGAGAAAATGCCCAGCCCAACAGTTGAACAGTGGTAGAGAAAATGACGTAATGCCCAGCCACCGGTTTGAACAGTGGTAGAGAAAATGGCGAATGCCCAGCGGCGGTTGAACGGGTTGAACAGTGACAGTGAGAAAAATGGCGAATGCCCAGCCACCGTTGAACAGTGGTAGAGAAAATGGCGTAATGCCCAGCCACCGGTTGAACAGTGAAAATGGCGTAGAGAAAAATGACGAATGCCCAGCCACCGGTTGAACAGTGGTAGAGAAAATGACGAATGCCCAGCCACCGCCGTTGAACAGTGGTAGAGAAAATGACGTAATACCCAGCCACCGTTGAACAGTGGTAGAGAAAATGGCGTGATGCCCAGCCACTGGTTGAACAGTGGTAGAAAAAAATGACGTAATGCCCAGCCACCGGTTGAACAGTGGTTGAACAGAGAAAATGACGTAATGCCCAGCCACCGTTGAATGGTGGTATGTATACGGTAGAGAAAAATGACGTGAATGCCCAGCCACCGGTTGAACAGTGGTAGAGAAAAAATGACGTAATGCCCATCCACCGGTTGAACAGTGGTAAAGATGAAAATGACGAATGCCCAGCCACCGGTTGAACAGTGGTAGAGAAAATGACGAATGCCCAGCCAGGAACAGTGAACAGTGGTCAGCCAGAGAAAAAATGACGTAATGCCCAGCCACCGTTGAACAGTGGTAGAGAAAAAATGGCGAATGCCCAGCCACCGTTGAACAGTGGTAGAGAAAAATGACGAATGCCCAGCCACCGGTGATGAACAGTGGAAGAGAAAAGTCACCGGTTGCCCAGCAGAGAACCGGTTGAACAGTGGTAGAAAAAAAATGTTGAACAATGCCCAGCCACCGGTTGAACAGTGATAGAAAAATGACGAATGCCCAGCCACCGGTTGAACAGTGGTAGAGAAAATGACAGTGATAGAAAATGCCCAGCCACGGTTGAACAGTGAAGAGAAAATGGCGTGAACAGTGGTAGAGAAAATGACGAATGCCCAGCCACCGGTTGAACAGTGGTAAGAAAATGACGAATGCCCAGCGGCCGGTTGAACAGTGGTAGAGAAAAATGACGAATGCCCAGCGGCCGGTTGAACAGTGGTAGAGAAAAATGACGAATGCCCAGTCGGCCGGTTGAACAGTGGTAGAAAAAATGACGTAATGCCCAGCCACCGGTTGAACAGTGATAGAGAAAATGACGTAATGCCCAGCCACCGGTTGAACAGTGGTAGAGAAAAAATGAACGTATAGAAAATGCCGTGAGCAGCCACCGGTTGAACATGCCCAGTGGTAGAGAAAATGGCGTGAAAATGAAAATGGCGTGTAATGAAAATGGCGTGATGCCACCGGTTGAACAGTGATAGAGAAAAAATGGCGTAGAAAATGCCCAGCCACCGGTTGAACAGTGGTAGAGAAAAATGACGTAATGCCCAGCCACCCGGTTGAACAGTGGTAGAGAAAAATGACGTAATGCCCAGCCACCGGTTGAACAGTGATAGAGAAAATGGCGTAATGCCCAATACCCGGTTGAACAGTGGTAGAGAAAATGCTCCAGCCACCGGAATGCCCAGCCACGGTTGAACAGTGGTAGAGAAAATGGCGTGATGCCCAGCCACGGTTGAACAACAGTGGTAGAGAAAAATGGCGTGATGCCCAGCCACCCGGTTGAACAGTGGTAGAGAAAATGACGAATGCCCAGCTCAGCCCGGTTGAACAGTGGTAGAGAAAATGAACAGTGATGAATACCCATTGATGCTCAAAAGTTGAACAGTGATAGAGAAAATGGTGTGATTTTATCCACGGTTGAACAGTGGTATAGAAAATGGTGATGCCCAGCCCGGTTGAACAGTGGTAGAGAAAAATGACGAATGCCCAGCCACCGGGTTGAACAGTGGTAGATAAAAAATGACGTGATACCCAGACCCAACCAGATACCCACCGTTGAACAGTGGTAGAGAAAATGGCGTAATGCCCAGCCACCGTTGAACAGTAATACCCCAGACCCAGTTAGTGGTATAGAAAATGGCGTAATGCCCGATAGAAAATGGCATCCACCAGTTGAACAGTGGAAGAGAAAAATGACGAATGCCCAGCCACCCGTTGAACAGTGAACGAAAAGTGCCCAGCCACCGGTTGGTAGAGAAAATTGATAGAAAATGGCGTGATGCCCAGCCACCAGTCGTTGAACAGCGATTGTTGAACAGTGGTAGATAAAATGACGTAATGCCCGTGAGCCCACACCAGTTGAACAGTGATAGAGAAAACGGTTGAACAGTGATAGAAAAATGGCGTGATGCCCAGCCACGGTTGAACGGTGATAGAGAAAATGGCGTAATGCCCAGCCACCGGTTGAACAGTGAGGAAAATGGCGTGATGCCCAGCCACCAGTTGAACAGTGGTAGATAAAATGACGAATGCCCAGACCCAGTGAACAGTGGTTGAAAATGAAACAGTTGAACAGTGAGAGAAAATGGCGAATACCCAGTCACCGTTGAACAGTGGTAGAGAAAATGGCGTAATGCGGAATACCAGTTGAACAGTGGTATAGAAAGTAGCCAGCCAGCCACGGTTGAACAGTGATAGAGAAAATGGCGAATGCCCAACCACCGGTTGGAACAGTGATAGAAAATGGCGTGAAGCCACGGTTGATCAGTGATAGAAAATGGCGAATGCCCAGCCACCGGTTGAAACAGATGCCAGCCACCGGTTGAACAGTGATAGAAAATGGCGTGATACTTATGCGGACTTAAAACAGTGGTAGATAAAATGGCGTAATGCCCAAGCCCAGTTGAACAGTGGTATAAGTAGCGTGATGCCCAGCCACCAGTTGAACAGTGATAGAAAATGGCGTGTTGCCCAGCCACCGGTTGAACAGTGATAGAAAATGGCGTGATACTGTGCTGGTTGAACAGTGATGAGAAAATGGCGTGATGCCCAGCCACGGTTGAACAGTGGTAGATAAAATGGCGTAATGCCCAGACCCAGTTGAACAATTGGTATGAAAATGCGTGATGCCCAGCCACGGTTGAACAGTGATAGAAAATGGCGTGATGCGCCCAGCCACGGTTGAACAGTGATAGAAAATGGTGATGCCAGCCACGGTTGAACTGATGATAGAGAAAATGGCGTGATGCCCAGCCACGGTTGAACGATGGTAGAAAATGGCGTGATACTTAGCCACGGTTGAACAGTGGTAGATAAAACTGGCGTAATGCCCAGACCCAGTTAACGTGGTATAGAAAATGGCGTGATGCCCAGCCACCGGTTGAACGGTGATAGAAATGGCGTAGTACCCAGCCACCGGTTGAACAGTGGTAGATAAAATGGCGTAATGCCCAGACGGATTGAACAGTGGTATGAAAATGGCGTGATGCTTGTACGGTTGAACAGTGATAGAGAAAATGGCGTGATGCCCAGCCACGGTTGAACGGTGATAGAGAAAATGGCGTGATGCCCAGCCACGGTTGTGAACAGTGATAGAAAAATGGCGGCGTGAGCCACCGGTTGAACAGTGAGAGAAAATGGCGTGATGCCACCAGTTGAACGTGGTAGATAAAAATGGCGTAACCGCTGAACAGTGATAGAGAAAATGGCGTGATGCCCAGCCACACGGTTGAACAGTGATAGAAAATGGCGTGATGCCCAGCCACCGTTGAACAGTGATAGAGAAAAATGGCGTGATGCCCAGCCACGGTGGAAACAGTGATAGAGAAAAATGGCGTGATGCCAGCCACCGGTTGAACAGTGATAGAGAGAAAATGGCGTGATACTAACCACGGACTTGAACAGTGGGGATAGAAAATGGCGGATGCCTAGCCGCCACCGTTGAACAGTGATAGAGAAAATGGCGTGATGCCCAGCCACAGTTGAACAGTGATAGAGAAATGGCGTGATGCCCAGCCACGGTTGAACAGTGATAGATAAAATGGCGTGATGCCCAGCCACCGCTGAACAGTGGTAGATAAAATGGCGTGATGCTCCAGCCACCGGTTGAACAGTGATATAAAAAATGGGCGTAATGCCCAGCCACGGTTGAACAGTGATAGAGAAAATGGCGTGATGCCCAGCCACTGGTTGAGCAGTGATAGAAAAATGGCGTGATGCTCAGCCACGGTTGAACAGTGATAGAAATGGCGTGATGCCCAGCCACCGGTTGAACAGTGATAGAGAAAATGCGCGATGCCTAGCCACGGTTGAACAGTGATAGAAAATGGCGTGATGCTCAGCCACCGGAACAGTGATAGAGAAAATGGCGTGATGCTCAGCCACCGGTTGAACAGTGATAAAAATGGCGTGATGCTCAGCCACCGGTTGAACAGTGATGAAAATGGCGTGATGCCTAGCCACCGTTGAACAGTGATAGAAAATGGCGTGAGCCTAGCCACCGGTTGAACAGTGATAGAAAATGGCGTGATGCCCAGCCACGGTTGAACAGTGATCCAGAGTTGAAAATGGCGTGATGCCCAGCCACCGGTTGAACAGTGGTAGATAAAATGGCGTGATGCCCAGCCACCCGGTTGAACAGTGATAGATAAAAAATGGCGTGATGCTCAGCCACCGTTGAACAGTGATATAGAAAAATGGGATGTAATGCAGTGATAGAGAAAATGGCGGGACCAGTGAACAGTGCGATAGAGAAAATGGCGTGATGCCCAGCCCACTGGTTGAACAGTGATGAGAGAAAAATGCAGGTGATGAGCCACCGGTTGAACAGTGATAGAGAAATGGCGTGATGCCCAGCCACCGGTTGAACAGTGATAGATAAAATGGCGTAATGCCCAGCCACCGGTTGAACAGTGGTAGAAAATGGCGTGATGCCCAGCCACCGGTTGAACAGTGATATAGAAAATGGCGTGATGCCCAGCCAGCCACCGTTGAACAGTGATAGAGAAAATGGCGATAGCCACACCGTTGAACAGTGATAGAGAAAATGGCGTGATGCCCAGCCACCGGTTGAACAGTGGTAGATAAAATGGCGTAATGCCCAGACCCAGTTGAACAGTGGTATAGAAAATGGCGTGATGCCCAGCCACCGGTTGAACAGTGATAGAGAAAATGGCGTGATGCCTAGCCACCGGTTGAACAGTGATAGAGAAAATGGCGTGATGCCTAGCCACCGGTTGAACAGTGATAGAGAAAATGGCGTGATGCCTAGCCACCGGTTGAACAGTGATAGAGAAAATGGCGTAATGCCCAGCCACACCGGTTGAACAGTGATAGAAAAATGGCGTGATGCCCAGCCACCGGTTGAACAGTGATAGAGAAAATGGCGTGATGCCCAGCCACCGGTTGAACAGTGATAGAGAAATGGCGTGATGCCCAGACCCAGTTGAACAGTTGATATAGAAAATGGCGATGCCCAGCCACCGGTTGAACAGTGGTAGATAAAATGGCGTAATGCCCAGCCACCGGTTGAACAGTGGTATAGAAAATGGCGTGATGCCCAGCCACGGTTGAACAGTGATAGAGAAAAATGGCGTGATGCCCAGCCACCGGTTGAACAGTGATAGATAAAATGGCGTGATGCCCAGACCCGTTGAACAGTGATAGAGAAAATGGCGTGATGCCCAGCCACCGGTTGAACAGTGATGAAAATCAGTGAGTTAGTTGATCAGAGAAAATGGCGTGATGCCCAGCCACCGTTGAACAGTGATAGATAAAATGGCGAATGCCCGGGACACGGTTGAACAGTGATATAGAAAATGGCGTGATGCCCAGCCACCGGTTGAACAGTGATAGAGAAAAATGGCGTGATGCTCACCGGTTGAACAGTGATAGAGAAAATGGCGTGCCCAGCCACGGTTGAACAGTGATAGAGAAAAATGGCGGATGCCCAGCCACCAGTTGAACAGTGATAGAGAAAAATGGCGATGCCCAGCCACCGGTTGAACAGTGATAGAGAAAATGGCGTGATGCCCAGCCACCGGTTGAACAGTGAGATAAAAGAAAATGGCGTGATGCCCTGAATACCAGTTGAACAGTGATAGAGAAAATGGCGTGATGCCCAGCCACCGGTTGAACAGTGATAGAGAAAATGGCGTGATGCCCAGCCACCGGTTGAACAGTGGTTGAACAGTGATGCCCAGAGAAAATGGCGTGATGCCCAGCCACCGGTTGAACAGTGATAGAGAAAATGGCGTGATGCCCAGCCACCAGTTGAACAGTGGTAGATAAAATGGCGTGATGCCCAGACCAGTTGAACAGTGATAGAGAAAAATGGCGTGATGCCCAGCCACCGGTTGAACAGATGATAGAGAAAATGGCGTGATGCCCAGCCACCAGTTGAACAGTGATAGAAAATGGCGTGATGCCCAGCCACCGGTTGAACAGTGATAGAGAAAATGGCGTGATGCCCAGCCACGGTTGAACAGTGATAGAAAATGGCGTGATGCCCAGCCACGGTTGAACAGTGGTAGATAAAATGGCGTAATGCCCATGCCTAGTTGAACAGTGGTTGAACATGTGGCGATGCCCAGCCACCGGTTGAACAGTGATAGAGAAATGGCGTGATGCCCAGCCCCGGTTGAACAGTGATAGAGAAATGGCGTGATGCCCAGCCACCGGTTGAACAGTGATATAGAAAATGGCGTGATGCCCAGCCACCGTTGAACAGTGATAGAGAAAATGGCGTGATGCTCAGCCACCGGTTGAACAGTGATAGAGAAAATGGCGTGATGCTCAGCCACCGGTTGAACAGTGATAGAGAAAATGGCGTGATGCCTAGCCACCGGTTGAACAGTGATAGAGAAAATTGAGCCACCAGTTGAACAGTAGAGAAAATGGCGTGATGCCCAGCCACCGGTTGAACAGTGGTATAAAAATGGCGTGATGCCCAGCCACCGGTTGAACAGTGATAGAGAAAATGGCGTGATGCCCAGCCACCGGTTGAACAGTGATAGAAAATGGCGTGATGCCCAGCCACCGGTTGAACAGTTGAAAATGGCGTGACCACCGTTGAACGGTGATATAGAAAATGGCGTGATGCCCAGCCACCGGTTGAACAGTGATAGAGAAAATGGCGTGATGAGTTGAACAGTGATAGAGAAAATGGCGTGATGCCCAGCCACGGTTGAACAGTGATAGAAAAATGGCGTGATGCCCAGCCACCGGTTGAACAGTGATAGAAAATGGCGTGATGCTCAGCCACCGGTTGAACAGTAGAGAAAAGATGAGTTGAACAGTGATAGAGAAAATGGCGTGGGATGCCCAGCCACCGGTTGAACAGTGATAGAGAAAATGGCGTGATGCCCAGCCACCGTTGAACAGTGATAGAAAATGGCGTGATGCCCAGCCACCGGTTGAACAGTGATAGAGAAAATGGCGTGATGCCCAGCCACCGGTTGAACAGTGATAGAGAAAAAATGGCGTGATGCTCAGCCACCGGTTGAACAGTGATAGAGAAAAAATGGCGTGATGCCCAGCCACCGGATAGAGAAAATGAACAGTTGAACAGTAGAGAAAATGGCGTGATGCCCAGCCACCGGTTGAACAGTGATAGAGAAAATGGCGTGATGCCCAGCCACCGGTTGAACAGTGATAGAGAAAATGGCGTGATGCCCAGCCACCGTTGAACAGTGATAGAAAATGGCGATGCCCAGCCACCGGTTGAACAGTGATAGAGAAATGGCGTGATGCCTAGCCACCGTTGAACAGTGATAGAGAAATGGCGTGATGCCCAGCCACCGGTTGAACAGTGATAGAGAAAATGGCGTGATGCCCGGTTGAACCATACGGTTGATAGAGAAATGGGTTGAACAGTGATAGAGAAAATGGCGTGATGCCTAGCCACCGTTGAACAGTGATAGAGAAATGGCGTGATGCCCAGCCACCGGTTGAACAGTGATAGAAAAATGGCGTGATGCCCAGCCACCGGTTGAACAGTGATAGAGAAAATGGCGTGATGCCCAGACCAGCCAGCCACGGTTGAACAGTGATAGAGAAAATGGCGTGATGCTCAGCCACCGGTTGAACAGTGATATAGAAAATGGCGTGATGCCTAGCCACCGGTTGAACAGTGATAGAGAAAATGGCGTAATGAACAGTGAACAGTGATAGAGAAAAATGGCGTGATGCCCAGCCACCGTTGAACAGTGATAGAGAAAATGGCGTGATGCCTAGCCACGGTTGAACAGTGATATAGAAAATGGCGTGATGCCCAGCCACAGTTGAACAGTGATAGAGAAAATGGCGTGATGCCAGCCACCGTTGAACAGTGATAGAAAATGGCGTGATGCCCAGCCACCGGTTGAACAGTGATAGAGAAAATGGCGTGATGCCTAGCCACCGTTGAATAGTGATATAGAAAATGGCGTGATGCTCAGCCACCGGTTGAACAGTGATAGAGAAATGCGTGATGCCCAGCCACGGTTGAACAGTGATATAGAAAATGGCGTGATGCCTAGCCACCGTTGAACAGTGATAGAGAAAATGGCGTGATGCTGTACCAGCCACCGTTGAACAGTGACGGTTGAAGAAAATGGCGTGATGCTCAGCCACCGGTTGAACAGTGATAGAGAAAATGGCGTGATGCTCAGCCAGCGGTTGAACAGATAGTGAAAATGGCGTGATGCCCGGTTGAACAGTGATAGAGAAAAATGGCGTGAAGCCACCGGTTGGTGATAGAGAAAATGCGTGATGCCACCGGTTGAACAGTGATAGAGAAAATGGCGTGATGCCTCAGCCACCGGTTGAACAGTGATAGAGAAAATGGCGTGATGCTCCAGCCACCGGTTGAACAGTGATAGAGAAAATGGCGTGATGCACCCCGTTGAACAGTGATGAACAGTGAACATGATAGAAAATGGCGTGATGCTCAGCCACCGGTTGAACAGTGATAGAGAAAATGGCGTGATGCTCAGCCCCGGTTGAACAGTGATAGAGAAAATGGCGTGATGCCCAGCCACCGGTGAACAGTGATAGAAAAAATGGCGTGATGCCCAGCCACCGGTTGAACAGTGATATAGAAAATGGCGTGATGCCCAGCCACCGGTTGAACAGTGATAGAGAAAATGGCGTGATGCCCAGCCACCGTTGAACAGTGATAGAGAAAATGGCGTGATGCCTAGCCACCGTTGAACAGTGATAGAGAAAATGGCGTGATGCTCAGCCACCGGTTGAACAGTGATAGAGAAAATGGCGTGATGCCACCGGTTGAACAGTGATAGAAAATGGCCAGCCACCGGTTGAACAGTGATAGATAAAATGGCGTGATGCCTAGCCACCGGTTGAACAGTGATATAGAAAATGGCGTGATGCTCAGCCACCGGTTGAACAGTGATAGAGAAAAATGGCGTGATGCCTAGCCACCGTTGAACAGTGATAGAGAAAATGGCGTGATGCCCAGCCACCGGTTGAACAGTGGTGATAAAATGGCGTAGAGAAAATGGCGAAATGCCCCAGCCACGGTTGAACAGTGATAGAGAAAATGGCGTGATGCCAGCCACCGGTTGAACAGTGATAGAGAAAATGGCGTGATGCCCAGCCACCGGTTGAACAGTGATAGAGAAAATGGCGTGATGCCCAGCCACCGGTTGAACAGTGATAGAAAATGGCGTGATGCAGCCACCGGTTGAACAGTGATAGAAAATGGCGTGATGCCCAGCCACCGTTGAACAGTGATAGAGAAAACAGATGCCCAGCCACCGGTTAGTGATAGAAAAATGGCGTTGATGATAGAGAAAATGGCGTGATGCCCAGCCACACGGGTTGAACAGTGGATAGAGAAAATGGCGTGATGCGTGAGCACCGGTTGAACAGTGAGAGAAAATGGCGTGATGCCCAGCCACCGTTGAACAGTGATAGAGAAAATGGCGTGATGCCCAGCCACCGGTTGAACAGTGATAGAGAAAATGGCGTGATGCCCAGCCACCGGTTGAACAGTGATAGAGAAAATGGCGTGATGCTCAGCCACCGTTGAACAGTGATATAGAAAATGGCGTGATGCCCAGCCACCGGTTGAACAGTGATAGAAAATGGCGTGATGCTCAGCCCACGGTTGAACAGTGATAGAGAAAAATGGCGTGATGCTCAGCCACCGTTGAACATAGAAAAATGGCGTGATGCCCAGCCACCGGTTGAACAGTGATAGAGAAAATGGCGTGATGCCTAGCCACCGGTTGAACAGTGATAGAGAAAATGGCGATGCCCAGATGAACAGTGATAGAGAAAATGGCGTGATTAGAACGGTTGAACAGTGATAGAGAAAATGGCGTGATGCTCAGCCACCGTTGTTGATAGAGAAAATGGCGTGATGCCCAGCCAGCCACCGGTTGAACAGTGGTAGAAAATGGCGTGATGCCCAGCCACGGTTGAACAGTGATAGAGAAAATGGCGTGATGCTCAGCCACGGTTGAACAGTGATAGAAAATGGCGTGATGCCCAGCCACCAGTTGAACAGTGATAGAGAAAAATGGCGTGATGCTGATGCCCAGCCACCGTTGAACAGTGATAGAGAAAATGGCGTGATGCCCAGCCACCGTTGAACAGTGATAGAGAAAATGGCGGATGCCCAGCCACCGGTTGAACAGTGATAGAGAAAATGGCGTGATGCCCAGCCACGGTTGAACAGATATAGAAAATGGCGTGATGCTCAGCCACGGTTGAACAGTGATAGAGAAAATGGCGTGATGCGTGATGCCCAGCCACGGTTGAACAGTGATAGAGAAAATGGCGTGATGCTCAGCCACCGGTTGAACAGTGATTGAAAATGGCGGATGTCAGATGGTTGAACAGTGATAGAGAAAATGGCGTGATGCTCAGCCACCGGTTGAACAGTGATAGAGAGAAAATGGCGTGATGCTCAGCCACCGGTGAACAGTGATATAGAAAATGGCGTGATGCCAGCCACCGTTGGTTAGAGAAAATGGCAGTGCCACCGTTGAACAGTGATAGAAAATGGCGTGATGCCCAGCCACCGGTTGAACAGTGATAGAGAAAATGGCGTGATGCTCAGCCACCGGTTGAACAGTGATAGAGAAAATGGCGTGGAAACCGGTTGAACAGTGATGAAAATGGCGTGATGCCAGCCACCGTTGAACAGTGATATAGAAAATGGCGTGATGCCTAGCCACCGGTTGAACAGTGAAAATGGCGTGATGCTCAAATGGATAGAGAAAAAATGGCTCATGCCAGCCACCGTTGAACAGTGATAGAGAAAATGGCGTGATGCCCAGCCACGGTTGAACAGTGTAGAGAAAATGGCGTGATGAACGGTTGATGAGAGAAAATGGCGTGATGCTCAGCCACCGGTTGAACAGTGATAGAAAAATGGCGATGCCCAGCCACCGGTTGAACAGTGATAGAAAATGGCGTGATGCTCAGCCACCGGTTGTATAAAGAAAAGTGGCGTGATGAACAGTGAGTAGAGAAATGGCGTGATGCTCAGCCACCGGTTGAACAGTGATAGAGAAAATGGCGTGATGCTCAGCCACCGGTTGAACAGTGATAGAGAAAATGGCGTGATGCCCAGCCACCGTTGAACAGTGATAGAGAAAATGGCGTGATGCCTAGCCACCGGTTGAACAGTGATAGAGAAAATGGCGGATGCCCAGATGAACAGTGATAGAGAAAATGGCGTGATGCCCAGCCACGGTTGAACAGTGATAGAGAAAATGGCGTGATGCTCAGCCACCGGTTGAACAGTGATAGAGAAAATGGCGTGATGCCCAGCCACCGGTTGAACAGTGATGAAAAGTGATCAGCCATGAAGAAAATGGCGTGATGCTCAGCCACCGGTTGAACAGTGATATAGAAATGGCGTGATGCTCAGCCACCGGTTGAACAGTGATATAGAAAATGGCGTGATGAGCCACCGTTGAACAGTGATAGAGAAAATGGCGTGATGCCCAGCCACCGGTTGAACAGTGATAGAGAAAATGGCGTGATGCCCAGCCACCGTTGAACAGTGATAGAGAAAATGGCGTGATGCTCAGCCACGGTTGAACAGTGATAGAGAAAATGGCGTGATGCTCAGCCACCGGTTGAACAGTGATAGAGAAAATGGCGTGATGCCAGCCACGGTTGAACAGTGATATAGAAAAATGGCGTGATGCCCAGCCACGGTTGAACAGTGATAGAGAAAATGGCGTGATGCTCAGCCACCGGTTGAACAGTGATAGAGAAAATGGCGTGATGCCCAGCCACCGGTTGAACAGTGATAGAGAAAATGGCGTGATGCCCAGCCACCGGTTGAACAGTGATATAGAAAATGGCGTGATGCCAGCCACCGTTGAACAGTGATAGAGAAAATGGAAGCCAGTTGAACAGTGATAGAAAATGGCGTGATGCCCAGCCACGGTTGAACAGTGATATAGAAAATTGAAGCCACCGGTTGAACAGTGATAGAGAAAATGGCGTGATGCCCAGCCACCGGTTGAACAGTGATAGAGAAAATGATGCTCAGCCACCGTTGAACAGTGATAGAAAATGGCGTGATGCCCAGCCACCGTTGAACAGTGATAGAGAAATGGCGTGATGCTCAGCCACCGGTTGAACAGTGATAGAGAAAATGGCGTGATGCCCAGCCACCGTTGAACAGTGATAGAGAAAATGGCGTGATGCCCAGCGTTGAACAGTGATTGAATGCACCGGTTGAACAGTGATAGAGAAAATGGCGTGATGCAGCCAGTGAACAGTGATAGAGAAAATGGCGTGATGCCCAGCCACCGGTTGAACAGTGATAGAGAAAATGGCGTGATGCTCAGCCACCGGTTGAACAGTGATGAACGTGATGTGATAGTGAAAATGGCGTGATGCCCAGCCACCGGTTGAACAGTGATAGAGAAAATGGCGTGATGCCAGCCACCGGTTGAACAGTGATAGAGAAAAATGGCGTGAGAAAAATGGCGTGATGCTCAGCCACCGTTGAACAGTGTTGATGCTCAGCCACCGGTTGAACAGTGATAGAGAAAATGGCGTGCCACCGGTTGAACAGTGATAGAGAAATGGCCATGATGCCCGGTTGAACAGTGATAGAGAAAATGGCGTGATGCCCAGCCACCGGTTGAACAGTGATAGAGAAAATGGCGTGATGCTCAGCCACCGGTTGAACAGTGATAGAGAAAATGGCGTGATGCCCAGCCACCGTTGAACAGTGATAGAGAAAATGGCCACCGGTTGAACAGTGATAGAAAAATGAAGTGATGCCCAGCCACCGGTTGAACAGTGATAGAGAAAATGGCGTGATGCTCAGCCACCGTTGAACAGTGATAGAGAAAATGGCGTGATGTCAGCCACCGTTGAACAGTGATAGAGAAAATGGCGTGATGCCCAGCCACCGGTTGAACAGTGATAGAAAAATGGCGTGATGGCCACCGTTGAACAGTGATAGAGAGAAAATGGCGTGATGCCACCGGTTGAACAGTGATAGAGAAAATGGCGTGATGCCCAGCCACCGGTTGAACAGTGATAGAGAATGGCAGTTGAACAGTGATAGAAAATGGCGTGATGCCCAGCCACCGGCTGAACAGTGATAGAGAAAATGGCGTGATGCCCAGCCACCGGTTGAACAGTGATAGAGAAAATGGCGTGATGCCCAGCCACCGGTTGAACAGTGATAGAGAAATGGCGTGATGCCCAGCCACCGTTGAACAGTGATAGAGAAAAATGGCGTTCAGCCACCGGTTGAACAGTGATAGAGAAAATGGCGTGATGCTCAGCCACCGGTTGAACAGTGATAGAGAAAAAAATGGCGTGATGCTGCCAGCCACCGGTTGAACAGTGATAGAGAAAATGGCGTGATGCCCAGCCACCGGTTGAACAGTGATATAAAAAATGGCGTGATGCCCAGCCACCGGTTGAACA
Organism: Acanthosepion pharaonis; assembly: GCA_903632075.3. Lineage (NCBI taxonomy): Eukaryota > Metazoa > Mollusca > Cephalopoda > Sepiida > Sepiidae > Acanthosepion > Acanthosepion pharaonis. The sequence continues at coordinate 676,952 of CAHIKZ030000287.1, forward strand.
GTGATAGAGAAAAATGGCGTGATGCCCAGCCACGGTTGAATGGTGGATAAAAATTTGTGAAGATAGAGAAATGGCGCGATTTTTAGAGAAATCTGCAGTGAGCCACCGGTTGAACACCAATTATTGGCGTGATGTAGCCAGTTGAACAGTGATAGAGAAAAATGGCCACGTTGAACAGTTTGAGAAATGGCGTGATGCCCAGCCACCGTTGAAGCTCATGGTTGAAAGTGTTAAAATTGATCAGGAACGTTGAACAGTTAGAGAAAATGGGTTAATTTTAATTTTATGGCGTGATTTTTCTTAGAAAATTTTCATTTTTGGCGAAGCTGCCACCGTTGAAAGTGATAGAGAAAAGTGGTTGAGTCTACCGGTTGAACAGTGATAGAAAAACGCCAAAACTGTATATTTTTTTTGAACATTTATTTCAGCCGGGTTGAACAGTTAGAGAAAATGGCGTGATGCCAGCCATAACATTGTGACCCACGGTTATAGATATATAAAGAAAATAGTGATTTTAAGGTGTGAACTATATTTATGGGATGAAGTGGTCAATATGAGAGATATAGAAAATGGCGTGATGTAAATATAAGTTAGTGAACATTGAAAGCCACCGGTTGAACAGTGATCAGAAAAGGCGACAACGGTTGAACTGTTTCATGCTGTTGACGTAGAAAATCGTCAGGCCATGAGAAAACAGCCTGCCACCGTTGAACAGTGGAAAAGTGATGCTGACCGTTGAACAGTGATAGAAAAATGGCGTTCACGGTTTTATGATTCAGCCACCGGTTGAACATGATAGAGAAATGGCGTGATGCCATACATACAAATAGAAAATTTCTTTGTGTCTATGGTTGTTTATTTACGTCAAGTCTAATTGTGCCAAGAAGTTGTTTTTTCGCCACCGTTATGGAGAAAATGGGCGATCGCTCAGCCACCGGTTGAACAGTGATAGAGAAAATGGCGTGATGCTTCAGCCCCGGTTGAACAGTGATAGAGAAAATGGCGTGCTCAGCCACCCATTCTAGAAAATGGCATCTAATGATTTACATTAGAATTGAACAGTGATTTGGCGTGATGTTTTGGGTAGATCTTAATGTCGAGGTATCCAAGAGTTGTATTTCATCAATTTAAACCATGACTTGACTTCATTATTAACTAAATTTCTAATAACTTTATTAGATTTTTTTTTCTACTTCCGAAATAATGTTGTGTGCATCAGTTTTTTTCATAAACGTTTGTAGCATTGAGTAGACAGACAGGCGGATGTTTTCGTTGTAGGAATTCTTGATAACTATCTCACCTCTTTTAAGAAAGTCTTCGAAAAGTTATCCATTCACACATATGAATTTCCTGGTCGAAAAATTGCGGGGTATAAATATAGTATACACAAACACACACACACACACACACACATAGATGGCGTGGTGCGAGGGGTAAATTGTCGCCATTTTACATATTTAGTTTCGCGCATGCGTGTTGTTTGTTTCTGATTTTGTCGACGGCTCAGTATACTAAGATCAGTTGGGCACCGTCTGTGAGAAAAAGATCACCAAGACGTAATATACTCCGCCAGAAATTTGGAAATGGAATGCTGTACTGCTTGGCATTCGCGCCGGAAGCTTCAATACGAACATTTCAGAGTGTTTGAGTGTCAATCTGAAGACATTACAGAGGAATCGGAAAGAGTTGGACGAGTCCAATGGTGATTCCGAAGGTACGTCAATTCTGAAAATAGACTGTGATCGTTCTGATGAAAACTAACGAATATGTTGGTGACACAACTCGAAGGCCAATATCATATGCCTTGAGAAGATAGAGCTGCCCTGGCTCAAGAGGATGGATGTTAGAAGATCGTATATCTGGCAACAGGATTCTGCACCATGCTACACATATAGATCCAGGGAGAGCACTATGTCAATTCTGAAAATATACCCCGAATATGCTGGTGAGGGCCTCAGACACAACACGGAGGCCTATATCAGATGACTTGAGAAGATAGAGTTGCCCTGGCTCTAGAGGGTGGCTGCTGGAAAGTTCTACATCTGATAACAGGATTCTGAATCATACCACACAAGTAAGAGAGCCAAGTCATGGCTGTTAGACCATTTCTGCAACCACGCCATCCCTTACATCTGACCACCTAACTCCTCCGACTTCAAACCCCATATTGATTATTATGTGTGAGGCGCAGTTGAGCGAGAGACATACAAAACGCCTTGAAACACCAAAGAGGAACGCAAAGACAAGGATTATGGCAGCATTCACCAACCTAAACAGAGATACCATCCAGAAGAGTTGCAGGAGATTCCGAAGTCGTCCGGAGGCCGTCGTTGAACCCAATGGCGATTCTATTGAACTAATTTAGTCTTTAGTATTTTAAGATATGTGTGTCTAATATATATATATATAACTTTTAAAATGATATGACAGTGTTATTTTTATTTTCGAGTAATTTAGACGACAATTTATACGTGGCACCCTTTATATGTATATATATATATATATATATATATATATATATATATATATGTAAACATAAAATGAAAATTGAAGTCAACACTCAAGGGCGATAAACTTTTTCATGCTGAACGCAATCGTCAGGCCGCGAATGCTGGATTTTTCCTCGGCTATTTATATATATGGGTCAGTAGTGCATTGTGGGTAATCTATTCTGGCGGTTATTTTTGCGGGAGTGGTTTGTTTGTTTATTTATTTATTCATTTGTTTAATTTATTTTACTTGTTTTTCATTTTAATTTTATATTGTTTATTCTTTTCGTTTCTTGATGTTTTATTAACGTAGTAAAAAAATTTGGAGGGGGATTTCTTAGGTCGCTTATTTAATAGTTTGTTTTGGTCTGGGAAGATAATTAAAGCTATTTATTCGTCCAATGTTTAGGTTGCTTGCCATAGTCTATTCTGTTATTTTGGCGACTGGACAGTTTTTAATTTATATATTTACATACGCTCTATGTCTGATATTGAGCGCTTTATCCCATAAATATATTTCTTCATACATACATACACACATATATATATATTTATTAAAGACATTTTTTATGTTTAACGTTGTTATTTTATAGATACAAGTATTTAAGCAAATGCTCTGTTTATGATAAACAGTATTAAATAACATTTACCGGCCTGAATGTCCGAGAAATTTACATAGAAAATATTCGTTCTTTGACAGGATTCGAACCTGCATCCTATACGGAACCGTCATATACGCTGACGTGCCTTACCTCTGGGCTACGTCATTTGTTTTACATCTATAAAATAACAACGTTAAACATAAAAAATGTCTTTAATAAATAAATTGTCGGACCTTGTCCATTTCTTAATATATATATATATATGTATATATATTTAAGACATTTTTATGTTTACACATTCTTTTTATAGATACAAACATTTAAGTAAATACTCTGTTTATAATAAACAGTATTAAATATCATTTACCGGCCTGAATGGCCGAGAAATTTTCATAGAAAATATTAGTTCTCCGACAGGAATCTAACCTGTATCCTATACGGAACCATATATATATATATATATATATATATATATATATATATATATATATATATATATATATATAGTAATGATACAATATGCTAATCCATATTAAATTTCCAGGAGGATATAGATCCAGGGAAAGTTCTATGTCAAAAGATAGAGAAAAATTATTATTAATTAAAGGATATCAAACCTTAAAATCGCATAGGGAATAATTTTTATTTCATGAGAGCTTTAAAATAAGCAGCTCTCAATCATCAAGACCTACAAATTTAATAAATAATATCTGATATCTTGTCTGATTAACTTTAATGCTTCAAAAACAAATCTGCTTTCTATAACTGACCCGAGAAAACCATCCCTGCCTCCCATTAGAATGTCTGATGCTCAACTCCACGAGAACACCTCTTTGCGACTGCTCGGTCTCATATAGTCTGCTGACCTGAGATGGAACAAATACATTGAGTCAATTGCTTCGTCCACCGCAAGGAAATTTGGCTCCCTGTGCCGCGCCAGGAAATTTTTCTCGCCGGAGTCGATCCTTCAAATCTACAAATCAACCATTCGCCCTTGCATGGAGTATTGCTGCAATATGTGGTCTGGAGCCGCTACTGGTTGTCTCAAGGTCCTTGATAAAATCCAAAGACGGATATGCAACGTAATTGGCCCTGATCTGGCATCTCGTCTGCAGTCGCTCTCTCACAGACGTGCCGTCGTCTCCCTCTGTCTTTTTTACAAATACTTTCATGGTAACTGCTCCGAGGAGCTGCTTTCGCTGGTTCCCAGACTTTATAAATTTAAGCGTTTAACTAGGCTGGCATCTCGCTCTCACACTTTCACTGTCGAAACTGTTAAATGTAGCCGCCTCTTCCACTCCAATAGCTTCATGTCTCACACCTCTCGCCTGTGGAACTCCCTCCCTTCTTCCTGTTTCCCTGGTAGCTATAATCTCCAACTATTCAAATGTAATGTCAATCGACATCTCCAGATGCCTTGATCTATCCCCTATCCTTCTCTTCATCCTTTCCTCTATCACTCCTCTTTGTTCTCACTCCAACTCTCTGTAAACCCTTGCGTGCTGGTGGCTTCCCGCCTTGCTCGGGGTTGAATGCTTATACAGTCGGTAGCAAAAGTATTTAACACATTGGTTTTTCTTACATATCACAAAACATAACAGATCAATTTCAACGAAACTTATAGGAAATATTTAAACGAACATTATCGATCAAAACATAGAAGGAAAATTTAAAACCACTGTTCTGAGAAACATTTATTAACAATAAATAAAATAACCCATATGCAAAAGTATTTAACACCAATGCAAATATTATGCTAGAAGAGACGTGTCGTCATGATTCCTACCCATAATGATATGATGTGATATGTCGACAAATGACAGCACTGCACGACACTCAACTGGCTATTAGATAACAGTTCTGAGACACTGCAGCTATTCTGTTGCCACTACTGCCAGAAAATGGTGAAAACAAAAGAATTGTCGAACGACATGCACAAGAAGATAATAAAGAATCACAAAGATGGTAAGGGATATAGAAAAATCGCTGAAGATTTGAATTTGCTTGTGAGTACAGTTGGTGCTGTTGTTCGAAAATGGAAAAAATTCGATACTATTGAAAACATTCAAAGGAGTGGTCGTCCCCGTATCTTAAATGAGGCTAATGAGCGATACATTTCCCGTACTGTGAAGAAAAATACATTTTCAACTCGTCGAGACATTCAGAATGATTTGAAAAATGGCGGAATTGAAGTTAGTAAAGATATAATTAAAAGATCACTGAATCGTGCAGGTCTCACTTCAAGATCACCGAGAAAGACTCCATTACTGAGACGCCGACATGTACAATCCCGTTTGAATTTTGTAAAGAAATATGAATCTAATGATTTCTGGGAGAAAGTAATTTGGTCAGACGAAACGAAAATTGAGCGTTATGGACGAAACATGCGCACTCATGTATGGAGGAAAAAAGGAGCCAGCAAATACCATCCCTACAGTCAAACATGGGGGTGGAAATATTATGATGTGGGGTTGTTTTTCCTCAAATAGAGTAGGAAAAATGAAAATCATTGAAGGAACAAAGAATGCTGCAAAATACACTCAAATTTTGTCAACTCAACTCTTGAACAGTGCCACATCTTTGGGAAATGGTCGTGATTTTGTATTTCAGCAAGACAATGACCCGAAGCATACTGCTAAAACAACTAAGAATTGGTTTAATAATAATGCCATTAATGTCCTGGAATGACCAAGCGAGTCACCGGATTTAAATCCAATCGAAAATTTGTAGAAACTATTGAAGTTACGAGTTCATAAAAGAAATCCATCGATTTTAAACAAATTGAAAAAAATTTGTGAAGAAGAATGGGTCAAAATACCAACAAGTACCTGCAAGAAACTAGTTGAAGACTACGGGAAACGACTGAGGCTGTGAAGCAGAACAGAGGTTACTGTATTAAATATTAGTAAAGTTTGTTAAATATTTTTGCATATGGGTTATTTTATTTATTGTTAATAAATGTTTCTCAAAACAGTAGTTTTAAATTTTCCTTCTGATCGAGAATGTTCGTTTAAATATTTCCTATAAGTTTCGTTTAAATTGATCTGTTATTTTTTTAGAGATGTGTAAGAAAAAACCAATGTGTTAAATACTTTTGTTACCCACTGTATATATATATATATATATATATATATATATATATATATATATATATATATATATATATATATATATATATATATAGAGAGAGAGAGAGAGAGAAAGAGAGAGAACGAGAGAGAGAGATAGATGTCTAGGGAGTGTCTTGATCGCAAGGTCATCTACAGTTAATTAGTGTCTTGGCTCTTACAATATTTTAACAATCCTGGCAGACCTTGATTAATCATAGCGTGGGATACCGACTTACAAAAGTGTTGGAAAGCAAAAGAAAAGTGTCTAAATGAATTCGGCTAGATATAAAAAGAAAACATTCCAAAAAAATTATTATAAAAAAAGAAAAAAAAGGAAATTCCCCGCCAAACTTGTAAAATCCCCAAACCCCCTCGCATGTGTAGCCGTGCCCACATAACAAATTTAGTCACATTATGTTCTGAAGGACGAAACGCGTCACAAGTAAACTTTTTACATTTTACACATTGTCATAAAAATTTATATGTGATATATATATATATATATATATATATATATATATGGCATTAAAGGCAAGAATGTTTTTACTATAGGCCATGATAAATTTTAAAACAAAACACAAACACAAGTCGACCGGTTTCGTCCTCTCTCGTCAGAACTGTAAACGGGGAAACAAATTATGAGTAGAAAGTTTGTCGCGGATGACGTGAATGAATGGACAGGGAAAAAATCTAATAATAAAAGTTATAACACCAAAGATGCTAGAGATACGACATCGCAATCCCAAGCAAACAGTCCCTTTGTTTAAAAAGAGCGAGTCGCCTGGACCTGATGAACAGCGTCTCCAAGACCTTCAGATGAAACAACGTGTGTGCTCTGACCAGAACAGAGAACCAGCTCACGCTAAAATCCATAGCACTGGTCAGATTATTTATCAAGTGATCCGCTATAGAAGACATGTATGCATTTCGAATGGTATCACCAAACGAAAAATTTTTGTTGAGTATTTTAGCAGGCATGTGCTGTTTAATCCTAACATCTAAATGCTGTGTCGTTCTATCTATGTAGTCGAGTCCACAACTACATTTAAAATAATAAATAACGGAATTAATATGGTGGGGGTAGAACGTCTTTACACGCAGATGAAAGGACAAACTTGGTTTGAAAAACATGAACGTTGGCTGCATAATAACACTCACGGGAATGAAATGAAATCCGCTTGGCGAAGGACTCACTAATCCTACCCAACCACGGTAAACGAACATAGACCGGACATTTACCAGCCGTATCGAGTTTAATTCTATTAAACCTGGCAGTCTTATCCCAAATAACCGATGGAACAATATCCAACGAATAACCATTGTTTACAAAGATACTAGTTAAACAACTAATTTCCTCTTTCAAGGTGTTATCTGAACAAATCATTAACGCCCATGGGTCAAAGTCCTAATCAAATTAATCTTTTGTTGTGCAGGACAAAAAGAGTCCCATCGAGTATAGAGGCCCGTAAAAGTAGACTTCCTATACACTGAAGTAATAAACGGGGAAGGCGTTCTGTGAACCGGAACATCTAAGAAGGGCAATGAACCATTGACCTCCTTATCTAGCGTAAATTTAAGGGCAGGATGAACACCGTTGAGTAGGAAGAAAAGTTGATCAACTTCCGTCCGATTCATAGTTAAACACACAAAAAGTGTCATCCACATAACGAAAGTAAAATTGCTTTTAAAATTATATATATATATATATATATATATATATATATATATATATATATATATATATATATATATATATATATATATATCAGCAAAAGCAATCGCCCAAAAATTAGATCTAGATGACCGAATAAGTTGTATTAGCAAGGCACAATCCTTTATCGCACTAAAAGACCACAAAGAAAATTTCAAAATCAACCCTGCATGCAGACTCATAAACCCAGCCAAAAGCGATCTAGGTAAAATAAGTAAAACGATACCAGAAAGAATTAATTCTAAAGGAAAAAGTTAAGAGTAAACCAGTAGAAAAACACAAAAGCAACTATTGACTGGTTCCACAGCATAAATAACAAACAAAATTGCCAATTCCTACAATTCGACATAAAAGAATTTTACCCATCTATAACAGAACCCATGCTAGATAAGGCCATCAACTTAGCTCAAGAAGAAATAATAATAAAACCACACGAAATCGATATCGTTAAGCACTCCCTTAAATCATTACTATTTCACAATGAAGAAGCATGGATACAGACAAATGGGATATTTGACACTACGATGGTCGCGGTTAATTTTTATTAACCCGTTTCGCTAATTGTCGTACAGTGTGCTTGAGCATTACTTCAAGTAGAATTTAAAGAAAACTCAACATTGGCTGAACGAAAAGATTATTTGAGAGAAAGAAATCCATCTCAAAACGAACCAAACCATCGTTTGTCCGAACTCCTAAAGCCTCATTTCTATAACAGAAGGTCACCTATCGCTTGGTTTACAATCCTCTCCGGCCTTCTGGACAAGATTTGAGGTTTATGCCTGATTAGGGTTGGGGTTACGGTTCCTTCTAAAGTCGTGATCCATGACGTGGGACGCATGCTCCACGGGACGTAAATAAATTCTTAAGGGGGGGGCAATTCTAAAATGGGTTATTAACAGTGATTTTTTCTAGTGACCCTGTGTGAGTGTGAAAGTGTTGGCGAGTTAATATATACGGTGCATATAGAGTATGCATACATAAAAATATTTTCGTGTATTTATGTACATATGTACGTGTGTACTGTATAATATATATATATATATATATATATATATATATATATATATATATATATATATATATCCGAAGAAGAAGCTTTGAAAGTTCTTTGAATTTAGCAGGTACTGTCAAGCATCCGTTCAGTATAATGTTCTGGGGATGTTTTTCCTTTCATGGAATGTTTTTCCTTTCATGGAACTGGTTTCTTAAAACCTATTGAAAAGACCCTCAGGAGCGAGCAATACAAGAGAATTTTAGAGTCTTGCCTTCTGCTGAAAGGGTGCAAATCGACCCCACCAAGCTCATTTTTATCCAGGATAATGCTCCCTGTTACAAATCAAAATTGATGAAGGAATACTTTGATGAGAAGCAGGTGAGTGTTATGACATGGCCGCCCCAATCTCCTGACCTCAACCCCATAGAAAACTTATGGAGCATTATAAAGTACAGGCTCTCGAGAAAGCAGTTGAGCAACATGTTCACTTTTATATTTACACACGCTTTATCACTGATGTTGAGCACTTTATCCCATAAATATAGCACACCTTAAGAGTATATTTCTTCAGATATATATATATATATATATATATATATATATATATATATATATATATATATATATATAATTTGTATGTGTTCGTGTCCTTTATGCTTTATAAATGTCTCCATTTTCCCGAGCTTTTGCAAGACTTGTTAATTAAATTTAACAGAAGCCACCGGAATTCGAGACTTGAAAAATAAATCGTTAAACCAGTACAACCAACATCTGCGCAAATACGGAGACAGCTTAAAATAATTCGTGTGTAATCGATATTTGATCAATATCGGTAAGTTGGTATATATAAATAAACACGGAATAACAGACTCACGCGCAAACGCACACACAATAGATAGATAGATAGATAGATATGAGTAGGGTGAGATTAGATAGATAGATAGATAATAGATAGATAGATAGATTAAGCAAAGTTTCACAGAGATAGATAGATAGATAGATAGATAGATAGATAGATAGATAGATAGATAGATATGAGTAGGGTGAGATTAGATAGATAGATAGATAATAGATAGATAGATAGATTAAGCAAAGTTTCACAGAGATAGATAGATAGATAGATAGATAGATAGATAGATAACGCCAAGTTTCATTTAGATAGATAGATAGATAGATAGATAGATAGATAGATAGATTAGGCAAAGTTTAGAGAGATAGATAGATAGATAGATAGATAGATAGATAGATAGATAGATAAAGCAAAATTTCATTTAGATAGATAGATAGATAGATAGATAGATAGATAGATAGATATGAGTAGGGCGAAATTAGATAGATAGATAGATAGATAGATAGATAGATAGATAGATAGATAGATAGAGCAAAATTCATTGAGATAGATAGATAGACAGATAGATAGATAGAGAGAGAGATCAGAGATAGATAGAGAGATAGATAGATAGAGAGAGACAGTCAAAAGACAGATAGATATAGAGAGAGAGATAGAGAGAGAGAGATAGAGATAGAGAGAGAGAGACAGTCAGACAGACAGATAGAGAGAGAGAGATAGAGAGAGAGAGAGAGAGAGAGAGAGAGACAGATAGAGAGAGAGAGACAGATAGAGAGAGAGAGAGAGAGAGAGAGAACTGTCAAATTTCCAAAGCCTTCTTTCTTCATTCTTTCTTTTTCCGGTGTTAATTTTAAGTGTCCTTTATGTTTACATTTTCTCTCATATCTCGTTTCTCACCAAGATATTCTTATCATCCTTCTGTAGAACCACAATCTGTCACCTAAAAATACTTAGTATAGGAAGTTTTGGTGTCTTTTTTGGCGATGATAAACAGTGATTTGCAAAAATCTAATAATTTTCAAGATTTTCATGAAACTTTTAGAACTTACTCACAAATGAATGTAATATCATTTTGTTGTTTTATTTTGGTTTTTTGGGGGGTTTTTTTGAAAATCTTCGAAAAATTATTTTTTACATCTTTTACCCCCAGAAACTCGAGAAATTAAATTTTCTCCCTTTTAATGCTTATATTAATTAAAAGCAGAACTCCTTGGTAAATTTAAATATATATATATATATTTTTTTTTTTTTTTGCAAAACAAGACCCCCAGTTCGCAAAAATATGCTCTGTTTTGTAAAATAAATATTCCAATAAAACTAAGACATTATTTAATTAGAGAAGCTTTTAATGGCTTTTATGAACATGATATATTAAGCATATTATTCTCTTAAGAAAAATATTTTTCCGATGATTAATGAAGTTTTACGAGCATTGTCTAAACTTTCTTTTCAATTTTAATTAGAATAATTTATAAAGTTTTAAATCATTTACATTTCTGTGTTAAGTTGTAACATTTAGGTGATATTGTTATCAAATAAACATTATATTTACTAATCAGAAATGGAAAAGCTTATTACACTTTATCAACGCCTAATATTTCTAAAAGAATTTTGAATTTTTGGGTGTACATAATCCTGCCGATTTTTGTAGCTAAGACGTCCATATAAGATATTATCAGAAAAAGAAGTGGTAACTATAGAAATAAGAGTGGTAACTATAGAAGGTAAAATGGTAACTACAGAAAGTAAGAGCGGTAACTACAGAAAATAAGCGTGGTAATTATAGAACATTACGGTTGTAAATATAGAAAATAAAAGCGGTAACTACAGAAAATAACAGTGGTGTGACACCATTTAGGGCTGCAAGGAAAAAGGAAGAAAAAAAAGAAAGAAAAAGAGAGGCGAGAGTTAAAACTCAGATGATAAAGGAAAGCCATCACAAAAGGGGCATTTAGCGATGTTATTTTGATAATGAAGAATGGTGAAAATTTTTATGGCCATTGTCGAAAAGCTAATTGACAAATTCCAGGTGAGTCAAATGACCAGATACAGAGTTTTGAATAGATAAAAAATTAACTGTGTCATGGTGGCGAACTTATATTATCGGGAAAAGATTTTCCGTTGACCGAGAAATAGGAATGCCCTGACCACACACGAGTTGAAAAAAAAAACAAAGAAAATAGCTTAAGTCTTTGTCGATGGAAAGATATCGTTAGACAAGGTGTCTGTTTTGAGTTGAAATTTGACTATGACAGCGAAACAATATTATCAGAAAAATGGCGAAGTCGTTCCATTGTATCAGTGGTTGGCGCCGGGGAGTGAATGCGTCTGTTTGGCCAGCCACTTGGTGCTGGCGAAAATCTGATTGACGAATTCCATTTGAAAGTGACTTTGGGATAAGAATTGAGATTATCACACTACGGGTCGTATTGTTCTGTTGGCGGCCAGAGAAGAAGAGAGAAAAGAAAAGAAAGAAAGGAAATAGAAAAAAAAAGAGGAGATATTTTTTTTTCTTTGAGCAAGATATTTTTAAAAAAAAAAAACAAGGCTAGTCTGGTCACACCCACACTGTCGAACGCCAATTGGATGAAAGTTAACGAGAACCAGGCGGAGGTGATCAAGTGATGCAGGGGTAGAGGCCTGCTACCACCCATTAAGGGGATAGGTATGAGATGTTACTGCGAAGGAGTGGGAAAACCGTTGAAAACTTCTGAGGTTGACGATACCCTATGAGAACAGAAGAAGGTGGGAGTAGAGAAGATTTCCAAAGATGGAAATAATAAATTTTTTCTGACCGAAAACAAAAGAAGGGGATTGTGGATTTGGAATTATCAAGGAACCTCAAACCCCGACAAAGCCCACCCCGGTTTTGGTCGGCGTCCATATAAGCAAAATCGCAGCGAGCGAAAATCATTTGAGTTTCCAGTTTTCCAGAGTTGAGTTCGGTTTTCCAGAGTTCCAGTTGAGTTCCCGTAAATTCGAGTTTAAGTTTAGAGCTCTGAAGACTCACTACGCATTATCTGACTAAGATTCACGCAATTCCGAACTCATCTTCAATCCAAGAACAATTTATTTTTGAAAAACGACTTAGACTCATACCACCAAAACAAGTTTTACGAATATCGCCTGAAGACACACCAAGAACCAGTTTCTTAAAGAACAGACAACTTAAGATGTTAAGACTCGCCTAACAAAAACAACGTATCACGAATCCATATAGCGGGTTGGGAGATAGAAGTAGTCCTATATTCAGCAACCAGATATAAAGTATTGTTATCCTTTTTAACACATTTGAACTTTTCGAGTTATTATTTTATTTTCTTTTACACATACTTGTGCGATATCACCCTTATTCGAACTCAGCTTGCAGTACGGCCCAGCGACAAATTGATTTCGTCTGCCTAGATCAATTCACAACGTGGGTAGGTTAGACTAGAAATCAAAGCAGTTACTTCGGTAACCGGACGTTGGAAGCGAGCTGGGAACGACAAGGCTGATACCGAATCTAACCAGATTCCCATCCGAATCACCAAAAGGTTAGAACGTCACATTTGGGTGCCGCGACCAATACGAAGCCAGTTGGTCGTCACAGGACGGGATAGCAGGACTGACGCAGACAAGCGGACATCACGTTTGGATCGGCGACACACCCGAGCGGCGGGGGACGTCACAGTGGTAACTACAGGAAATAAGAGCGGTAACTACAGAAAGTAAGAGCGGCAACTAGAGAAAATAAGTGTGGTATCTATAGAAAACAAGATCGGTAACTACAGAAAATTCTGATTCCACTGCTCGTGTCTAGGGACATCGACTAGTTCTTATTTAGTTTTTGCTCTCCCTGTTTCCACTGAATGTAAGTACACACTACCCGATCTAGGGATTGAACTCACAATCAAGAAAAATTTGATACATTTCAACCGACTGTAATGCTAACTCTTCATTCATTGAATATCGAATGTTTACTCTATGATGTGTACCTCTTGGTAACTTCACGTTCTCTTGAATTCTCTCGCCAAAGTTCTTTCCATCTTTCGCCCGTGTATTTAGATTTGGATAGAGCTTGCCACCCGATTCGGGCTGCCTTTCCAAGCAACCCGACTCTTGGATCGAAGGTCATCTCTCGCCGTCCGCACAGAATGGGGCCAGGCACCCGCAGCAGACAAGAACATATCGAGGGAACTCCGAACTGCGCGAGACGGAAACGAAATTCCTGACTTCGACCCCAACCGAGTCGAGGAAAAGCAGTTTTAGAAAGGTTGGTTTTCACCACGTAGCAGGCCGAACGCCCAAAGTTTTCTTACATCCTCAGAGAGCCCATCGAACCTGTCGTTCCATGCAGTCGGCAAATGTAGTAGTCAGCGGTCACACACAAAAAATGGCAGGCATCGTGACTAGAAAAATGCCGGTATCCGGTTGCATACGAAATTACTATTAATGGTATTTTTAAGCTTTTTTTTCTTCTGTAACTGTCTATATTTCTGAGATGAGGTATTATGTACACTATTTACATTATTTGGACTATTGTCCTCATCTTTGTCGCCATATTTATTACAACGTTTCGACCCTTCAGTATCTGTCTATATCTCGTTTATGCACACTATTTACATTATTCGGACTATTGTCCTCATCTTTGTCGCCATATTTATTACAACGTTTCGGCCCTTCAGTATCTGTCTATAATTCTGAGATGAGTTATTATATAAATTATTTACATTATTCTGACTATTGTCCTCATCTTTGTCGCCATATTTATTACAACGTTTCGGCCATTCAGTATCTGTTTATATCTCTGAGATGAGGTATTATGCACACTATTTACATTATTCTGACTATTGTCCTCATCTTTGTCGCCATATTTATTACAACGTTTCGGCCCTTCAGTATCTGTCTATATCTCTGAGATGAGTTATTATGTAAACTATTTACATTATTCTGACTATTGTCCTCATCTTTGTCGCCATATTTATTACAACGTTTCGGCCGTCGTACTCTCCGGCCTTCTTCAGGCAGTTGGAATGTCGGACTGAACCTTTTATTTCGCTCATTGGGGTAGACTGTACTAGTTCAACGTGCCATGTTTAATGGATGTCAGTTATCAGTCATCTCCTGTTAATTCCCCTCTCCAAGTTCTCCACTGCCTTAACTGGGTATTAAACTCACACTCTTTGAGTCCTGTCACTGGATCTAACCAACGCCTTTATCCACTGTTCCATGTGTCCTTTTTCTTTCTGTTTTAACGAACTGGTTTCGCGTAGTCTGCATTATATGTCTCAGGATGGTTTATGCACTATATGATTCTCTTAAACCAGTTTACAATTCCCCCATTATGGGTAATATTATATCCCTTATATAATAACATCTTAATACACGGAAGGAACCGAACAGTTGAGAGAATATGAATAACAAACATAAACTGTTCTCGAAGAGATTTTTATACCACTTTAGGTAATAAAGATCGTTATGAAACGGAAATGCCATAAAATTCATGCTTTTCGTACTGAGACCATCAACAGCCGCTGGATTTTAAATTTTGCTCAACAAGCAAGCTAGATCTTCGCTTTTTCTCTGTTAAATCACATGCTGCGTTGTGCTTGCTTGTCACCTCAAATGCCAGGCTTATTAAAAGAATTTGCTAAGACGGTGGAGTAATGGATAGCAGCTCGGATTGAGGAATTGGGAGCCGAGTTCGAATTCCAGTCGAATCCATTCCCTTCACTTACGTGCTAACACCTTTGGGAAAGGTATGAATCCTCCTCCTCTTCTTCCTCCAGCTATGGATAAGCAAAAGGACAGACCGGGTTCTATGTATATACCTCGATTCTTATAAACTGTTTCAGATGATTACAAATGCGCATTACTTTTGTTTTTATTTCTGTCTGTTGTTAAATCTACTTGTCTTATTTTGATCATTTTGTATCTCTTGTAATTTAGACATTGTAAATTATGCAAATGATCTCTGTTTTATATATATTATTATTATTATTATTATTATAGGAGGCACGGTGAAGTAGTGGGTAGCCGAGTTCGAATTCAATCGAATCCATTACATTCACTTACGTACTAATACCCTTGGGAAAGGTATGAATCCTCTTCTTCTCCCACCAGTTGTAGGTAAATAGACCAAGTTCTATAACCTTGGATGATAACTGGTCTACCGCAGAAAGAAATAGCAACCTAAAAATCTCTCGTCAGTTATGTATCGAATGATACATGATCGCCTAAGCGTGTATGACACATGGCACATAACTGACTGACTCCATAGTAAGCCATAGAACCAATTTATATACTATATCACCTATCATTGCAAAATATTATTAGAACAATGCTTTTATGGTTTGGTGTGGTTTATTTTGTTTCTGTGGAGAAGAATGAGAAGACTTTAATGAGGAGAAAGCACAATGAAAAAAACAGATTCTGCAAAGACAGAAGACAGGTGACGTTGCGCTTAATTGTTTTTCAAAAGTTTCACAGGTGAGAAGTGCGAGAGAAGAAAGAATTAGAATAGAACTTACGGTTACATCTAGCTAGTTCAATAATAAAACGATGAGCCTAGTTACCAATTTGATAGTAAGCTTAAATGAAGCATGATTCTCGGGATAACTTTCTCAGCTGACATGAAGTGGAAAGATTATATTGAATCTATTGCTAGGTCTGCTGCTAAGAAAATCAGTTCACTGTGTCGCACTAGACAATTTTTCTCTCCAAAATCTATCTTGAATATCTATAAGTCTACCTTTCGTCCATACATAGAATATTGCTGCTACATATGATCCGGTGCCCCTGCTATTTACCTTAAGCTCCTTGATAAAAAATAACAGAAGAATCAGCAATATTATTGGTCCTAATCTGGCAGTTCGGCTTCAGTCATTTTCCCACAGGTGTAAGTTTGCCTCTCTGTGCGTTTTCTATCAATACTTTCATGGTAATTGTTCGGATGAGCGTTTCCTATGGTACCTAGACTTTTTAACAAATTTAGACACATTACTAAACTGGCGTCGAAATCTCATTAAATTACAGTTGAGATGGTACCGTAAGTTCTATGCGAACAGTTTCTTTTCCTGCACTTCTCGCTTGGGGGACTCCTTTCTGGCGCCATGCTTTCCAGCCAACCATTCCCAATTCCTCCACACCCTGTAACCCCTTGTGTCTTAATGGTTTTACTGCCTTGTTTGTGAAACTCTCTTCCGGCCCCATGCTTTCCTCCTAATTTTAATCTGCAAAAATTTAATGTAATATCAATCGCTATCTAGTGTCCTCCTCATTACTCTTTCCTCTTCCCTCTCTTGACGTTTCTGTTCCCAATTCTTCCACACCCTGTAACACCTTGTGTCTTAGTGGCTTTATTGCCGTGCTTGTGGAACTCTCTTCCGGCTCCATGCTTTCCTTCTAACTTTAATCTGCAAAAATTTAAATACAATGTTAATCGCTATCTACTGTCCTCCTGATTACACTTTCCTCTTCCTGCTCATTATTAATGTTTCTGTTCCTAATTCTTCCACACCCTGTAAACCCTTGTGTCTTAGTGGCTTTAATGCCTTGCATGGGGTTATATCGATTTTTTAAGAAATTTTTTTAAATAGTTTTAATGTATGGGGTTTTTTTGTGTCTTCCGTTTTTGTTTTTTTTTACTTTTGTCTTTTTTTCTCTTTTTTTTAAGAAATAAATGTTTTATTGGTATCGTTTCAGTAGAGTAGCTATACGTCGCAGTTTTTGTTTCGAAATTAATCGGTTGGCAAACTTATGTGAAGAGACGACTCTATCTTTATAAAAAAATTCCTTTGACAAATGGCTGTCAAAAACAAGACCAACTTTTCTGTTTTCTCTCTCTCTCTCTCTCTCTCTCTCTCTCTCTACCAAGGGATTTCCGTGTGATCAAATTCAAAAACTTCCGCAAATAATCCCGTTGTTTGACCGGGTGTGGTTTTCTGATGCACTGGGAGGGAAACGATCTTTCACGCGTTGTCCCGGCAAAGGTCGCCACGTGAAACGTTCGGCCATGACGCAGTGTCCGTGACAAAATATTTCTTACGCTGTAATTTCGAGGTGACAAGGCCGAGGCGTCGAGGCAGTGTGTTGGGGAGGGGGCTGGGTGATTGTTAATCGCGGGAAGCCGCTTCTCGTTTTACTGAAAGTAAGGGAGACTAGACTAGTCGTGACGATGGCGCTAGTCAAATCACGCGCTGATCGACAACTTAAAACGAATTACAACCAGCTTCGAGATCATTTCACCCCGCTCTTCATACGTGCCGTCATTGATAGCTATTTCACTTACACATTCTCACCTTCTAGTTATTTTCCTTTCATTCATATTTTCTTTTCTCTTTTAATCATTTCACTCCAAGAAAGGCGGGAATACCACTAGTACACACGTGGGATTACGGGGAGAGGAAGTGAGTGAAAAGCCTGGATATAGGGCTGCACTGAGGAAAAGAAAAAAAAAAGATGGACTGGATTCAAGAAGATAACGCAGCATTTAAATTTTTGAACATCGTAGTTATCAAGGAAGTAAATAAACTGGGGGGGAGCTCCACAGGTGGGTAGTGTGAGAAAAGAATCTGTTGGAATAGAAGTGGTGGTTAGATTTAACTATTTAAATTTATGTGTGTAAGAATATCATAATTCCAACTTGTCTATGGGGATTCGAATGATTATATATATATATATATATATATATATATATATATATATATATATATATATATATATATATATATTGAATATATATATATATATATATTGAACATATATATATATATATATTGAACAATAAAAAAAATATTAAAAAATTAAAATCTTCAGACATACTGGGTTGTAGATTAATATTCTTTCGTTTTTTGTTTTTTTTTATTATTATTTCATTTAGATTCCTCGACTACTTTCGGCTGAAATAGCCATCATTAGGAGGAAAATATTTCTGCTTGCCGGTAGCAGTGAACTACAGAAATGAATGTCTTTGGCTGGAGAAAATCAACTTTTGTCTGTAGTTTTCATTTGTTTTTTTTATTTTTTTATCTTTTTAACATGAATTTAAAATAATCAGTATTAAATAACATTTACCGGCCTGAATGTCCGAGAAATTTTCACGAATCCTTTCGGAGGACGAATATTTTCTGTGAAATTTTCTCGGACATTCAGGCCGGTAAATGTTGTTTTATACTGTTTATTATAAACAGAGCATTTACTTAAATATTTGTATCTATAAAAAGAATGTATAAACATAAAAATGTCTTAAAATATATATATATATATATATATATATATATATATATATATATATATAGGTACTAACATAAGATCGCTGGAAAATGAGCATAGCAGGATAATAACGGCCTTAAACTTGATGAAAATAATTTTTCATCGTCTAAATGTTTATGTTATTATCAAGAGGAAAGATCAAAGTATTTTTTGATTATTTTTAAAATTTTTTAATCATTTCTAGCACGTTCAAAATTTTCGTTAAAAATCTTGTATTTTTTTATCAGCAAAATTAACAGAAAATCGATCGTCAGCCATTTATTTTAATTTTTGTTTACAAAAGTGAAAGTCTCCGTTTAAAATTTGCTTAAAAAATCAATTATGATTCTTTTTTAAATAATTTAAGAAAATTTAAGTTAGAATGCTCTAATAAAGACAGAAAAAAATTGAAAAATAATTAAAAATACTTAGTTCTTTCCTCTTAATAAAAACATAAACATTTTTTCTTCAAGTTTAAGGCCGTTATTATCCTGCTATGCTGATTTTCCAGTGATCTCATGGTGGTACCTATATATATATATATATATATATATATATATATATATATATATATATATATGAAGAATATAGTTTTAAAGTGTGCTATATTTACGGGATAAAGTGCTCAATATCAGAGATAGAGCGTATGTAAATATAAATATAAAAGTGAACATTGAAGTCAATACTCAGTGGCGACAGACTGTTTCATGCTAGACGCAATCGTCATGCCGCGAGTGTTGGATTTTTTCTCGACTATTTATATATATGGTTCAGTGGTGCATGGTGGGTAATCTATTCTGGCGGTTATTTTTGCGGAAGTGGCTTGTTTGTTTATTTATTTGGGTTAATTTATTTTACTTGTTTTTGTTTTCATTTTTTATTTTATATATTTATTTATTCTTTTCGGTTTTCGATGTTTTATTGACGTAGTCAAAAATTTGTGATGGGGATTTGTTTAGGTCGCTTATTTAATAGTTTGTTTTGGTCTGGGAAGATAAAGCTATTTATTCGTCCAATTTTTGGATTGATTGTCGTAGTCTGTTCTGCTAGGTTGATTGTTTCTCCTAGGTTTTCCACATATGTAGAAACCAGTACCTTATCTCGAAGATTAACATGACACCTGAGTGCAATTCATGCCTATAGGGACAAACAAAGGGTGGATATTTTGATTATCAATCAACCCTCGTATCTATATATGAGGTTCATTGAAAAGTAAAAATCTCCTAACTTGTTGTTCCGCAAGTAATGGACAGGCATATGTCTGAACATGATGCTACGAAAAGATTAGTTAAAACCTGCTTAGCGACAGTTGTCTCTGAAACGACACTTCTACTGGTACCATATCAGTAGCAAATAGCACGGTTTGGCTGTGATCCGATGAAATCTACACCATAGATAGATAGATAGATAGATAGATAGATAGATAGATAGATAGATAGATATAACTAAATTAACAGATAAAACTAAAGTAAAATATATAGATAGATATAACTGAATTAACAGATAAAACTAAAGTAATATATAGATAGATAGATAGATAGATAGATAGATAGATATGAAACTCAGATATATATGAACAGAATAAGATAGATAGATATAACTGAATTAACAGATAAAACTAAAGTAAAATATATAGATAGATATAACTGAATTAACAGATAAAACTAAAGTAATAGATAGATAGATAGATAGATAGATAGATAGATAGATAGATATGAAACTCAGATATATATGAACAGAATAATATAGATAGAGAGATAGATCTGAATTAACATCGATAAAGTAAGATAGATAGATAGATAGATAGATAGATAGATAGATAGATAGATATGAATCTCAGATAGATACGTACAGAGATAGCTAGATAGATATGAATAAACGGGGATAGATAGATAGATAGATAGATAGATAGATAGATAGATAGATAGATAGATAGATAGATAGATATAAAACTCAGATAGATATATATGAACAGAATAAGCCAATTTTTTTTAACTTATTCTTCAAATTATCTTTGTTTTTTTTTTGTTTCTTCTTCACAGATGGAGTTTAACCAGACTGCCGGATACCATTACGACATTTCAACTCAGCAATCGTGCATAAAGAATTGAAACGTTCCAAAAAAAGATCAGGTAAACAATTCACTTCATTTATTCCCTTGAAAAAATTGTATTATTTTCTCTTGGTTACCGATGCTTTTTCACGTTCTATATTTGTCAAAATATTGAAATAATACACCCCGAGCAAAATGGCCGCCTTACCAACATGTCTGCTACCTCAATGAAGATGATAGCCGCGCCAATAGCGATTACGTAGGCGAATTTTGTAGTATACGGGAGAAGCTTCCTATTGAGCGAGTGAACAACGCTAATTCAAGGAACGTATTTTCAGCGGAATTGATACCAACTGATTGATCCACAGTTTTGTAGGCGGCTTCTAAAAAATTTATTGCTTCTTGAACAGAGATCAAAGCCCATGTGTAGATCCCAAATCATCACAGAGAATAGAATAGAATAAGAAAATAACTTAATGAGAAAAATAGAAATAGAGAACAAATGTTTTTCTTCTTCTTTTTTTTGCTATAGCCACTATGCGAACTTAAACACACACACACACACACACACACATATATATATATATATATATAAAACATTAGGCAGCATATGATTTACATACAAGAATTAATCACACATAGAATTAATAAGAAGTATCAATGCGATTATTGGCGACATCCGTCACTAGAAAACATAATATATGCATTAAAATCCTGTTCATCGATAGTGCGAGTTTTGATCCTGGAAGAAAAACTTGTTGTCTGTAGTTTTTCAGTTTATTCGATGTTAAAATGCTAGTACTTATGGACGGTTTACCATCCATCATCAGGCATGTGTTTTTTTCTTATAAAATCAAAAACTTGAGACGATATATCTGTATGTCGACCGAAAGATGTTTTTTGAATGTCTGCTATTATTGACAGTTGTAAGATCTCGGAACGTGCAAGGACGCAACGCTAAGTTTTTCAAAATTTTAAGTGATGATGAACAGGATTTTAATGCATATATTTCTAGTGTCGGATGTCGACGATAATCGCATTGATACTTCTTATTAATTCTATGTGTGATTAATTTTTATATATATATATATATATATATATATATATATATATATATATATTGTGTATTTAGGTAGAAATTCCTTCCTGCAGGCTTTATTAAATAAGACAAACAAGGTGGGTGATTAATTTTTTTATATATAATTTATCATATATATCTTATATATATATATATATATGTATATATATATATATCTTATATTCTTTTTATTTTCAGAAAATATATGATAGAAAAACTGTGCAAATGTTGTTTAGTTTTTTTGTTTTTCGAGCGTTTTCGAGCGCTATACATTTAGCCATTTTCAAGGATTAAATATTTTAACTGTTAAATAAGAAATAGTTTGTTGCTTGTATGTATTTATATAATGTTTTCATTATTCAAAACACGGTCAAGATATTGTGTCCATGTTCAAAGTTAATATCATTAAGTGTTTTTTCTTTGTTTTGTTTTTATTAAAAAGGCTTCCATTATTTTTAGCCTTTTTTTGCATGTAGATGATGCTATTATATTAGTGTTGTCAACAAGTATGTTACGAATAGAGTCCGGTAGGTCTCCATGAAATTTTTATTTTCATATAATTTATCATCTGAAAAGAAAAAAAAACGTATTAGATCGCATGAGAAATTGTATAAAAAAACACGGTCAAGATACTGCGTCCATGCTTTAAATTCGGGTGAAAATAAATTTTCAATTTTTGTCGTTATTTTCACCCTAAATTAAAGCAAATATAAGCACACACAGACACACACAAACATATATATATATATATATATATATATATATATATATATATATATATATATATATATATATATATATAGGCATTTAAAACAACATGTCTGGGCGCGTACTCAATTCCGAGAAATCCTTGGTGACAAAACAAACTATACTTAAACATAAAAACAATAAACGAAGCTTAGAAATACTTGAAGCTATATACATTAAACAGTTGACACCTAACCCGAACAAAATAAACTATCAAATCTCCACAAATATTCTTAAATGCCTATAATTTATAGCAGAAGCCATTGGTTTATGCCAACGGCTTCCCATACTTAATACCTCTCGTGTTCACTCTCTCTTGGTCCTGTGTGACATCACGAGTTGCGACGCGATTTTCGCTTCCGCGTCTAGTATACACGAGTTTGTCGTTGCTTTGAAATTTTTCATGCAGCAAGGGCGGACTATCATTGTTGTTTCATCCGTGTGTTGTTTGATTTATTGAAATTGTCATCTTTGATAATGGCTTGTGTAAGCCGAAAGCTTAGATAGGATTTAAACATGTATCAATATGGTATTTTCCTTTCGTCTTTCAATAATAAATACCCACACATGTATATTTTTAGAATAAAAATTCCAAGAGGAAGAATCCAGGTAGAACTCAATGTCCGGGACAGAGTAAGGATATAATAAAAAGGCTTAAACACTAATATTCCATGGTCATAATTTTTATCTTTTTAATTAAATCAATCATATATATAGTTTATTGGGGTAGCAAGCATATATTGTTAATTATAAGAGACAACGAAGGTCTATTATGTTTGATCTTATAGTGGCTTTAGTCGCAGGAGAAAATAAAGATAAAAAAATATCCAACATTTGTATTTATTTTTATTATGCTGTTCCTCGATCTAAGTTTTCCGCTCACATGAACCAAAATGGTTATATGAACATTACAACAGGAATATCCAGCATCAAAAATTACATCCTGTTATGTTTAAAACCTGTCACAACATAATACATACACACAAATGCAATATATATATATATATATATATATATATATATATATATATCAAATATGTGGTGCAGTTCAATTTATATTACAATGAAGCATTCATACAAAAAGTAGATTAGTAAAGTTAATGATATATAATGGCGAAATACTTTCACAAACAAAATTTTAAAGTGGCATTGACCTACAAATCACTTGATGAATGATATGTTCCTTGTTTTTAATAATTATAAGCTGAATAAGGTCTTTTTTTTACATGCAAGTACTTTCAACTTTACATTCAGTCATCCTCAGGCATGGAAATTATATTGTTTTTAGTAAAATCCAAGTGGCATCAGAGACGAAAAATTAAATACGAATTGAAATAAGCTTTTTTTTTAGAAATGTGTTATTGTTAACGGATAAAAAACTTTTGGGCGTGCAGTCGCAACGCTAAGGTTGAATTTATATATATATATATATATATATATATATATATATATATATATATATATATATATATTTGGTTGGATTGATCAATCCAACCAAATATGTTAACTCTATCTCTGATATTGAGCGCTTTCTAATAAGTACTGCGAATATATATAACAGATGTAACAGCAAAATTGTCTAAATTATGAAATTAAGCTCTGAAACCTTGTATCTTAGAAAATGATTAATGATATCTTACTGGAATTCTCCAAGGTTTTTATAACACTACCGGACTCTAGTTTGATTAATAAGATTGTATAATTACACTCCAAGCTTAATCGATCATAGACGAAAATAACATGTTCTTTATAAATTAATCATACCTAAAGATCGGAAGTTCATGAAGTGCTGAAATAAAGTTCAAATATTTATATATATTATTCCAGGATCATTTTCCAACTTATCGAAGATGATCTTCGTCCTTTTTAACTTTCTAACGTTATGTCCTGGAATAACAACTTGCCTGACATATTTCACGTACGATTTCATTTTCAAGTCTATTTTCACCGCTCTTTGAATTGTCATAACTGAAACTCCTCTCTCACGTGCCAAACGTCTTATGAATTGAGTTGGATCTTTTCTAATTGATCACTTTAGTTCTAAGTTGAAATGATGACCCCTCTTCCTGTTTTGACCTTCTTGTTTAGTTTTCCTCTCAACTGGTTGCAATTTTAAAACTTATTCACCGTTCTCGTGGCTGCTCTTGAATGTACTTTTGAAGAATGTCTGTACTATTACGGAAGTCTGAATGATCTTTGTCCTGTCACCATTGCTCAGTTGGGATGACATAGTGGGTCTGATAAAAAAAAAAACAATTTTAACCTTTCTATTTTTAGCAGAATAACTCAAAGGGGTTTTCAATAATTCTTACAAGAAATGGTGTCAAGATAGCTAAACGTCTTATCTGAAAAATTTTAAAAAGAAAACTCAATTATTTTAGTGCATTTAGATATTAAACATATTGTGAGATAGATAATTATGTCATTACACGATTTAGACAATTTTACTGAGGTCTATTGTCTGCTTCGTCTGTGACATTTATTTGCACTGACTGAGTGTATCAATAGTTCAGAAAAGTGTGGATGATTCTGCAAAAGCCCTCACCACTTTAATCAAATCACTTGTGCGGGTTTTCGACCGGTGTACATTAATTTGTTCATTCTTATCTACACAGTTCACTTGCAAGATCCGGTGGCGAGAGAGTGTAGGCGACGGGTTCAGGTAAAGGATATTACATTGTCAGCTGTCAATATACCTCATAACACCCTTGAGCGCTTAGAGTTGGAGCGGGCAGAATGGAGATCCACGTGATTTAGTGGATTCAGCAGTTTTCAATCAGCTTGTCTGAATCGTCTCCAAGAAGCGAAAGCAAGATCTAAAAGATCAGCTCATCTAAAAGTGATCTCATCGCAAAATCCTTAATCTTGCTCCATATGCGGACTCCTTTGTAAATCCCTAGCGGGCCTTAAGTGCCACTTAAGATTATCGCACAAAATTTCATAACTGAATCAATTAAGTTGTCAGATCCTCATACGTCCAAAACGACGTGAGAGTCCATTAAACATATATAGATAGATAGATAGATAGATAGATAGATAGATAGATAGATATATGCATTTAAAGAATCTCCACAAATATCCTTAAATTCCTATAATTTATAACAGAAGCCATTGGTTTATACCAACGGCTTCCCATACTTAATACTTCTCGTTTTTCACTCTCGCGTGGTCATGTGACGTCACGATCTGCGACGTAATTTTCGCTTCCGCGTCTCGTTCATGCAAGTTTGCCGCTACTTGGAAATTTTCATGCAGCAAGGTCGAACTGTCATGTGTTGTTTGATTTATTGAAATTGTCATCTTTGATAATGGCTTATGCAAGCCGAAAGCTTAGATTGGATTTAAACATGTATCAATATGTGATTTCCTTTCGTCTTTTAACGATAATGTGATTAAACTTATTAGACAATATGAAAGGAACTTACTTAAAATAAATAGACAAAACTTGTCTATATTATTTAATGAAACATGCATTAATATAAATATAAATATATATTTAAATATATATATATATATATATATATATATATATATAGATAGATAGATAGATAGATAGATAGATAGATAAATAGATAGATAGATAGATATACAAGCAGGTTTCGTTAAATAATTTAGACGTACCAGGTCTATTTATTTTAGTATTAATGCTTTCTCGTACGCGAATTAATTTCTTTGTAGTTTTCGAAATTTCATAAAGAAAAATTCAAAAATTTTATTTCAAATAATTTTTTTTTATTTTCCCAAGTACTTCCAGTTTCATCTGAGATCATATTCAATCATTTTTTTTTTCACACTTATGTAAGGGAGATAAATTTGTAATTTAAGAAAAAGGAATTCTGAATTTGAAACCCTATAAAAAAATATATATATATATATATATATATATATATATATATATATATATATATATATATATATATATATCATATTATTAAGTGCTGGTGTTAATAAGATAGTGATCGATGTAATATAACAGAGCAAATATTAAATATTAAAAAATATACAATCTTTTCCGCCCCATTAGCCTACCGGTGAATAAAAGGTATACTGATATATATATATATATATATATATATATATATATATATATATATATATATATATATATACGTTGATAATTGGTAGGGATAATTCCAAGGAGGATATGAATGTAATGAGAGTTCAATGTATGAAACAGTGCAATATATTAATTATAAGTACAGACGATTCTTAAAATCCCCTCTCTCCACCTTCTCTCTCTTTTTCTTTCACCCCAAAATTGTTTTTTTAAAATATATATATATATATATATATATATATATATATATATATATATAAGCAAATATATGGATATAGATCCGACAGTATGAAGAAAAATATACAGAAAAAAATAAACAAAAATCTTAATATGCAATTATACTGTATTAATGTTAATATATTAACATTAATTTCTGTATATTAATTACATATTTATTTATTTATATTATATATTTTTATATATATATATATATATATATTATCGTCAACATTTCAACACTATACAACACATTGAACAGGCTTTAACGAAACTCTATTGACTTTGAAGTCTCATCAAACTTGCATATTTTGTTACTAAGGACATGAAAGAAAATGGAATCCGATCTTGTTTATCTCATTTTATTTATTTTATTTTACGCCCCTCAGCGTTGTTGGTGAGGCGGCAAAGCCACTCTTAGCAATATGGCGGAGGACGAAAGAGTAGTGTATTTGAAATATTATTCTGGGTTTCTGGTGCATTTTCTATTCAACTCGGTATTTTTGACAAACCCATAGAAGGATCTTCAATGTAATCCATCCTGATTTGGTATCTCAACTCCAGTCAATTTCTCGCCGACGGAGCGTGGCTTTTCCTCTCTCTCTTTGCTACAAATATTTTCATGGCAACTGCTCTGACTAGCTTTTTTTTATGGTATCCCGACTTCATGAATTTAATCTTGCTTCTAGATTGGCATCTCGGTCCCTTTCTTTTACTGTTGAAATATCTACATGCAACCGCCAGTTCTACTGTAACAGTTTCTTTTCTCGCACTACACACCTGTGGAACTCCCTCCTGATTACTTGCCTCCCTAATAACTACAATCTTCAAAAATTTAAACGCAGCGCCAATCGCCATCTTCCGTTTTCTTGAATCCCCTTCATCTTTTGTCCTTTTCTCATTACTCCCTGTACACAATCCACCCTGTGATTACTACTCCCTGTATTTACTTTCACTCCTGAGTACTAGTGACATTGCAGCATTGGTTGGAATGAAGTGATTTAAAAGAAAAGATTAAACCTAATAACCGATTCCCTCCGAGTAATGGTTCTCATCTTCCCGAAGATTAAAGGCGGTGGCTGATAGATAATCGATGACAGAAACAAGCTAGTAATCACTGATTCAACCGATTGATAGAGTGACACTGTTATTACGACTGGCTAATTCGATTGGAGAAAGAACGAAAGAAATACCGAGGAAGGTGCTGTTGATTCGAGTTGAGCTACATAAATAACTAACGGTTATATACAGTCATTTTTATGAAACATAATGACAGGTTCAACGTTATTTTTCTCACTTAGCTCTGCCGCGTTGATACTGAGGAAGGTGCTGGAAATTTGCGACGACATGTTGTCACTCTGTCACCAGTGATAAACATCCGGTAGCAATGGACGAAATCATAAAAAAAAAAGCAAAAAATATAACGTGTAATCTAAAGACGTCTTCTTTCTTCTTTTTCTTAAATGGCGAATAAGATTTCGAATCCCGGCAACGGAACTGTTGTGTTCAGAGTTGAGAAAGAGTAAAGATTTGTAAACCTTGTCCGTGAATTTATATGAAATGTGCCTGAGATCTTCATGGCAAATAGATATCGCTGGCCGCTCTTTTCTGAGTATATCCATCTGTTAGACTTATTAGCTAAATAATCCCTATTGCAGACGCCTGCTCGGACGCATTTCTGTTTCTTCAACACCCACAGAGGCAACTAAACTGGGTGGGCTGTATCGCATAATCTGGAGTGATCAGTCGTTTGAACGAGACCAACTTGCTCAAAATCTCGGCCATGATGATTACTGGGTGAGGGCTAGTGCAACTATTGATGGCTTCCGGTCAGTTTCGGTAACATAATATCACTAGCCATACAGGGCTATTGGAACAAAGGGCATCATCATCCGAACGATATTATCGAGAAGTCCCTCCGATATTTCAAAAGGGCTTTTGAAGCCGCTGGTGAGTAACGTCATCCTGGGTGTGGAGACAGCTCTTGGAAGGACGATCATCAGTTCTATTGTGTAGACAGCGAAGAAGCCAGACGTGATATCCCAAAAAAAAAAAAAAAATAGAAAAAAAAAAAAAATGTCCCAAACAAGGAACATAAATAACATCACCGGGCCCGCCGTTTTCCCACGTAAAATTTTATAAGTAAGAACCCTTTGATTTTCAAGCTTTTCCCACTGCTTGTTTTATTATTTATATTATAGTTATCTCTGTGCTAGATCTATAGCGACAGGTATATGCCTACTTGTATATAATCTCCTGTAAGGACTATCTGTATGTAATCTGTTTTTTTAGACTAATTTGACATACATTTTTTCACCTCATCTGTTTCTTCCTTCCCTTGTTTAAAAATGTTATATATTACTGATAAACTAATGCCTATTATGAACACTGGAGACTGAAGATAATGAAGATACTTATTCCCTCTTTCCAAGCAACTCATTTTAACCGCTCGGGCATGCACTCACTGGTCAATATGTCATTTAATTAGTGCAAGAAAAAATTGAGATAAATTTTAAAAAAGTGAATTGGTTGTATGGATTAATTTGCTTTGTTTCGTTCGGGTTTAATATAAAAGAAATAGGGCTTGCACTTGGAGGAAAGAACTAAAAAATGGAACAAGAAGAAATTTTGAATGCTGAAGAATATGAAAAACTGATTGAATACAGTTCAATGCTGTAGTTTGCTTAAGAGAAATTATTTTCTTCTTTTTTTTTTTTTTAATTAGATTTGATGAAAGAACTGGGTCAGATAATGAAACCGGATGTGATGACAAGGAGAGAAAAGATAGGAGCATGAAAAAAACAATAATCGAAAATTAATGGCTATGTTGTCCGTATATGAAAAGTTACCCTGGATTAGGCCCGCGCATTTTGGTCAAAGGAGCCCACTTGATTAATAAAAGATTCAAGGAGAATTAATCACCCGCACGACCACACACACACACACACACACACTCAACACACATACTCACACACACACTCACACACACACACTCACACACACACACACACACACACACAACCAACACACCCACACACACACACACACACACACACA
Organism: Acanthosepion pharaonis; assembly: GCA_903632075.3. Taxonomy (NCBI): domain Eukaryota; kingdom Metazoa; phylum Mollusca; class Cephalopoda; order Sepiida; family Sepiidae; genus Acanthosepion; species Acanthosepion pharaonis. The sequence goes on from CAHIKZ030000287.1 coordinate 707,150, forward strand.
CACACACACACCAACACACATACCACACACACACACCACACACACACACACACAACACAACACATACACACACACACACATATTCACACACACACTCAACACACACACTCAACACACATACTCACACACACACACACACTCACACACACACTCACACACACATACTCACGCACACACACACACTCACACATACACACTCAACACAAATACTCATACACACACACTCACACACACACATACACACATACACACACACAACACACATACTCTCTCACACACACACACTCAACACACATACTCACACACACACACACTCTCTCACACACGCACACACATACACACACAGAAAACGATGGTTAAATAAATACATAAATAAAGGGGGAAGCGGCCATTTGACAGAAAATATTTCTTGACGAAGCCCCGGGCCGCCATAATATATAAAAATGAATAAATAAGAACTAGACGAACGTGAAATGCAGTGAAATATGAAAGACGACATCTTTAAAAATAAAAAAGAAGCCTGATGAACAAAACAAAAAAAGATGTCTCCGTGTATAATTTCCGGCACAGATTCAATCACGTGATTAATCTAAGAAAAATGGATCATATAAGATGATGACCTTAAAGAAAGATAAAATACAAGCGGTTCTAAAAGTCCCGGAATGACTCCCTCCCCCGAAATCATAAAATATTAGTTTGTATTCATTGTTCATCGAAAAATTGGTCTGGCGCAAGCGAGAGAAAAATGGAAGGATAAAAAAATAATATTTGCAATCAGGAACTATATAGGGGTAGAGCTAGGAGTTTTACAAATCATAAAAAAAAAAAAAAAAATAGAAGGAGGAATACCACCTTATGTTGACGAAATCAAAATTTCATTTATAAAGCCCTCATTATCAGAGTGTGCTCATTCCACGGGTTCGATTATCCGCGGCCAGTCGCAATTTAACTAATAAAGAGAGGAATGATGGGAACTCGCTTATGCAGAGAGAAGCTGTGAACCAACTCGAAAAGTAATCCCTACTTGATACAAAAAGTGACAGCAGCAACAACCAGTAGAGTGAGGTTGTGGTCAAACAATTACAATGCTGGTCAACGAAGTAACATAACTAGAAATAAGAAGCTGAAAACGTAAAAATTCTCAACTTCATAAGGAATTAAAAAAATCTCATATGCAAAGGTTGCTAAGTTCTACGTTGAGAGTGAATATTTTATCTATTACATCAAATCTAATATAGTATATTGTTATAATTGTTTTATTTTATTAATAGTCATTATTGTTAACCTCTTATTGTACCTAATAAAATCTACGGTAAGAACGAATCTTCTATCCGTCACATAACTTTTATTACAGTCTATATTGTTAGAATTGTTTTATTTAATTATTAATTATTGTTATTAATCTCACATTGTACCTAATAAGATCTACGGTAAGAACGAATCTTTTATCCGTCACATAACTTTTATTACAGTCTATATTGTTAGAATTGTTTTATTTTATCATTAGTTATTGTTATTAATCTCTTATTGTGTCTAATAAGAACGGAATCTTTTATCCGTCACATAACTTTTATTACAGTCTATATTGTTAGAATTGTTTTATTTTATCATTAGTTATTGTTATTAATCTCTTATTGTGTCTAATAAGATCTACGGTAAGAACGAATCTTTTATCCGTCACATAACTTTTATTACAGTCTATATTGTTAGAATTTTTTTTTTATTCTAGTTATTGTTATTAATTCTTTTTATTTAATAAAATCTACGGGAAGAACGAATCTTTTATCCGTCACATAACTTTTATTACAGTCTATATTGTTAGAATTGTTTTATTTAATTATTAATTATTGTTATTAATCTCTTATTGTGCCTAATAACATCTATAGTAAGAAAGAATCTTCTATCCGTCACATAACTTTTATTAGTGTCTATTTTTAGAATTGTTTTATTTTATTATTAGTTATTGTTATTAATCTCTTATTGTGCCTAATAAGATCTATTATCTATTTATCTTTTATCTATTTATCTGATTATATTATATCTTTTATTATCTATTTATCTTTTATCCGTCAAATAATTTTTATTACAGTCTATTTTTATAATTGTTCAATTTTATTACTCGTATTTTTTCCTACGTATTTATATCACAACGTACTTATTTTTTCATGAGGATAATAAATTTGATATTCATCATTTAAATTTCCATTTTTGGAAATAACTATTCATTTACAATCTGGTCTTTTGATGATCTTAATAAATAAATGATCGTTTTCGAAATTTAGAGGTCCAGGTGTTAACGATATTTGCATTATAACCCATTCGGACGAATATCTTCATCTTTCTTGTTGTTATGACAACGCTTCAGCCGTTGTGCTCTCCGCGTTTCTTTTATAAATATTTTAACGTATTTTATTTCATTTTTGTCATTCGAGTAACACACTGAGTGCGTGCGTGCGTGTGTGTGGCTTTGTGCGTTCGCGCGCATGCGTGAGTGTCTCAAGGAGAGGAAAAAAATGGATAAAAAGCGCGGGAGAAAAGGATAGAAAAAGAAATAACGAAAAGTAATTGAGAGTGAAAGAAAGAAACAGAGAGAAGTCGTGTGAGAGAAAAAGAGGGTGAGAAAATAAGAACAGGAAAGACAAATATAGATAGATATATAATCCTAGATAGATAGATAGATAGATAGATAGAAAGATAGAGATATTTAGATAAATAAAGATTTTCAGATAGATAGATAGAGAGAGAGAGAGATAGAGAGAGAGAGATAGAGAGAGATAGATAGATAGATAGATAGATAGATAGAGAGAGAGAGAGAGAGAGGGAGGGAGAGATGGTGCGATGGATAAATTGTCATATAAATTACACAAAAATGAAAATAACACTTACATCTTATTTTAAGTTATATTTACGAAAATGGCACAAAAATATCTTGAAATACTATTATCTTTATTTATTCCATAAAATCGCCATTGCCTTCAATCTCGGTTTCAAGACGACTTCGGAATCTTCAGCAACTCTTCTTGATGGTCACCTAGTTTAAATTGGTGAATGCTGCCATAATCCTTGCCTTTAGTTTATCTTTGGTGTTAAAGAGTTTTGTTGGTCTTTCAATCAACTGCACCCCACACATAATAACCAAAGGGGTTGAAGTCTGGATGTAAGAGGGTGATGAGGTTGTAAAAATTGTCTGACAGCCATGACTGAGTCCTCCTGCTTGTGTAGCATGGTGCAGATCCCTGTTGCCAGACATAGTCATCCAGCAGCCACCTTCTTGACTTGGGGCAGTACTACCTGTTCAAGGCACTTGATGTAAGCCTCCGTGACGGGTCTGAGGCTGTCAACAACAAATTCTGGAGTTTTTTTCTTATAAGAACGATTAGAATAATATTCCGAGCTGCTTAATCACCATTAGACTCATCCAACTCTTTCCGAATCCTCTGCACTGTGCTCAGATGTGTTCGTATTGGACCTTCCAGCGCAAATGCCAAACAATACAGCATACCGTTTCCAAATTTCTGGCAGAGTGTATTGCCTCATGGTGCTCTTTTTCTCACAGACGGTAGACAACTGAACCTACAATACTGTGAAATGGACAAAATCAAAACAAGCAACGCGCACGTGCGAAATTGAAAATATAAAACGGCGACAATTTAATCCCCGTACTCTGTAGATAATACATCGGCACCAGCACATTCTAGGTTTTGAATTCAGAGTTGTCCTTCACCTAGACTAATTACCATCCAATCAATCATATATATATAAAGACTGGGTTCTATAGTCTTTGATATATATATATATATATTATGATATATATATATATATATATATATATATATATTTAGAAGAATCTAGAAGAATCCTCAGCACTGAGCCACGACTGTTTCGTGGTTATCTGAATACTTGGATGAGTATCGCTGCGGAACTGAGTGAGTAACACGCTACATCGAGTCTAGTTTGTGTCTTCTTCGAGTGCCGTGGTACAGTTGGTATGTCGTTTGCGTTGTATCGAAACGGTCCGGGTTCGATTCTTGGTAGTGGATGCTGATGAGTCCCAGATAGGACGAAACGGCCGTCCAGTGGATTCTTCTAGACTTCTAGACTTATATATATATATATATATATATATATATATATATATATATATATATATATATATATCGTAATGGATAGCGGCTTGGATTGAGGAATCGGAGAGCCGAGTTCGAATTTCAGTCGAATCCATTACATTCACTTACGTGCTAATACCCTTGGGAAAGGTGTGAATGCTATGGGTAAATAGCAGGACAGACCGGGTTTTATAGCCTTGGAGTACAACTGTTGTACGAGAAGGATCCTGTGGCACGTAGTTCACAAGGTTTCTGTATTCGTCCCTTCAAAAATTGGATGGTCCTGTACGAAACATTCACCACTATAATCAAATCTCATGTGCTGTTGGGCTGTCGGATTTCAATCGATCTGCTTGATCCTCATACATCGAATTCGACGTGACAGTCGAGTATATATATATATAATTATTTATTCGAAAATTATAAGATAAATATGTTATAAAATCACTACAAAAATAGCCATTTTGTTTCAACACTTCTGGTGTCATATCAAGTGATGACGCTGAATGTAGAATAAAGGGTTTTAAAAGGTTCAAATCAATCAAACACCCCTTGCAAGGGGAAACACTGTTACATAAGCTGGAATGACCAATCAAAATACAAGTATATGAGAATTCAAAAAACTTGACAACGGACTAAGATTATAATAATCATTGAATGCTTTAACATTAGAGTTAGCCTAAAATAGAAATAATTCTAAATAATATATATTAAATTATTCGATAAAATTTAAAACTAAAAATTACTAATTTTAAATTTAATCTATATTAAGTTTAAAATCGTAAAATTATTTAAAGAAGAAACTAAGAAAAAACATACATATGCTTTTCTATTTTTGTTTTCATTGAAATTAAGTTGGAATAAACGTTAAGATCAAATGTTGCTCTAAACTTCATGACAACGTAGATACATTTGAATTCTAGACATAGGCAGAGGAGGATGACATCTTGCAAAAGACAATACAGACACAATCAGATTATGTTACATAAACACGCAGACGTTATTGGAATTTATTTATTCCAATTGGATATATATATATATATATATATATATATATATATATGTGTGTGTGTGTGTGTGTGTGTGTGTGTGTGTGTGTGTGTGTGTGTATTCGAAATGGAAATGAAGATAAGTTGAAAAATGCATAAACGACGCGTTTCACCGAGAGCGTCTAGTGTCCCTGGCTTCTTCAGGTTAGAATGAAGAAAGACAAAACGTTTGAATCTCTGAGCATAAGTGGGTACTATAAGACAATGTCTGGGTGGATGTGTTTGTATGTATAAGCATATACATAAAAACTCTCTGCAATATCGGTGGGCTGATTTAAAAACCAATAGACACCAAACGGCTTCAGTAGGGCCTATTGTGAAGAAAAACAGGTAAGGGAAAGACATATTTCATTTGTGCATTCTTAAGTGCGATATTAGCCTATATTTGCTGCTTGCGAGAAAGCCTTACTAACAGATGAAATTTGTTAAAGCAGGATTTTGGTAGCATCTCTGCTTCAGAGCTCGACGAAGCTGATCACGAGGCTTCAATCTACCGTCATCAAAATCCTTTAACTTAACGAAACATGTCTTACGCCACTCCTTTCGGTTTGATGGTTGGGCTTCCAAGGTTTTCAGATCAAATTTGAGACGTTTCAAGTCGTATCTCAATATATATATATATATATATATATATATATATATTAAAAAGAAGAGAAGAGAGCTGCCGCAAACGTTTTTGGTTGTAATGTGGATTTTTTTTAAAAATATTATGCTTTATTTTCCATAATTTTACTACACGTGTTTCTGGTCTCGTGACCGTCTTCAGGTAAAAGCTCAGATTTCCATATATTATTTAAAATAATTAATTTTTTTCCTTATGCTTTTCAATGTTAAATATTCTCGATATGAGACATTCCCTGTTTTTGTGTTAGTAATCCGAATGTCTTTCTTGAATTGGCAGTGAAAAGTTCTGCGCGAAGGGTCATAAAACAATTAAGTTTGGTCCAATCGAAATGATGAATTACTTATTGGCATTTTATCTTTTAATGTTTTACTGACCCCTGTGTGTTCTTAGATCTGTTTCTATTTTCGTGTGTTTCTGTCAGCATGCGTGTATATATGCGTGCGTATATTCCCCCTCCACACATATACTGTCTTACTACGAGGAATTAGTAAACTCATTTGTACACATACACACATACATATACATACACACACACACACACACACACATTTTTCTCTCATTGGAACCACTATAATCTTTCTTTTATATATATATATATATATATATATATATATATATATATATATATATATATATATATATATATATATATAAATTATTGGAGGTGGAAAACCGTAATATTGCAAGGAAAAAAATAATATGGATTGTTTCTCAAAGGCATTATGAAAATAACATAAGAAATAAGAGATGATAAGTCTCACAACCAAACAGACCAACCGGTTTCGTTCCCAAGCTCATCAGGGTCAACTGGGAACTATTTTTCAAAATTGCAGAATAAATAAGTCACACAAACAACCTACATACAATTAAAATTTAAAAATGAAAGATTAATGGCATGGAAAAAAAAAAAAAAAAAAAAATTTTCTTTTCTTCCTCTTTCTTTAACTTATACACATATATATATATATTCCTTCCTGTTTTCTTTTAAGCTGTGCAAATATACACAATAAACGAGAGAAGGGGAAAAAAAAAAACTTATATATGTATATATAACGGAGTGTGAGGGGAAAATTTGAAACACACTAGAGAATAATGACGTGAAGGCCTTAAAAGAAAACAGGAAGGAATATATATATATATGTGTATAAGTTAAAGAAAGAGGAAGAAAAGAAAATTTTTTTTTTTTCCCTCCATACCATTAATCTTTCATTTTTAAATTTTAATTGTATGTAGGTTGTTTGTGTGACTTATTTATTCTGCAATTTTGAAAATAGTTCCCAGTTGACCCTGATGAGCTTGGGAACGAAACCGGTTGGTCTGTTTGGTTGTGAGAGTTATCATCTCTTATTTCTTATGTTATTTTCATAATGCCTTTGAGAAACAATCATATTATATATATATATATATATATATATATATATATATATATATATATATATATATATATATATATATATATTTCGTTCTGGGTGCAAAAGATGTTTCCCTCCCATCAATTTAATTCTATTGTTTATAAATATAATTGCAGTTGCGGTGCTGACTGCATAGGGAGAACGACTCAACGCGTGGACATGAGAATTAAACAAACATGTTCCCACTGGGATCAGGAATCACACCTTATCTTTGAATGGCCGTGTCCCAAATACTTATGGTTCCGCCATATGTGAGCACCTTTTAAATAACAGAGGGGGTGCTGCTAATTTTAGTGCTGACTGGTTCACTTTTGTGTCCCGGTCGCAATCTCTATTTCATCTCAAGGTGCCGGAGATACTTTATATCAGGTCCCGCAAACCTTCCCTCTCTAAACAGCGTGAATGTTTCTTGGAGCTCGCTGTTATTTGTCTGTAGCTCTTTATGTTCATTTTTTTCTCCTCTTCATTACACATTATACCGTTCTTTTAATCTAAGTTAAATCTCCGGTAGATGCCTGAAGAGCGGAAGCGAAACCGGTTGTTTCGCTTTTAAAAATATCATGTAATATTACGGTACACACTTTAATTTCTATAACTAGATTTTGTACCTTTAAAAATATGTTCAAAAATATATATATATATATATATATATATATATATATATATATATATATATATATATATATATATATATATATATATATATATATATATTGATAATATTAGTGGTAAATATACACATACATATGCAAAATTCATAATTTATTCCATTGGAATCATAAATACGATCCAATTCATCAGACCTACAAATAAAAAAAGAAAACAGAAAAACAACTCTGGAAATAAAAAAATAAAATTTAGAGAGAGTGTAAGTATAAGAGTGTGGGACGAATGTTAGAGCTAAAGAGAGGGGTAACAGACGAGAGATGGTGGGAGATTAAAATTTAACAGAGACAAGTTTTAGTTCTTACACTCTCTCTAAATTTTATTTTTTATTTCCGGAGTTATTTTTTCTGTTTTCTTTTCGAATTTTTAGGTCTGATGAATTGAATCGTATTTACGATTCCAATGGAATAAATTATGTCTATGGAATATTAGTGTTTAAGCCTCTCTCTCTCTCTCTCTCTCTCTCTATATATATATATATATATATATATATATATATATATCACACCCAGAAACGTATACACACTCCAGGAAAGAAAAAACTTTTATAGATATTGTAATACTAAATTTATTCAGACATCACGAGTATAATACAAGTTACGTTTGGACTTCGATCACTAGAGATGCTCAAAATGGTGGCCTTTCGCTTCCAGGCATTTATCAGGATGACAAACTACTGGTTGGGCAACGTTAGCCAAAGTGTCCATTGGGATTACTTGCACATGCATTTTCAACTTCTTGTCTAAGTTAATGCCATCTGTCGAGAAAATATCGTACTACAGTAAACAGTGTTATCACAAGATGACAGGACTACGAAAGACAAGTTTTTCCATTCCGGAAGTTTTTATGGCGGACTCTGTATATAAAGCAAACAAACAAAAAAGACAGGCAGATAAGAAAATAAATAACATTCAGAATAACTCTACATACACCTAAATTTCTTCTACAATGTTCTGTCTATCCAAACGTTTACACGATAATCACCCATCCGTCATATGTCGAAATCTGACAGCTTCATTTATGCTCATGGCACTGCGAAAGCCTAAGAACCTTAGGAAAAAAATTCTGTCACTACCTTTTTTTATATATACCGGGTGTAACAGCAAAACTGTCCAAATCGGGTAACGGCAAAATTGTTCAGTTGTTAGATTAAACTTTGAGCCGTTGTATCTTAGAAATGATTAAAGATATCTTACGGGAATTCTCCGAGGTTTTTATAGCATTATTGGCCTCTACTTTAAGCAATAAGAATGTATGATTGTTTTCTGAGCTAACCAGAAGAATCATGATCAAATCATAGCTAAGGATCGGAAGCTCATGAAGGATTGAACTAAAGTTCAAATATATATATATATATATATATATATATATATATATATATATATATATATATATAAAGAAATAATCATACATAAAATCAATCAGCAATATTAATGCGATTAATAGCGAAATCACTTCGCTAGTAGAAACATAACGTATGCATTGAAATACTGTCAATCCATTGAATGATGTGATCCTCATTTATAAAACTGTTGTCAGATGTTTCTAGTGTATATTTTTTTAAGTTAAGCAAGTACTTTCTAAGATCCATGTCTCCAGTCTTAGGGCAAAACATAGAATTAGTGAATTGAAGGAGTCAGTGTTTTCCTACTATTTTTAGCCATACACCACGTAACTTTTTCAGCCATACCTCTCATAAGCATCTTTAAAATCCGCATGCCCCAACTCTTAATTCTCATGAAATAAAATTAGGTCTAAAAAACATCGCATCCATGAAATTATATATATATATATATATATATATATATATATATATATATATATATATATATATATATTAAGAAATGGACAAAGTCCGACAATTTATTTATTAAAGACATTTTATGTTTAATGTCAAAGGACGAATATTTTCTATGAAATTTCTCGGACATTCAGGCCGGTAAATGTTATTTAATACTGTTTATTTTAAACAGAGCATTTACTTAAATACTTGTATCTATAAAAAGAACGTTAAACATAAAAATGTCTTTAATATATATATATATATATATATATATATATATATATATATATATAAGCAAATATATAGAAAAATAGGAAAGAACACGTTAGGTTAATAATCCGAAGTTCTTTAGTATTTTTGTTTTTATTTTTTTAAAAAGGGCTCAATACATAATTAGAATCAAAATTATATAATTATCAATCTATATATCAATCTATATATATATATATATATATATATATATATATATATATATATATATATATGGTGGTACTCGCTTAGAAAAACCTTGGATAGCTCGACTTGCAGTAGAACAAATCGGTACCTGAGGAAAATGGAGAATAAAAAAAGAAAGAGCCAATAACATTAACCCAAGGCGAAAACAATCGTCCAGTGTTTAAGCTCCAAGTTCAAAGAAAAAATCCCAAAAGGAGTAAAAAAGACAACTACGTAAAGTGTTCAATACACAGTAAAGCAAAACGTAAGATAATCCTAAGGAGCCAGGTAAACCTACCTAGGTTTCACCTAAACGTATCGTCATGGCGATCTTATGTTTCGGTGACCGAACAAGAATCGGTATGTTCATCGTAATTTGACCGTAAGTAAACATTAACTGCCAAACTGGAAAAGGGTTTAGATCGTGCTTACATACAAATGATTCGGGCAACACTAAACAAATTCTGGAAAGATGAACGAACAAAGAAACCGCTCTATGGTAAGATACCTCCAATCGGCACGTTAACGCGCCAACAATGACGAAGAATTGCTGGTCTCTGTTGGAGAGGTTTGGACGAGCTTACAAATCCAATGAACGACAAGAATGGATGGAAGCAGCAGCGTGTCATGGAATGCCGAGATTGCTCGACATGAAGATGATATATTTTGTCTGACGATCGCAAAAGCGTGAAACTCAGGGTCACAAACTCACATCAATCCAACCAAATATGTTAGATCTATCTCTGATATTGAGTGCTTTCTAATAAGTGCCGCGCATATAATATATAAATAATAATAATATATATATATATATATATATACGTTTGTATTTATATATACACATTTTTCACACACACACACACACACATATATATATATGGGTGTGTGTGTCTGTCTGTGTCTGTGTGTATATGTGTGTGTGTGTCCATGTGTGAGAGAATGTCATCCCAAAGAAACAGAAAAAAATTCCCCCACCATCAAACATAATTAAACACAAATAAGCATAAATGGATTCATTTCTAAAAAATAAGCAAGTTTGTCTGATGATCGCAAAAGCGTGAAACTCAGGATCACAAACTAATATCCATACAACTGAATATATATATATATATATATATATATATATATATATATATATATATATAATGCAGTGTTACATTAGAAAATGTACATAACCATTACAAAACTGTACATCTTTCAACGTCAAAATTGTTTTTCTGACGCTTGGAAATCATTATGCTTGTAAAATATTTTATTTCGAAAAGCAGTTAATGAAGCACATCTTTCACTTCCGCCATTGGAAAGTTTCCCATAAAAGGTAAAAACAGAATTTACATGTGGAGAAAGGAAGGAAGCTAAGTGATTAGTAACAGCAAGAGAGAGAGAAAGAGAGAGAGAGAGAGAGGGGGGAGAGAGATAGAAGAGAAATAAGAGCAAAAAAGGCCAAGCAAAGGAAATAAAGTTTGAAAAAAAAGGGTGCTCTATTTTTGTATTGAACCCTGTTTTAAATTAATGTTTTCAACGCTGAAATCTTATACTCTTTTTATATATATATATATATATATATATATATATATATATATATATATTAAAAGTTAGTGGTCAGGAGTTGAATTAGACCAGGAAACGGTAGTATTAAAAAACTGCGCCATACACATATAAAAAGATGAAAAATTAACATTAAATATAGAAATTAGGAAATCAGACGATTATGCTATCTTGGTTTCAAACTTTCAGTATCTTTAAGCGATTCTGCTCAACTGATTTCCTAATTCTTTATTTTTTAAAAAACAAAAAAAATTATGAACGCTATATTTAAAAAATAAATAAATAAGCGCACGACGTGGAAGAAGGTGAGGAAGCGGAAAATCAGGTGGATTGGAAATGTATCATTGGGGCATTAAATGAAGAACACATACTTACCTTTTATCCCACTTCGTATGAACTCAAAATGAACTATTTAGTATGCATACAACGGGTCATAATTTCCGATCTCTGGTTGAAAAGTTTTTGGGGTGTTTGGAAATGTTATTATAGCTAATCTCTCTTGTTGGCAAAGGTTGCAGATTTTGCTATGATTCTTGCAAAGTTTTGCGTTACACACACACACACACACACACACACACACACACACACACACACACACACATATATATATGTCTCATTAAATAATATAGACAAATTTTGTCTATTTATTATATGTACAGTCTTTTCATATTATTTGATAAGCTTAATAACATTATCGTTAAAAGAAGAAAGAAAATCACCATATTGATAAATATTTTTTAATTCTATCTATGCTTTTGGCTTACATAAGCCATTATCAAAGTTGGCAATTACATTACAATATATTAACCAATAAACGGACAAAACAATAATGATAGTCTGTTTTTGTTTACATGGAAGATTTACAAGCAACGACAAACTCGTGCATACGTGACGCCGGAATCGCACCGCAGCTCAAGGCGAAAGTGAAAACGAGAAGTATTAAGTATGGGAAGCCGTTGGTATAAACGAATAGCTTCTGTTATCAATTATAATCATTTAAGAACTTTTGTGGATATTTCATAGTTTTATTTCATATATATATATATATATATATATATATATATATTATACAGTACACATGTACATACGTGCATAAATACACGAAAAATAGTTTCATGTATGCATACTCTATATGCACTGTACGTATTAACTCGCTAACACTTTCACACTTACACAAGCTGACTAGAAAAAATCACTGTTAATAACTCATTCTCGAATTGCCCCCCCCCTTCTTAAAAATCTCTTTACGCCCTGTGGGGCATGCGCACCCACGTTATGGATCACGTTATATTCTGTGTTTCGTGTGATATGAAGCGCACATCATTGGTCAATCGTAAAGGTGTGTTGCTGTTACACGGTAATGCAAGAAACACTAACGCAGTCATTCATGTAACGATCATGGTACTAAATATGAAAGATTTGCCTCATCCTCCTGACTCTCCTGGCTTTGCTCCATCTGACAATCAACTTTTAGATCATTACCATACTTTTATAAAGGAAAAAGTTTACGACCTTTGAAGAAATTATTATGTGCGTTTTATCTCATCCTCGTAATCTCCTGATCTTGCTCCATCTGAGATACAGATTTTCAGATCATAAAACTACTTTTATAAAGAAAAATTTTACGGACTGTCAAGAAGTTATTATGGGAGTGTTGCCTCATTCGCCATCCTCTCCTTATCTTACTCCATCTGACTATAATCTGTTAAGCTCATTACAATACTTTTATAGAAAACAAATTGTAGGACATGTGAAGAAGTTACTACCTGAGTTTTGCCTCATCCTTCTTACTCTCCCGTTCTTGCTCCATCTGACTATCATCTTTTCAGCTCATTGCAACTTTTATTATTTGGGAAGGGATAGTACGTGTTTCTTTGTATAGAAACGTGAAGAATTTTACGCTTGACGGATGAAATATTTACCAAATAGTTGGTATTAGCATATCGACATTAACTTTATTAAATACTAGCAGGAGAGCCCAGCGTTGCCCGGGGATGTAACAGTAAGAGATAGATCAAGATTATTGTTTAAGGTTGACGGACACGCATGTCTTAATTATTTTTTTTTTTTTTGTTTTTTGGGTTTTTTTTTACGAATTGGTCAAACCCAAACTCAAACAAAAACATTGTTTTCAGTCGTTATGAGTCTATCGATTGAATAGAATTTTATTATAAACAATTGTCTTGTAAATGGAATTTTTAAAGCATTCTGAATGTAAAAATAAAGAAAAAATTGTTCAAGACAATAAGAAACACTACCTGCCAAAAAAGTGAAGTTTTGTTGAAATCGGTTGAAAAATGTAGGAAATCCGATCCCATATATAAACGAACACACACACACACACACACACACACACACACACACACACACACACACACACACACACAACCTGGGTTTTATAATAAGTATAACTCAATATGAGTTGTCCCCATTTCATTCTGGCGACAGAATCGTGTTTTCAAATTGATTTTGTGCAAAAACAGTTGTGTTTTTCCAATTTTGGTGCTGTCAGATCCACCGCAAGGTAATTTTACGCAATCCTGTGAAGTTTTATTGAAATCGGTTGAAAAATGTAAGAAATCTGATCCAATATATAAACGTACAGACACACACACACACACAATCTGCGTTTTATAATAAGATATCATTTTAGACCTGAAGAAATGTCTGTTTCTTTTCAGTTATTAAATGCGACTGGACGTACTTTTCGATCTGATATAATACGCTATCAAATTGAGCAAGTCAATGTTTTCTTAATAAACGTGATATTAACCAGGAATTACCTATAATTTGCGATATATATTTATATAAAAAATATATCGAGATTTTGAACTTATATCGGCAAATATATTCGACTTACAATGATTTCAGAAAGGTTTTTTTTTTTGCTTAGCGGTGTATTTCTTAAAAACATTTCATCAAAACCGCTAGCGGAGATATTGTTTTATATATATATATATATATATATATATATATATATATATATATATATATGGTCTAAGTTCCTTGTACCACGGTAATGGTCCAAGGTTAGAACCAATGAAAGAATAACCTGAACACAGGTATGGAATAAAAGATATATTACAACAGAAATATAATACAAAGAAGTAGAAGTATTAGTCATGACTATCAGATTTGGTTAGAGGAACTATGTTGTCTCGACAAGTATCACTATTCCAATGTCTTACAATATGCTCTCAATTATCTCTCCTCGTCTTACAATCTCCTCCATATATCTCTTGAGAGACGCAGTATTTATAATGTCAGGAATAGTCCATTATTATTATGGGTAAGTTCCCATAACATATATATATATATATATATATATATATATATATATATATATATATATATATATATATCATAAAGAACTAATAATACAAAAATTTAATTAGGAATGTTAATGTGATTAATGGCGAAAACACTTACCTAACAGGACTTAATGAGAGATTAACTTACTATCAATTTCTTGAATAATAAGATCCTTATATTTGAATTGTTGTTAGATGGAATTGGTGATCCTTGGCCGAGTACTTTCGACAATTTCAAATTATCATCTTCATGGCGTAATATTTCCATTTACAGGTAAACAAGAAGACGAAATAAATGTAGTGTAGACCGAAATATATTTTTTAAAAATATGCTATTTATTGATAGTTATATTATTTTGAAACGTGCGATGCCGTAACGCTAGAGTTCTTGTTTACATGATTCAAGTGAGAATTTTATTTTATTTTATTTTATTTTATTTTATTTTTTTTATTTTAGTGATGTGATAAATCCAAATTTTTTTTTGTTGTATGTGTTTTTCACTTACAGTGACACGGACTAAGGTATAGTCCAATTAATAGAGTAAAATATCTTAGTAGATTTTTTTATTCCAGAATTTGTATATATATATATATATATATATATATATATATATATATATATATATATATATATATATATATATATATATATATATATATATATATATATATATATGTCATTCCAGTATACCTTTGAGCGCTGAACATTCAGATACATGTAATGTCATCACTAACCCCCGACCATGCTCTCTGAAGGAATTTTATTTGATAGTTATGGATCCAAGCCAGAGAAGTGTGTGCAGACGACAGTCGGGCGGGGGTCACGTTTAACCCCTTCACTAAGAATCGTGAGAAGCGAAAGAGGACGAGTGAATAGCTTAAAAACTGTTCCCTCATTTTCTTTTGTTACATACGATTGCTTTAGACCAAGAGTCGCTCTGCACACGGCCAACTGACGGAAAAGTAAGACAAGCAAACAAAACAGTACAGCAATCGTCAAAGAACGCAGGGCGGACGGAAACGGGTCCCTTTCGGCTGGTATCATAGTCGGCATCCAACTATCCATCCATCGTGCGATCTAAAATGGTTCAGTAGAGGCAGTTCTCGTAATTTAAGCGAAATTCGGACGGAAAAGAACGAGAATATTTTGAATGGTAACCGGGACAACGCGACGAGTAACACTGAAATCTGGCGTCGACGATCTACCAGACAACCATAAAAAGATCTTTGATTAAACAACAACAAAAAATGTAATTAAAATACATTAATTAAAAGAGGATGAATGTTCTTAATTTACTGGTTCACGCAAGATCTGCTAGACAGCCATCTGATCCGTAATGATTCTCCAGCATAAAGCAAGCTCTATATTGACACTCGCCTGTTAAATTCACTTCCGTTTACTTGCTTCCCTGGCAACTACAATCTACAAAAATTTAAATGCAACGTTAATTATCTGTCTTCCTGAAAGCAGTTCTTTTTTATTGTTTTTCTCGCCTGTGGAATTTCCCTTCATATTTCTTGCTTCCCTGACAACTACAATCTTCAAAAATTAAAATGCAACGTCAATTACGATCGTCTGTCTTCTTGAAAGTAGTTCTTTTTTTATTGTTTTTCTCGCCTGTGGATTTTCCCTTCCTATTTCTTGCTTCCCTGACAACTACAATCTTTAAAAGTTTAAATGCAACGTCAATTACCATGGTCTGTCTTCTTGAAAGCAGTTCCTTTTTTATTATTTTTCTTGCCTGTGGAATTTCCATTCCTATTTCTTGCTTCCCTGACAACTACAATCTTCAAAAATTTAAATGAAACATCAAACGCCATGGTGTGAAACCTGTTTTTTTTTTTGTCTTTTTTTTTCTCTTTCTCGCTTGTGAAAATCCATTCCAATTTCTTGCTTCCCTGCCAACTACAACTGTTCTTTTTTTTCTTTCTCCTCACTAAAGTCTTCTCATTCTCTTTCACTTTCACTTTCAGTCGAAAAATCCAAAGAAATCTTTTTAATATTATCGGTCCTATTCTGGCATCTCGGCTTCAGTCACTTTCCCAGCGCTGTGACGTGGCTCACCTCTGTTATCAGAATAGCGTGTTAACGCCCCCAAAACGAGATTGCTCTCTTTTTGTCGTCTGAACGAACTCTATTTCCCACTTCCATCAACATGGTTGATGCTAGCCTCCCGGATAATGACTCCTTGCGACTTCTTGTGCTAAGGTTTTCCGTTGACATGAAGGGGAAAGATCACATTGAATCAATTGCTAGGTCTGCTACATAGTAATTTGCTTCCCTGTACCGTGCTAGATCATTTTTCTAGCCAGAATCTATTTAGACATATTCATGAGTCTACCATTCGTCCATGCTTTAAATATTGATGCTACATCTGGTTTGCTGCTTATAATATATGTAGAGAGAGATTCTTGATAAAATTCCAAAGAAGAATCTGCAAAGTTATTGGTCTTGACCTGGCACCTCGGCTTCAATTAATTTCCCACCGCAGCAAGAAGCTTTTCAGTGCCTTTTCTGTAAATAATTTCATGGTAATTATTCCGATAAACTTTTTCTCTGTGAGACGTAGATCACAGCACTAGATCGCCGGCAAAATTTCATCATTTTATATTTGAATTGGCTAGATGTAACCGGAAGTTTCCGTATCTCCTTATGGAAACTTCTTCCTGTTCTCGAGTCCTTGCTTTTAACTTTTATTAAATTAATTCTTGTACTTTTATTGTTCTCTCTCCTTAATTGTGTTTATTTATCTCATATTCTCTAATACTCAGTAAGCCCTTGAGTCTTAATGGCTTTATTACCGTGCTTGGGATGAAATGATGAAATGCTTAGAAATATATATATATATATATATATATATATATATATATATATATATATATATAACGAAAAAACGAGAAAATTTAAAAACATTTTTTTATATCTCCTGACGAGTGAAGGTTCGACTATCTCTGGAGTAGAAGTGCTAAATATAACATCAATCAAATAATGACAAATTTTATATCGCTATTAATACAACACACACACACACACACACATATACGAACACACACACACACACACACACACACACACATAGATATATATATGTGTTGCAGTTTTTGTGTATATGTATGTACTAGTGAACAAGTCAAAACGAGTTGAGTCATTTTATAGTTCACCAATAGAAGGGTTAACCAATCAGAAAGCTCAAAATATTCAATGCGACGTGTATAAAGGCAGCCATGTTTTTCTCCCAAATTGTCTGCACTGCCAACCAGATATCGAAGACTTAAAGAATTATTTAACAACCGCTAATTTCTCTGAATCTTCACTGCCGACATCTGATATCGAACAGATTACGGACTTCACTGGATACCATATTCAGAGACTGCGGCAAACAACAATAATATATATATATATATATATATATATATATATATATATATATATATATATATATATATATATATATATATATATATATGGTAATGTTCGTTTGGAAAACCTTGGATAGACCAACTTGTAATAGAACAAATCGGTACCCGAGAAAAAAATTGGAAATGAAAAAAGAAAGAACCAAGAACATTAACACAATACGAAACCAATCATCAAGTGCTTAAGCTCCAAGTTCAAGGAAAAAAAACCAAACGAGTAGAAAGACTAAAACGAAAAGTGCTCAATACGTTAAGCAGAGCGATAAACTAGAATAAATCCTAAGGAGCCAGGCCAACCTACCTAGGTTCCACCTAAACGGATGTAAAAACAGCCAGTTTTACCCTGAAGATCTGTTTAGGGAAACCTAGTTAGGTTTGCCTGGCTCCTTAGGATTTATTCTAGTATACATATATATATATATATATATATATATATATATATATATATATATATATATATATATATATATATATATATATATATATATAGTAGTTGTAGTAGTACGCAATAAAATCCCAAATTACCATATATGAGGAATAGATCTATTTCTACAGACGAAAAATTTATCACTCTTAATCAACCTCGGTATAGACTAAGTTCGTGTCGGAATTAGTAATTTTCTTGTGACAGCTGTCGAAATTTAACTGTGAACTGTATTTACGCTGTATAATAAATACATTGAGTCCTTTTTGCGGATTAGTTTTAAAATTTTATGTTACTAGGATCCACTTAGATTATATTACAAAAGATTTCCTACCTTTACTACACACACATATATTTATTAAAGACATTTTTATTTATGTTTAACGTTGTTATTTTATAGATACAAGTATTTAAGCAAATGCTCTGTTTATGATAA
Source organism: Acanthosepion pharaonis (assembly GCA_903632075.3). Classification (NCBI taxonomy): domain Eukaryota; kingdom Metazoa; phylum Mollusca; class Cephalopoda; order Sepiida; family Sepiidae; genus Acanthosepion; species Acanthosepion pharaonis. The sequence continues at coordinate 726,362 of CAHIKZ030000287.1, forward strand.
ACAGTATTAAATAACATTTACCGGCCTGAATGTCCGAGAAATTTTCATAGAAAATCCCAAATTACTGTCTATGAACGAATATTTTCTATGAAAATTTCTCGGACATTCAGGCCGGTAAATGTTATTTAATACTGTTTATCATAAACAGAGCATTTGCTTAAATACTTGTATCTATAAAATAACAACGTTAAACATAAATAAAATGTCTTTAATAAATAAAATTGTTCGGACCTCGTCCATTTTTTTAACATATGACGTCATTTGTTTACATTCGATACGCCAGAGCAGTTATGAATGTACGAGATTCATGGAAGATTGTAGTTTATAACAGTAAATTCGACCTTGTCTACCATAAGGTTCATGGTGGCCGAGTGGTTAAGGCACGTAAGCGTATATGACGGTTCCGTATAGGATGCAGGTTCGAATCCTGTCTATGAACGAATATTTTCTATGAAAATTTTCGGACATTCAGGCCGGTAAATGTTATTTAATACTGTTTATCATAAACAGAGCATTTGCTTAAATACTTGTATCTATAAAATAACAACGTTAAACATAAATAAAAATGTCTTTAATAAATAAATTGTCGGACCTCGTCCATTTCTTAACACACACATATATATATATTTATTTTGATTTTATCATATAGACAAAACTATGTTACTCACTACAAAGTTACAACTTTCTTTGAGTGCATTTCAACTGCACTTCGCCGAAGTGCAATTGAAATGCACTGAAACGAAGTTGAATCTTTGTAGTGAGTAAAATGGTTTTGTTTGTATGATAAAATTATAATAAATAAATAATTATCGCTCTAGTTTCGTATTCGACCCCTCTTTTGGATTAATGCTATGAACGTTGGAATTTATATATTACCTTCGTTCTCATCGCATCGGATATATATATATATATATATATATATATATATATATATATATATATATATATATATATATATATCCCAGGTCCCGCACACGGCCCTATGGTTAGAAATGCAATCATGACACTTTCCACTAACAAAAAAACAAAAATTACATAGAAAAAACCCTTCGTAAAGTGTGGGCTGTACTTGTCAGAACAATTTTTGTATCTCTTTGAGGCATGGACTTCCAGGGATCCCTTCTATTAGTCTACTGGAACCTTTTCCAACCAATCCGAAGGCTCCAACTACAACAGGAATTGTTGATGTTCCCATATGCCACATTTTTGAGCTTTCTATTTCAAGGTCCTTCTATTTTGACAGCTTTTTATTATTATTATTATTATTATTATTATTATTATTTCTGCTATGGACACACTACCTACCAAGTCTGCGGAAAGACCTAAGGCAGGTCGTGGTGTGTTGTTATGGCCACATTTCATGTTAATTTTTTTTTTTTTTTTTATCTCCGATGAAGTTGCTAGCGTTACACATAGACAAAGTTCTCCTTAGTGTGTGTGCTGTACTTAATAAGACAATTTTCTGTATGTCTCTTAAGCTGGGGTTTCAGGATTCTTTCAATGTGTTGTTTTGTTCCATTTTTATAATTCCAAGTGCACCTATTACCACTGGTATTATTCTTGTTTTCAATTTCCACATTTTTCTATTTCAATTTCCAGGTCTTTGTATTTTGATAGTTTTCAAATTCCTTGGTTGCTATGTTACAATCCGCTGGACAAGCCATATCAATTAGTAGGCAAGTTTTTTTCTTTCTGGTTTTTGACAATAATGTCCGGCCTATTTGCTTCAATTTTTCTGTCTGTGTGGATGGTATAATCCCATAGAATGGTGACATCTTCTATTTCTGTAACCGGCGCTGGCCGATGTTCATACCAGTGTTTGCTTACACATTTTCCAAAGTGTTTGCACATTGTCCAGTGTAAGTATTGCCCCACTCTATCGTGACGATTTTTATATTCATTTGGGGCAAGTATAGAACATCCTGAGATTAGATGGTCTATTGTTTCTTGGTATTTGTCACAGAACCTGCATTTTGGATCCACATTATTATGTATGATATTTGCCTGAAAATTCCTAGTGAAAAGACTCTGGTCTTGCGCTGCAAGAATAAAGCCTTCAGTTTCAGACTTTAATCCAGATGCTCGTAACCATCGATGAGTATTAACTTTATCAACATTGGGTTTATTTGCACGTTCTGGATATTGGCCATGCAGAGGTTTGTCTTGCCAGCGTTGTTTCATCTGTTCAAGGGCTTTATCCTTGGCTTTCTTTTTCATATCTTTTGCTGCAATAGTTGGTTCTTGGCTTCTGTTTTGATTTACTACAGAATCTACTAAATGTAAATGTTGTTTGTATTTACTGCCTTCTTTTATTATTGAATATTTTTTTTTCTTTCTGTTTTTCATGTTGTTTCACTAATTTTATCATCCAGTCATTTGTTGTTTCCATGTAAGTTAGTAAGCCAATAGTTGTTGTCTTGTATGACAATTCTAGCTGAATAAGACCTCTTCCACCTTCTTTACGGGGTATGTATAGACGGTCTACATCAGCCTTTGGATGATGCATCTTATACTTAGAAAGAAGCTTTCTTGTTTTAGAATCCATTTGTCTGATGTCATTTAGAGTCCAGTTCAAGATGTTGAAACTATATTGGACCACTGGGATGGCAAGGTTATTAATTGCCATAATTATTATTATTATTATTATTATTATTATTATTATTATTATTATTATTATTATTATTATTTCTGTTGTTGCTGTTGTTTTATTGTTGATGTTGTTGTTATTTCCTTTGATTTCTGCTCATTACCTTCCGGGTCCTAAACAGACGCCTAAGGTCAGAAACGGCATCACGGTATTTTCCACTGAGTATTTTTGTGAAAAGGACAAAAAAGAAACGTTAACCTTTGACCATATGCATTATACATATACAAAACCCTTCGTAAAGTGTGAGCTGTAGTTGCGAGTACAATTTTTTATATGTCTTTAAGATATCGGAAACTTTTCCAATCAACCCGAGGGCTCCAAATGCGCCGAATTTTTCGGGTTTCTAATTCAAGATTCTTTTATTTAGATAATCCTTTCAATATCTTCAAAGATACATGACAGTCTGCGGGAACTGTCATGTCAGTAAGAAGGCATATTCTGTTTATGTGATATTTGATTAACTTCGATTGATCTGCCTGTTTATTATTATTATTATTATTATTATTATTATTATTATTATTATTATTTTGATTTCTGCTATGGTCACACTACTGACGACACTGTGGGAAGACCTAAGACAGATAGTGGTGTATTGTTATGGCCACATTTCACGATTTGTTTTTCTAACTCCCATAACAACACTAGCGTTATATGGACAAAGTTTTTCTTAGTGTGTACTTAACAAAACAGTTTTTTTATATTTCTCTTAAGCTGAGATTTCCAGTCATATTTTTTTCAATGTGTTGTTGTGTTCCTTTTTTATCATTCCAAGCACACCTCACTACGACTTGTACTATTCTTGTTTTCAATTTCCATATTTTGTTCTATTTATTATTATTATTATTATTATTATTATTATTATTATTATTATTTGATTATTCTGATGGCTATGCACTCGATAAAAGAGGATTACAATTTAGGTTTATTAGACTTTTAATTTGCTATGATTAATTAAGGGCTTTTTTTATTATCACTGTACGTCCCATGCAGTTGAATCCCAATCTTGAAGAGAAGATCATGTGTGTGTGTGTGTGTGTGTGTGTGTGTGTGTGTTTTTCTCAAGCCAGTTAAGAATTTGCAGTCTTAAAGAAAAACCTACATCTTCGCTCATGATTCGTAAAATAAACAGCTTTCGAACCTCATTCCTGATGAGCCTTACTACGCACACTCATGAACAAACTCCAAGGCCTTTTAGCGAGTTTGGCAAATAGATGTACCAAATATATCTCTAATTAAATTTGTTGCGTAATTAATGTGGTTGTAGTTATTGTGATACCGTTTACGATTGTATAAATAACCCATGGCACAGTGGATAAAGGCGTTGGTTAGATCCAGTGACAGGACCCAAAAGAGTGTAAATTCAATACCTGGTTAAGGCAGTGGAGAACTTTCAGGGGGGAAATTAACAGGCGATAACTGATAACTGACATCCATTAAAACATGGCACATAGACATATACTAAAAAGGCCGAAACATTGTAATAAATTTGTTGTTTTTATTATCACTGATATCTTTATTTGTTGTAGATTTTATACAGCATTCTGTTAGCAGTGTTGTTGAAATAGTAAGGAAATTGGAGTGTTTCTTTTACTGAAGGGAATGGAACGCGTTGGTCGAGAAATGTTTTCTTTTTCTCATTCTGCGCATATATTTTATTTAATTCTGAATTTTTACACACATACCGTATAGTCTCGTGTATCATGCGACTTTTGAAACTAATTTTAAGAGGGTAGCATAATACACGCGATGTAAAATTAGCGTATGTTCTGTTGGTGTTTCCTACGCCGTTGACCAAACTATATATCCTTTTACTGTAGTTAAATTAACTTCAAAATTAGGTTTTCAAAGGTTACATGTTTCACGAGTATATATGGTAATTCCAATCAATTCAAATTCCGTCTTGAAGAGTCATGTCACATAGAAAGAAACAAACATAGTTACGTAATATCTGAGCGGGTGGGGTTGGTCTTAGACTAAATTAACATAGCTAGAAAAACTGACAGCCTTTTTGACTTCTGGTTTTTTACTAAGTTATATGTTTAAAACACAATAAACGGGATTAAAGAAGAGGGGCTGATCCTGAAAGTGGATTCTTCAGACTGTTTCAAAAATGGCAAATGAAGCACTTGATGAAGACGTTGAAAGAGTGTCTTGTAGACTGTGACGAAAAGCTTAAATAAAACAGTTGATGACGATTACGAAAGGGGGTGTTGCCGATTGTTTCAAAATCCACAAATGAAGCAGTTGATGTTGAAAAGAAGATTTTGCAGATTTCTTGAAATGCGCAAATGAAACAACTGATGAAGATCCCGAAACAGCATTTTGTTGACTGTTTCGAAAAGCGCAAATAAAACAGTTGATGACAATCCCGAAAAAGAGCTTTTCAGATTGTCGCAAAGCGCAAATGAAGCAGTTGATGAAGATCCCGAAAACGGAATTTGCTTAATGTTTCGAAAAACGTAAACGATGGTAAAATAAGTATGCGAAGACTCAAGAGTATTAATTGCACGCGAACTTCATGTTTCTTTACCTTAGGTAAACTGCTTTATGTTAATATTAAATGATACTTTCTGGACACACCTCATATATATATATATATATATATATATATATATATATAGGCTTAAGAAATTGTCTTTTCTAAATAAATTATCAATGCCTATACACAGGTACACATTACCCGAGGGTCCTAGAGTAAATTATCATGGCGGCTCAACTAAGCGTCTTTCTTAATGGAGTTTCGCTTATTAAGTTTCACAATAAAATGCGTAGAAATATTTGATTCACTCTCTGGGCAATCAAGAAAACTGTGGCCAATAGAAACAAATAGCAATTATCAAGCAATACAGATCAAATGTAGACAGACACTGCGTCTGTCGCTGATAATCGGCAGTTGAATAAAATCATTTGTACACTTCATCCCGAAAGACGTAGACACCATTTTGTTCAATAGTTGAAGCAGCCCACTGGGTACAACAACACGAAGGAGGAAGAATAGAGGATGAGATGAAGGTGTGGAGGGGGAGGCTGTTTCAGTGGAAGAGGAAGAAAGATGGACTGCGTGATGAAGTTGGGTGGTGGGAAGAAGAAGAAGAAGAAGAAGAAGAAGAAAAAGAAGAAGAAGAAGAAAAGAGAAATTTGAAATGGTGTAGACGAGATAGGCTGAGATTAAGGATACGAAAGAGAACAATTCAAAAAATGAGAGAATGACAGGAGAAGGAAGAATTTGGAAGTAGAAACATGGGTGAAGGTGGGAAGAAGAAGATTGAAGGAAAGAAGAAGAAGAAGAAAAGAGAAATTTGAAAGGGTTAGATGAGGTAAGCTGAGATGAAGGATACGAAAGAGAACAATTCAAAAAATGGTGGAGATAAGAGAATTATGCATTGTGAGAATGACAAAGAGAATGATGACGATTAAAGAAGAAGAAGAAGAAAAAGAAGAAGAATTGGGAAATTATGATGAAGGGTACAAACATGGAAAAAGAAAGAAAAATTCAAAGTAAGAAGAAGAAGAAGAAGAAGAAAAGGGAAGAATTTGAAGATAGAAAATGAAGGTGGGAAGAAGAAGACTTGAAGGAATAAAGAAGAAGAAGAAGAAAAATTGGATAATTATGATGAAGTGTACAAACGTGCTGAAAGAAAAATTCAAAGTAATAATAATAATAATAATAATAAGAAGAAGAAGAAGAAGAAGAAGAAATTGAAGGTATGAAAATGGACGTAAATATGTAGAAGAAGAAGAAGAAGAAGAAGAAGAAGAAGAAGAAGAAGAAGAAAAAATTGAAGTTATAAAAATGGGCGTATATATACAGAAGAAAAAGAAATTGAAGATAAGAAAATGGGCGTAAATATTAAGGGGCGAAAATGTGAATTATAGTACGAAAAGAGAAAAAAGCAGAACAAGATGAGGACCAAGAATTCAGATTAAAGATGGGGATGAAGAAGAAGAATTAAGAAGAAGAGGAAAAAGAAAAAGTAACAGAAAAGTATTTAGAAGAACAAGAGAAATGTGAAGGAGGACAAATTTAGTAAGAAGAAGAGGAGGAGGAGGAGGAAAAGGAGAGCAAAAGGAGGGGTGAAAGAATTAAGAATTAGATGAAAGGAAGGGAGAAAGAAAGAATTGGGAGAAAATTGAAGGGGAGTACAAATAAGAATTGACGAAGAGAAGCAAAAAGGATAAACACAAAGCGGGGGGAGATGAAGAACAGAAAAAAAAAAGAATCTTTTAGATCAAAATGAAAGAAGTTAAAAGAATCATCAGGACAAAGATGAAGAGGCCGAAAAAATTTAAACTAAACTGACGTACAAGAATCGAAATCAAAACGATGGTCCGAATAAACACAATCGAACGAAGAATTCTTTGACAAACATCTTCGTAGATAATGGCTCCTAATTTATTCCACAGTCACCAGAAACGATACCGGAATCGTAATAAAATACCATTCGAACCAATAGCAAGATTTCTTCCACGTAAATTAGCCATGCTTTTTCGACAGTAATCACCAAGAGACTATTGAAGAAGGTTCACCACAGCTTGTCACGCACAGTCGAAACACATTACCCAGCATATAACTGTGCTCACATCCACCATGTGATTGCCTTGAAAATTCAGAAATACATGCCAATGGATAAAATTTTCTTTCGCTTGGAGGAATTCACAGAGATACCGCTTTGGACTCATTTTTAAAGCAGCAATTCTGTCTGTCTGTTAGCTGTTTATCCGTATCAAGTCAGAAAAAGTATGGGTCAAAGCGGGAAGGTTCAACCTCCACTGCCATAACTATCAGCATCCACCTCTGACAGCGAGTACCAAAATATTAAATGTGTAGTCACCTTCACATAAAAAGAGACTTTTAGATAAATACATTATTCTTACACTCCGTAAGTACCACAGACAATCACACTAATTGCACTTAAATCATCTCATCCTGCGGCCTCAGCCGAGATTGAACTCACCAATACTTTGATTGGTGTAGTTCATAATCTTGTCAAATAGCTGAATTCTTGATGCTTCGCGAGGGCTATCAAGGGTGTTTTTATCGTGACACCAACACTAAATGGATTGCCAACCAAGGCTCAGAGAGACTACATTCACTCCCCTCTAAGAGCAGGTTTGAATTCATAGTTTTCCTTCTCCTAGACCAGTTGCCATATATAGGCTATAGAACCCAGTCTGTCCTGCTATTTACCCGTAGCTGGAGGGAGAAGAAAGAGGATTCACACCTTTCCCAAGGGTGTTAGCATGTAAATGAATGTAATTGATTCGACTGGAATTCGAACTCGGCTCTCTGATTCCTCAATCCAAGCCGCTATCCATTACCCCACCGTGCCTCCTCTAAGTGGACTGTATATTGGGCAGGTGAAAATCCGGTAGGTGACGTAATTCACCTGGACAATTTTATAAAAGGATTGAAAATGTAATTGCGATAGAAACTAAGCCAATAATAAAAGGCCCTTACAAAGAAAGAAAGTAATCTTACATTGTTATTTAATAACTAGACTCCTACATGACAGGGCATAATGTTTCACATATAAAATCTTATTTCGTCAGCGTGTCACAACTTGGTGAAGGGGTCTGAAATAACAAAGACAACGCAGTTTAGTTTGGTGGCTTCCGTCTGGAGAAGAGATACTCCTGCTTTTTATTCACGCATACACAATATGGCTGACACGGTACATGCGTGTCTGAACAATGACTGAAATGGTGTTTCCATTTCCTTAGTTCAAGGTTACAACATAGGGGTCAGTCGTTTCCGTCCGAGTGGGTACGTAGTTGACATATGGGACAACTTCTGCTCCTGTGGCTGACAGTACGAACGTATGGCACCAGAACCCCTCAACAGACAAGTCTGCATCATCCTCACAAATGGTGAACTGGTGTTGTACAGCCCCCTCTCTTTCGGGGTGTTTTGGTTAACGGAGGCGATCATAATAAAGGAGTCTTCTTCTCTTTATTCTCTTGGCTGGGTGATCGCTAGTTGGTTGGTTCGGAAGTAAAATGAGAACTTCAATAAAAGGCATCTTAAACTTATCAAGGTCATTAGTAAAAGCATAAGCCCGAAATGCGATTTGCAGTTCGGGGACACTAAAATCAAGCAGGTGCCGAAGTTTAAATATCTGGGAAGTGTTTTGACAGAGGATGGCAAGAGCGACACTGAGATCCATAGACGTATTTGGATGGCCAAGTAAGCTGGGCAGAGTATTGCGAGACAGGAGGATCTCTTTGGTGACAAAGAAAAGAGTATAGAGGTGTTACGTGTCATCTGCCCGCCTTTACGGCAGCGAATGTTTGATGGTTTCCTTAAAGATGAAGAAGAGACTCGAGGCGACGGAGATGTGGTTCTACAGAATGATGCTAAGGATATCATGGACCGAGCGTGTGAGTAACGATGAGGTCTTGGAGAGGATTCAAACATGGAGGAGACTTATACTTCACACCAGGAAGAGGCAGCTGCAATTTCTGAGACACGTAATAAGAAAGAAGGGCCTGGAGAATCTGATGCTCACGGGTCGAATAGAGGGAAAGAGAGACAAGGGAAAGCAACGCATGACATACCTGGCGGGCTTAAGCAAGTGGATGACGGAACATGGTCTGGGGAGGTGGCAGAGCGACGGGATTGTTGGGAGCTATAAGGGAAATGGGGATACATGATCCCCTACGTCCTGAAAAGACACGGCACATAAAAGGAAGAATTTATTAAGCACATCGACTTCTACCTTTTCTAACTAGCCAGTGGGGTCGCTGTGTCACGCCCACTGGGGAGCAGTTTTTGCACAGGAAATTAACACGTCTGTATTCTCCGACGCGCAAAACTAAACTCTACGAAATAACTTTCTATCTCTTTAACATTCCCACGTTCGGCTCAGCCAGTCAAAATCGACATCCCTATTTTGTCTACTATCTGACCCTAAAGGTCAGCCTCAGAAAGTCTGAACCAAAATACACTGCCAATGAAAAATAATAGTCTGAAACTATTATTTAACGTCGGGAACAGACTCCCTGATCAAAGCATGACTGCTAGTATAAACAAGCGGCAGATAGATTTGATTTGTTTTGAGGCGTATCAACACCTCAGTGGGTCATTTAATGCCGATATTTTTATTGCTGGTAATATTTTTTCCCCAAAAATGTATTGTCGGTAATATTTTTTTTTTCATAAATATACTCCTGGTAATAACGTATTGCTGGCAATAATTTTCTCTTCAGATATGTGTTGCGTTTTTTCAGAAATATATTGCAGAGTTTTTTTTCCAGAAATTTTTTTTTTTCTAAAAACGTATTGCTGGTAATGTTTTTTTACAAAAAAGTAATGCTGGTAATAATTTTTCATTAAATATTCATTGCTGGTAATAAATTTTTACAAAAATATATTGATGGTAATAAAACCTATTTTTACACGTTTTGCCCGCAGTTTGGGGGTTAACTATTTGCCCATAGCTGGGACCCTAACAGGTATTACCACCGCAGGTCAGTGTGGACCTGGGAACACCAGCAATTAAGAGGTGATTCCACGCTCCTCAAAACCCGTTCATCAGAGACCTTGCTGTCGGACGTAGTTTATCGTCTTACCCAGGACGCGAATGTAGTTTATCGTCTTACCCAAGACGCGGATGTAGTTTATCATCATACCCAGGATGCCTACGCTCAGGTACATTTGTGTTTCTTCAGCGCCCACAGAGCTAAACTCCATCGATGCGGACCTTCGTAACAGTTTATCGTCATACCCAGGACGGTAGACAGATAGACTCTGTTTCCATTTATGTTGTCGATTGCACTCCAAAATCCTCCATCCAGCCTTTTAGTCTCTTGTCCCCCTTTGCTCAAATACTATTTCAAAGAACCCATCCGCTGGCCATTAAACAAAAGCACTTAAGATCGAGATTAAATGGTATTTTCCTCTTCTATATGGGTCTCCATTATATCACAATAGCAACTAAAGGGAAACTTAAAAGAACTGCAGGCATTTCGGGGACACATAATGAGGAAAAAGAGATTCGAGAAATGAATACTAAAAGTTTATAATGAAGCAAGATAAGCAAGTGGAAACACAGTCGGTTTTGTATTTGATCCTACAGGCAATGGTCGTATTTAATACGCGAGTCTATGCGAGATATAGATTAGGGACGCTCCCATTCAAATGTATCTAAGTTGTGACGGAGTTCAGAGCAGCATTAGATCTTAACGTTTATTCCAACTTATTTTCAATAAAAACAAAATAAATAAAAAACATGTATTTTTCCTCAGTTTCTTCTTTAAATAATTTTATAATTTTAAACTTAATATAGATTAAATTTTAAATTTAAAATTGGTAATTTTTAATTTTATAGCATAATTTAATATTTATTAGTTAGAATGAATTCTATTTTAGTCTAAGCCTAACATTAAATCATTAAATAATTATTATAATTTAAGTTCATTGTCAAGTTTTTGAATTCTCGTGTACTTGTATTTTCATTGGTCATTCCTGCTTATGTAACAGTGTTTCCCCTAGTAAGGGGTGCTGGATTGATTTGAACCTTGTAAAACCCTTTATTCTACATTCAACACCATCACTTGATAAGACACCAGAAGTGTTGAAACAAAATGGCTATTTTTGTAGTGATTTTATAATATATTTAAGCTAGAGTTTACGAATAAATGATTGTATTTGCTCTACTCTATATTGAGCACTCTTTCAAGAATAGTATTTGTTGGTTATTGGAATTTATTCCGTATACACCAATCCTATACTTGCATATATATATATATATATATATATATGAAGAAAATCTTTTACATATCTTTGGCTGGTACCCTTAATATATATCTTTAGATTCTTGAAAGAATCCGAAGAAGCATCGAACATACGGTTGCATCTCAACCATGATCATTACTGGCAGGGAAGTTTCTCTATGTTGGCTAAATATAAAAGAACTGATATATATATATATATATATATATATATATATATATATATATATATATATATCAAGTGAAATAGAAGTCAACACTTAGAGGCGACAGTCTGTTTCATGCTAGACGCAATCGTCAGGCCTGAAGATTGCGTCTACCATGAAACAGACTGTCGCCTCTAAGTGTTGACTTCTATGTTCACTTTTATATTTACACACGCTCTATCTCTGTTATTGAGCACTTTATCCCATAAATATAGTACACCTTAAGAGTATATTTCTTCATATATATATATATATATATATATATATATATATATATATATATATATAGGTGCATATGGAATAAATTCCAATAACCAATAGATACTATTCTTAAAAGAGTCCTCAATACAGAGTAGAGCAAATATTATCATTTATTGGAAAATTATGACATAAAAATGTTATAATATCACTACAAAAATAGCCATTTTGTTTCAACTCTTCTAGTGTTGAAACAAAATAGCTATTTTGTAGTGATTTTATAATATGAAGTGTTGAAACAAAATGGCTATTTTTGTAGTGATCTTTGTAACATTTTTATGTTATAATTTTCGAATAAATGATTATTATATATATATATATATATATATATATATATATATATATATAAGTACGCTTTTCTTTGTTTCAAACGAATTTTTTTCTGTTTCTTAATCCTTTGTTTAGCTTGTTGAAGGGAACATTTATATTTCAATCTTCCTTCGGATTTCAGTGTCATATTTTCTATTCCCTGTTAAAACACTTCCCGGATATTTAAATTTCTGTCCTTGCTTGTTTTTGACTGTCCCAATTTCGCAGTTTTTGCTGACAACCTTAACCATCGCTTATCGTTAGAATTTCCTGGTCATTTGGAAATATCAGCTCTTAAATTTTAATAAGCACCTCCATTTTTTCCTCTCTCTCTCTCTCTCTCTCTCTCTCTCTCTCTCTCTCTCTCTCTCTCTCTCGTGACTGCTACTCTCGTGTAGTTATCCATCGAATTAGCTACAATCGAATTGAACGGAGAAAAAAGACAAGAATAAAAGTCCATAAACCGATGCGGACCGGATGGACCAAAGAAGAAGTAAATTCTGTCTTCTGTGGAAACGGAGAAAAACTGTTGCGTGAGAGGCCATGCACGAAATCCAGAAATTCTTGCTGTGCCAAGAGAACGTCTACACGCTTAGATTCCAATGACAGATTCCTTCGACATTAGAATACTTTCTTCTCTTTTATTACATCTTATTTTTCTTCTTTTTCTTCTATAATGAAAAGTGCCATAGATTTAAATCACCTCATGACACAGTATTGGCCGCACAGATTTAGAAAATACGCTCACGCAGATATATATCGATTTTATGAAACTGTTGATCAGAGCAGCCTCTCAAGACACTAACAAGAGTTCGGGCTCCTAACTACCAGTCAGGAACAGCAACCAGAAAACTGCCAAACTGGTACACTCAATATCAAGAGGCACTGCCACCCTCCACGCATATCACAAGAAATTGATGACAGCACCAGAGAAAAGGAAATGAAACGGGATCCATCCTAATCAGGAAACACACTTCTATTCCTGTTCAAGAGAAAGGGGGAAAGTATGGAGCGATAGAAGAGCCTATCTACTCTTTTTAAAAAAAAAAAAAAAATATATATATATATATATATATATATATACAGAGGACGATCCTGGGATTGACTTTCAGATAAATTATATCAAAACCTTTTTTGAGATAACTCATCTGAAGAGTCAAGAAGCGCCCCACAAATGGCCCAACAAAAACATGTATACATATCTTTTATTTTGATTGGTTATTCCAGCTTATGTAACAGAGTTTACCCTAGTGAGAGGTGTTTGATTCGAACCTTTTAAAACCCTTTATTCTACATTCAACACCATCACTTGATAAGACACCAGAAGTGTTGAAACAAAATGGCTATTTTTGTAGTGATTTTATAACATATTTCTGTCATAATTTTCGAATATATATATATATATATATATATATATATATATATATATATATATATATATATATACGGTTGAAATTGGAATATTGTTCAAATCGTATGAAAGCAAAATTCTCCTTTATTTAGATTGAGCTTTGAACTGTTCCATCATAGAAATGATTAAAAATATCTTACTGGAATTCTTCGAGGGTTTTATAACACTAGTGGACTCTACTTAGAGCAATAAAAAATCTATAATTATTCATTAAGCTTAACAGAAGAATCCTGAGGAAATTGATCATAAACAAAAATATTCATCATTAATTAAGATCGGCAGCTAATGAAGGATTGAAATAAAGCTCATATATATATCTATATATATATATATATATATATATTATTTCAGGATCATTTTCTAACTCATTCAAGATGATCTTCGCCCTCTCTAACGTTCTTTCCCAGAGTAACAAGTTCCCAAACAGGTTTTTACGTACGATTTCATTTTCAAGTCTTTTTTCACTGCTTTTTAGACTGTCATAGCTGAAACTCCTCCCTCGCGTGTCAAACGTTTTAGGAATTGAGTTGGATCTTTTCTAATTGGTCTCTTTAGTTCTAAGTTGAAATGATGATCCCTCTTGCTGTTGTGACTTCCGGATCCAGTTTTCCTCCTTAATGTTCCATCTTTTTGTAACTTATTCCCAGTTCTCTTGAATGAACATTGAAGATGAAAACGAGAGTATGAATGGTGGTACCATTAATGAAGGCCTGAATGATCTTTTTCCTCTCACCATTCCTCAGTAGATGGGTCTGACACAAATTTAACCTGCTCTATTTTTAGCTGAAAAACTCAAAGGTTTTTTTTTCAAGGGTTTTTCAATGATTCTTACGAAAAAAAGGTGTCAAGATGGCTAAATGTCTTATCTGAAAACCTGGAAAAAAAACCTCAATTATCTTCGTGTTTTTTTTTTTTTTTTAGATACTAGACATTTTGTGGGATCAGCAATTATGCTGTATTACCCTTTGGACAATTTGGCTGTTACACTCGGTATATATATATATATATATATATATATATATATATATATATATATATATATATATATATATATATTAATTTAAAGAAAGAACAGATCACTTTATAGTTCCATTAGTTATAATTTATTTCACCAGAGATTTTAATTTTTTAAACATGTTTTGTCAACTTATTTTTAATAGGATCCTTTCATAATTACAGACTAGTTTCTTAGTATGCTTATAAAGAGAAGAAAGAAAATTTCAATGTCGATGCATATTCAATTATATCCGAGTACTTTCGATATTAACACAACGTCTTCATCAGGGTGTTGTTTTTTCCAAGACAAAAACGGTGGTGTTGACCATTTTTCTAAGATAAAATTGTTGTTTTCATCTGAAAATTATTTATTATTTTTTACTTGTGCAGTGAAAAACGCTAAGTTTATGTACTGTATGATTTTTAAATTTTATGATGTAAGCGTCAAGGGAGGTAACTAAGTTATTGAAATCTATAAATATCTAAAAAAACTATTGAAAACTATTAGCTAAACCTAGATATTTTAAACTATCTACTGTAATCATTTTAAAATATTTGTGCAGTATTCATGGGTAATTTTTATTAAGGGTTGGTTTTAATTTTTTAATATAGATAGCTTCAAGAATTGTTTATTTTTATTATTTTCATGAAAAAGTAGAGATCTATTTTCAACAAGAATTTTCCTAAATTGCATATGTAGACAGGCATGCTGCTGTAAATACTGAGAGATGTTAGATGCATCATTCAAATGAAAACTCAACCTTCGAGACAACGTAGTAGTAGCATATATATATTATTTGTTTTCTATTGGAGATACAACTTCTCAAGGGATATTTATATATATATATATATATATATATATATATATATATATGAGGTGTGTCCAGAAAGTATCGTTTAATATTAACATATAATATTAACATAAAGTAGTCAATCAAAGTTAAAGAAACATTTGTTCGCGTGAAAATTATTACACTTGAGTCTTCGCCTACTTATTTTACCATCGTTTACGTTTTTCGAAATATTTAGCAAATTCCGATTTCAGGATCTTCATCAACTGCTTCATTTGCGCTTTTCAACAAACTGAAAAGCTCTTTTTCGTGATCATCATCAACTGTTTCATTTGTGCTCTTCGAAACAGTTAACAAAATTCTGTTTTCCGAAATTCAACAAGTGTTTCGACGGTCTGAAAAACATTCTTTCATGATCGTCATCAATTTTATTAATTCATCCTAGGCAAGGCTATATTGTAAGCGAATAGAAAGACTTTAGAAAGGACCGAAAAGCCAACCTTAAACAGGAAACAATATATAAATGGTAACCAAAAATTTCAATTTCAGGCACATATGGTAGAAGCATGGAGTTGGAAATAGAGATTAGAAGGAACCGGGAATCAAATCCTAAACAGGAAACACGCGATAAAGCTCTACTCTTATTCAAAAAACCGGGGAAAGTTGGGAAACAGACGATAAGCGCATCTATCAGCTCCTATTGATAAAAAAAAAATAGATAGTACATGAAGTGTCCGAATTTAAGCAGAGAAGTTAGAAATAGAGATTTGGAATAGATTTTAGAAGGAACCGGAAATCAAACCCTAAACAGGAAACAGTGAATAATTATCTACTCCCTTTCAAAAAAACCAAGGAGGGGTGTGAACTAGGGAAAAAAAAGGCGAACTTGTCTATTTATATTAATAAAAAAATAAATAGTAAATGATAAAAGTTCAGAGTTTTAGACGGAGACGTTAGAAGTATAAAGTTGATGTAGACTTTTGGAAGGAACCGGAAACCCAGTCTTGAACAGGAAACAAGATAAGCCCCTATTCCACTTTGTCAACTTTTTTTTTCTGAAATTATTCCAGATATATAAAAACTTATATATCGCTTACCCATATAGGAGAAAGTTACCTGCCATTTACTAGCATACAGATTTCATGTGACTATCTATTGAGTTTAATTCAGTTGTGTCCATTTTCTTTAAAATCTCCTCGTTGTTTACAGACAGTTTTCAGCATCTCTCGGCATTATCTGGGATCAACATGTCTATGTAATCTCGAGTCAATTTTGTTTTATCTGTGACAAGATTACTCCTAATCCACTGAGATGTAGACTATTTCAGTGGTCTCGTTTTTATTGTTAGTATAGCTTTCGTCGAGTTTCTTTTTCATTTAAAACTTTCCAGTTATTTATATTTCCTGTCCATGGTATTTTTAGAAGTGCCGACACATCTGGTCTGGTGCTTCTGCCGTGTATTTAGAGTTTCTTGATAAAATACAAATAAGAATATGCAATGTTATTGGTCCTGACCCGGCATCTCGGCTTCAATCGTTTCCACACCGCCGTAACTATATAAAAAAAAAAAAAGGTTTCCTCTTAACCATGACGATTTTACTAACGGGATAAAAAGATGGGTGTTGGTAAAGTTAAAATATTCTCGACCAATCATCTGAGATACCACTTTCTGCTTTCCATCAGTATGGCTGACGCTAACCGCTAGGAAAGTGGCTTGTTGCGCCTACTGAAGTGAACAGTTTGTCAGCTCACATGATTTGGAATGGTTATATCAAATCAGTTGCTAGATCTGCTGCTGGGAAAGTGGATTCACGTGCTAGAAAATTTTTCTTGCCAGAAAGTATCTTACATATTTATAAGTCTACCATTTGCCTATGCTTCGAATATTGCTGCCACGTCCAGCCTTGTGCTCCTGCTGTACACTTAGAGATTCTTGATGAAATTCAAAGAGGAATATGCAATTCTATAGATCTTGACTTGGCATCACGGCTCCAGTCACTTCCGTACAGTCAGAATGCAGCCTCCCTGTGCCTTTTCTATAAATATTTCCATGGTAATTGTCCTGATGAGCTTTCCTCTATGATACCTAGACTTTATGAATTTAAGCGCAGTACTAGCATGGTTTCATCATTTTGCTATTAAAATAGCTATCTATAACCGTAAGTTCTATGCTAACAGTTTCTTTTATCGCACTTCTCGCTTGTGGAACTCTCTTCCGAATCAAAAATGCTATTGGTTCTGACCTGGCATATTGTCATTAGTCATCCCCCACCCCACCAACCTAGTTTTCCTGTGCCTTTTCCATAAATACTCACATGTTGATTGTTCTGAAGCACTTTCCTTTTTTGTTACGTCGACTTTATGAATTTGAGCGCAGTACTAGATTGGCGTCAGGGTCCCATCATCTTCACAGATGAAATGGATAGATATAACCGTAAGTTCTATGCTAACAGTTTCTTCTCTCGCACTTCTCGCTTGTGGATCGTTCTTCCGGATTCATGCTTCCCAATCAACTTTGATTTTCAAAAATTTAAATTCATTGTCATTCGTTATCTTAATTCATGCGCTTATATTGTCCTATTGGCTTATTAGTAATTTTTTCTCATATTCTCTATGTTGTAGCATATCTATGAACGATAATGGGTATGTCTCCATACACAAAAATACAGTAGTAAATACTGTATGTTGGTCTGCAGTCGGAGATTTGTCTCTGGCTGTGCTGGCCAAATTCTCTGCCTCTGGACAGAGAGGATCCCCAAACAAGGCTATGTCGAAGGGCATAGTCTTGTCTCGGGAAACATCTACCCGACACCGTTTTCTATGGGGTTTATGGGTAATTTTTAGCCGAGCCTACGGGCTCGGATACCCCACATTAAATTCAGTCTTGTACCACATCTAACCGTGTGGGGCGATTGGTAGATATCAGGCAGATGGAGATTCGTTTCCAGCTGTGCTGGTCAAACTCTCTGCCCGGTGGCAGAGAGTTTCCCCAGATGAGACTATGTAGAAGGGTAGACTCTTGTCTCGAGAAAAAGATACCCGACCCCGTTTTATACGGTGAATATTTTACGATTTATCAACCCTTTGTGAATTATTTAAAACCGAAACATATTTTAGATTGTAAAAATAATGCTTTTTTTGAGAGTGAATCATTCATCAACAATTATTTTGGGGAATAGTGGCGATTTTTCCAGATACAAGCTTTACTTTTTTTTAACCTATATATATATATATATATATATATATATATATATATATATATATATATATATATATATATATATATATATATATATATATATATATATATATATATATATATAAAAAAAGAAGGTACGGTAATGTATAGCGGCTTGGATTGAGGAATCGGAGAGCCGAGTTCGAATTCCAGTCGAATCCGTTGCATTCACTTACAATACCCTTGGGAAAAGTGTGGATCCCCTTCTTCTCCCTCCAGCTATGGGTAAATAGCAGGGCAGACTGGGTTCTATAGCCTTGGATGGCAACTGGTCTAGGAGAATGAATTCAAAACTTGCGGAGGGTCGTTTGGGGACCCTGTGCATCAGGTCTCTGTATTTGGCCCTTCAAAAAGTGTGGATGGTCCTGCACGAAACCTTCACCATTATAATCAAATCTCATGTGCTGTTGTCGGGCTGTCTAGGAACTAATCTTCTTGACCCTCATACGTTGAATTCGACGGGGGTGGGGATTCGAATATATATATATATATATATATATTCAATGGAATGTGTCATGATGCCATTTCTAACCTTAGCTCACTGGGCGGGACCCGGAAAGAAATGTGTACACGCCAGAAATCAAAGGAAATAATAATAATAATAATAATAATAATAATAATAATAATAATAATAATTTAACGTTTTTGGCGGCAATAGACACGAAATAACGCGGGCAAAATTTCTCTTGTAAAAGCTTTCATGAATTCAGTGTCTGTATTTTTTTTCGTCCGCCATCTTTTTCTTCGGCGACACAGACAGAAGATGTAGGAAGCAGACAAACAACTTTTGCATCGAAGAAACCGGTCCTCATTGGCGCCACAAATAAATTGCTAACGAATTGCGAACAAAGCAAAAAGGATGAAAGTTTTAGTTAAAACGAAAGAGAGAAAAAAAATGGTTGTGGAAAAATGTAGGGTCCTAGTCAGCTACGTATGAATTTCAGATTGTCTTTTTTTTTTTTTTGGCAGTTTATTTATTCGTTTATTTTCCAATCTATTGAAGATTGAAAGAAAAAGAATCGTTTAAAGGAAAAAAAATTCCCGAAAATGTTTACAGTGTAATTATTAGTTTATACATGACTAGAATTTTCAAACAAACAAAATACTGTCGTCTGCAATAGAAAGAAAGTTGTTTTTTTTTAAAAAAAAAAATAGAGATTTCAATAAAGCAAAACGAATTTGTTCAATAAAAACATCGTGGGTCACTAGAAAAATCAAAAAAAAAACTAAAGGAGAGAAGAAACATGGAATTTTTCGCAAAAAGAATCTTCTAAAAATGTTCCTGCTAACAGGCCAATATGAAAATAGAGGGCACATAACTTTAATTTAATAGTTTCTTTTGAACATTTTTATTTTCTTTTTCCAGATATTTTTTTAATAACGACTGGGGACGATAATTATGACATTATTCACTGAGTTATTTTTAATAGAAATAATATTTAAATGAAACCAAAATTAATCTTAAAATAAAACGCTCATTTTAAACTTGCAAAAAATCGTAAATCTAAA
This sequence comes from Acanthosepion pharaonis, assembly GCA_903632075.3. Taxonomy (NCBI): domain Eukaryota; kingdom Metazoa; phylum Mollusca; class Cephalopoda; order Sepiida; family Sepiidae; genus Acanthosepion; species Acanthosepion pharaonis. The sequence continues at coordinate 746,457 of CAHIKZ030000287.1, forward strand.
TTTTAAGTTTGACCATGAACGGGAAATGGCGACATAAAACTTCTTTTTTGTAATTCAATTTTTAACTATATTTTTCATTCAGTTTTGTTTGGGAGGAGTTGGTTTTATCTGTTTTTTTTTTTGTTTGTTTTTTTTTTGTCTTTTTTTTATTTCTCAGAGTAGCAAAGGTGTCTTGAAAAAAAGTTTTGCCATAAATACGATGTTAGTTCTGGCATCAATTTTGATAGTATTCTTGCTGCTCTAAAGAAGAAAGAATTCTTTAAAAGGAAGGCTCAAAAACTGTAATCTATGACATCAGAATAATGTAATATATATATATATATAAGCATGTCTTTATTCAAATATGTTTCATTGAATAATATAGACATATATTAGAAATAGATAGATAGATAGATAGATAGATAGATAGATAGATAGATATGAACTGACAAAGAAAGAAAGAAAAAAAGAAAGAAAGAAAGAAAGAAAGAAAAGACTGTGATAGCGGCGTGGGAATATGATCGGTCGATCGATCGATCGATAGATAGATAGATAGATAGATAGATAGATAGATAGATAGATAGATAGATATGAACTGACTGAGAAAGAAAGAAAGAAAGAAAGAAAGAAAAAGAAAAGACTGTTATAGCGGCGTAGGAATACGATCGATCGATCGATAGATAGATAGATAGATAGATAGATATGGACAGGCTGATAGAGACAAATGGAGAGTTACGTGGAACTAGTGAATGTTGTGACGTAAGCAAGGAGTGTTGTGACGTAGGCAAGGAGTGTTGTGACGTAGGCGAGATGTGACGTCTTTATCTATACAGCTAATGATTTCAGAAATTACTAAGGCTTGGAACATATTTCTTCCGAAATGAACTTCGGACAATTTCTGATGGCATGCCCTCCTTTGTCGAAGATGGATCATTCGTAATTTCAAGAAGCCGAGCAGTAAAATTAATCGACACAAAAAGCATATTTAAACATAGTTAAATATGACAACGAATGTCGATTATGTCTGATCAGGAGCCGTTCTAAACTTCGTATATTTGCTTTAATTTCGGGGAAAAATAAAGTCAAAAATTGTCCAACATTTGGATATTTTTGAAGCTGTTCCTTTCGATTCAAATGAGCCATCTTCGGAGTGGTTATACGGACATGTAAACAAAGATATTCACCATCAAAGATGATATTCTGTTATGATGACATAGAAGATTGCTATGCGCCTATAACGGTCGCGGAATAGCAGACGTAGAATGTAAGTTCAAGATGCGGTTCTATGACGTTTCATACCACGCGAGAGAACGAAATATTAACAACAGAACCATATGTCAAGACGCAATGTAATGTGTTGTGACTCATTTGAAATGTAATTTTGCTGAGTGTGGGTTGTTTGTTTTAATGTAGATGGGCTCCAATATCTGAAGGTTCGTTTTACTGAATGCATGTGTCTGCATCCAATATATATATATATATATATATATATATATATATATATATATATATATATATATATATTATAGTGGAACACACCTATTCTATAGTTAATAGACTCTTCCACCTATAATAAGTAGGAGTAGTAGGAGTCGCTCAGGGGTGTCGGTTAGTCTCTCGAGTGGCTGATCGGTTGAACTCTCTGCCTTCGGGTGGGGAGGAACCCGAAAGAGGCTACGCCGAAGGGCGGATTCTCTTTCGGGGAGGTAAACCGACCCTGAACCCGTTTATACGGCTTCAATGGGCATATTTTTGGCCGAACCCACGGGCTCGGAGATCCCACGTTAAACCGGCCTTGTGCCACATGACACCCTCGTCTTTTGACTAAATATCGAGTTAGTCAGTCAGTCGATGTCGGACGACAGTTAGTCGGATACTAAAGTATCAGCGACCACAAGTAGATTACTCTGCGTCATACCTATTATATCAAGTTCCTAACGTTTTGTACGTCGAACCTATTTTAGGACCAACTTAGTACAAATACAAGCCTCCACTGTGAAATCACTCCAATATATAAATTGTGTATTTAGGTAGCAACCCTTCTTTTCATGCAAGTTTCATTGAATATGACAGGCAATTACCCCGCTTTTTTATCTTTCTTTTTCTTTTTCCTTTTTTCTTATATTTATGAGTTGACCGATTAAATAGGTCAATGTCTGGTTATTAACCCTCCCTCCTCCTCAATATTAACTATTGTAGTTAAAATAAAAATAAATTTAAAAACTCTCTTCCCTCCCTAATTTCGTCCATGTCTCTCACACTATCCCTCATCACCTTCTATGTCACATTATATAAGATTAATACTACCCTTCAAAAGTGTAAATTTTAATTTCATTTTTTCAAACTTGAAAGTGAAGTCTGAAGATCTAGAGAATAATAAATTCTCTGGTGAAATAAATTATAACAATGGTACCTTAAAGTGGTCTGTTTTTTCTTTAAATTAATATATATATATATATATATATATATATATATATATATATATATATTGTTGTGGTAGGATCCACCTAATTTGCATAGTGGAGTACCGACCATATAAATATTGTTGGTACCGGGAAGAGAGAGAGGAATCAAGAGATTCAATCCAGAGACTCTGCCCGACTGCGACTAAGTCAACACATTCTCCAGGAACGGTCTTCCCAAGAATATACAAAAGACTATATGTAAATATTGTGTACACTTTCTTGTTTCAATACATTTTGTTCTAAGTACATTTTGTGTTGTATTATTATTCCATGCATTAGTCAAGTTTCAATATATATATATATATATATATATATATATATATATATATATATATATAATAAAAACGGCTCAAACACTAATATTCCATGGTTATAATTTATTACATTGGAATCGTAATCACGATCCAATTCATCAGACCTACAAATTCAAAATGAAATCGGAAAATATAACTCCGGGTATAAAAAAAAAATATTAGTAAGAGTGTATGTGTGGGAGTTGGAAACAAGTGTGAGAAGGAAATGTATGAAAGCTCTAGAGAGGGGTGTAACAGAAGAAAGGTGAAGAGGAAGGGCTAAAGGTGAAGGTGGGGATTAAAATTTAACAGAGAGAATTTTTAAAGAGAGGAGTTAAATAACGGTTTAAATGAGTGAGATACAGATAAATAGGAATTATTTTCAGATGCAGAAATCGCTACCGATTCGGTGACCTAAAATTAAAATTTAAAAAACAGACACCGGAAATGTGTGTATACATTTGTGGTGACACTACGCACAATAAAAACGATATATATATATATATATATATATATATATATATATATAATATTAGTGGAAAATATACATACATATGCAAAATATATATAAAAAAATTACCCATACATGTATATTTTCAGAAAAAAATTTTCCAACAGGAAGAATCCAGGTAGAACTCAATGTCTAGGACAGAGTAAGGATATAATAAAAAGGCTTAAACACTAATATTCCATGGTCATAATTTATTCCATTGGAATCGTAAATACGATCCAAATCATCAGACCTACAAATTCAAAATGAAAACAGAAAAAACAACTCCGGAAATCAAAACAGAATTTAGAGAAAGTGTAAGTATGAGGAGGAGGGAGATGAAACCTTAACAGAGAGAATTTTAGGAGATGTGGGGGGGGATTTAAAAAGAGGAGAGAAAGAAAGTCGGCGGATGTCTAAGGCATAAAGATACATTTCGTGGTGACATATACACACCATAGACAATTAGAAGTTAGGAGGTAGGGAAAAAAAAGAAAGAGAAGAGGTGGGGGAGAGAGATGGGACGAAGGAAAATAAAATTGTGTTTACTTAAAGGGCCGCTTTGTAATTGAGAAAATTTGACAAATACATATATATATATATATATATATATATCGTAAGAGAGAGAAAGAGGCAGCATATCTTTATTCAAACATATTTGTCTACTTATTTTTATACTGATCCTTTCTGGTTTTTCTGATTATGTTGAGGTAAAATTCATCAAGAAAGGCACGGTTGGTTTCATGAGTTTCAAATTTTGAAATAACTATAAAAGACGTTCGCGCGTCTTTTTTTTTTTTTTTTTTTTAAAAAAAGAAAACACCATCACAGCGGGATGAAGCGGAATGTCAAAACTTTAAATAAATGGGTATCCATTAGAAATAAAGATTAAAATGTCGGAATAATAATAATAATAAAATAATTATTTTTATGAATTGCTTTGTTCACGTTTCCATACGAAACTGAACAGAGAGGAAATTTCTCAAATCTATAACCCGAGTGATATCGCTAAAAGGTACTATTCAGCCAATGCATACACGTGGCCTAATGGCTCTAAAGCACTCTGAGGGGTTCAAACAGCAGTTTACCCCAGGGTTAAGCATGTTCGTACAAGACCCCCAAAAATACAGAGCAATATATTTGGTGCCGGCTTGGCTGCAGGAGTTTCAGGAAAGTTGTCAGTTTTGACAGCCAACCGGCTTTGGCGCTCCGCTCCCGGTTTTCCGTGATTTGGATATGTCCGCGAGGCACAGGCAGGTTTAAAATCAGGGTTTTCCTTCCCCTAGAGATGGACTGCCTTTCTGGGCTATCGAATTCCATTAGTTTTCACGGGTTATTTCAGACACATTCCACGAAAGCATTTTATAAACAGTGGAAACTTGTGCCCACTATGACGCCCTGGCTATGACAATATTTGAAACATATATATAAAGTACAGTGTATATGTTTGTGTTTGTGTGTATAAGTCCAAACAACTCCTCCACTCCCATTGGTTCGATTTCAATGATTCATATCTCATTCAAAAGCCCTAGAAAAATTAGGCACAGGGAACTATTTTCGTTTAGCCCAGATTCAGGGTTGCAAGATTATGGGAGATTAAAAATATATACTAATATATTTTACTAGCCATTTCGTTGCTTTCATGGTTAAGAAGAGTAACTCTTATTTTACTTTTGTATCCAAAATTGCAGTGCACGTTTTCCTATAAACTACTTTAAAGCGGACCATCGGGCGGCATTTAAGCTAGCTTCTGTGGCGGATTCTTGCTTTGGACACCATCCCAATAGCTAGGGAGGAGAAGATGCGACAGTCATCATTAAACTACAGAAGAACTCAAAATTGATCGCTGCATTTAAAAGTTCAACGATAATTCTTCTGCTGCCACTTAATTTAAAGGCAATTTGATGTACGTAGGTCCTTATTTACTGTACAAACAATTATTTTTATTCTATGAAGAACAGAACAGGAAACAATTTATAAGATAATATGATTATGGTGTAAAGATGGGAAAATAGAAATACTAATGGAATCTATATGAATAAATGCGAAAATGAAGATTAATTCTCCCACGAATTCTGAGATTAAAATGTCCCAGTACTACTTTATAGTAATTTACATGCGGTATTTACTCTGCCCCCCACCCACGGGGACGAGATGTGACACAAGATCTTTTTTTAAGGTGGAGGACCCGAGCGCGAAGCCCCGGCCAAGGAACAAAAATTGCCCACAGCCCCCGCAATCGTCGGTTGCACAGGTTTCGGTGCGAGCACCGATCCCTGCCTCTGGTACAATGAGATGGCGTGGCCTCGAGCAGCTGTTCCCCAGGGCCGGGCACCTCTCAGTGTGATTTTCCGCAGTTCTCACTCTGTCCTTTGACAGAGAAGCTCCTGAGTGCACACTGACCAAAGACGGAACTGAGAGATGATAAGTAATGCGTTAGAAACTACTCCAAGGAGGACTTTACACGCGGTATTTACTCATCCTCCCCCTAGGACGAGACGTGACAACATTTAGTTGGGTACCCGAGCGAGTACACCCGGGAAAAGGACAAAATTTGCCCACAGTCCGCACAACAGTCAGTTGTGCTGGTTAATCCGTCTATTGGTGAACTATAAAATGAGTCATCTCATTTTGGCTGGCTCACTAGTAAACCAGGGTACCCAAAAATTCCAACATTGGTCAGTCGCGTATCACATGTATTAATACGTACATCCATCGGAACTCTATCCTTGGACCAACTTTATTTTCATCAACGATCTTCTTGATTAACAATCACGAGTCAGACACTCTACTGAATCTGACTATATCGCCAATACCACCAGCAGCTGTTCCGTAATTCTTCAGTCTTCGATATCAAAGGCTGGCCGTGAATATTCGGAAAAAAAAACATGGCCGCCTTTATACACGTCGCATTGAATATTTTGAGCAATCTGATTGGTTAACCATGAGTCAGCTCATTTTAGCTGGCTTGCTAGTACACCATGGTACCCAAAAACTCCAACAGAGGCAACAATCCATCTCTCTGGGGCAATGAGAGGGCGTGGACTCGGGCATCTGTTTCCCAGGGCTGGGCACCTCTCAGTATGATTTTCTGAGTTGCCACCCTGTCCTTTGATAGAGTAGCCCCTGAGCGCACACAGATGCGCAACTGAGACGAGATGAGACACAAGGTCAATTTTTGAGTGAGGACCGGAGACAATAAGACAAATTCTTCACATCCCCCGCAACCCTCGATTGCGCTGGCCTCGGTGCGAGCACCGATCCCTCTGATGTTGCGGGATGGTGCGACCTCGTGCAGCTGTTCCCCAGAGTAGGATACCTCTCAGTATTATTTTCCTCAGTTGCCCTTCTGTTCTTTGGCAGATAAGCCCCTGAGCGCACTCTGCCCAAAGACAGAAACGCAAATGAGAGATGATAAGTAATGCGTCAGAAACTCCTACAAGGAGACGCGCTAAAAGGCCAATATCTGTATTATATATTATCTACATCTAGTTAATATCACTCTTCGGGTTTAACTAATTTGCATATTATTTTTTTTAAAAGCTTATTTCATTAATTAACTGTCCTTCATTACTGTTCTTTAATTCGAGGATTGTTTTGATTTTCGTATCAAAAATAGTTCTGTTTAGCAATATCGTCTTATATAGTGCATAAAATGTTTGAAATTTGCATTTTCCTTGGCCTTCAACAAGTTGGCATCTATTTGTAAAACTTTCCTTAAATATAAGAAGCCAATTTATGAATGAAATGTTCATTTAAAAGTTTTGTTTCAATAATTTCAAGTAGTAAATTTATCTTACTTTGCGAAACGATAGCGAGCGAGCGAGCGAAACCTCTAAATATATATATATATATATATATATATATATATATATATATATGAATAAAAATGACAATAGGAAAACTAGTAATTGCTGACGCATTTTTTGTCCAATGTGGACTTTATCAAAGCAAAATATATTGTCAGTTTTATTCATAAATATTGTCTTCTCTACTGGTTAAATCGGAGAAATTTTCACATATATATATATATATATATATATATATATATATGTGTGTGTGTGTGTGTGTGTGTGTGTGTGTGTGTGTGTGTGTGTGTGTGTGTTTTCAACAATTTATCATTTTACGTTTTTCGGGGTTGAAGAATATAAAATTGTTGATAGTTATAATTGTTTCGAGTGCTTCTGATACTTCTCTAGCCATTATCAAGGATGTGCTTTTGATGTTGAAATTCTGTGTGTGGCTGCTACATAGTAATGTTTGAGTGTGGAGTTCGAGCGGTTTGTGTGATTTTTTGGCGGTCACGTACCATGCGTGGTCAGCTGACCGGGGCAAGACTTTTATTTTAGAAAACCTTAACAAGCCGTCTCTGCTGCTAGATTGCAAAAAAAGTCAATAAATGATTAATTAAAACTTTTTTGGCGGCCGTTTTCGTTTTAATATATATATATATATATATATATATATATATATATATATATGTGTGTGTGTGTGTGTGTGTGTGTGTTTTGTGTGTGTGTGTGTTTGTGTGTGTGTGTGTGTGTGTGTGTGTAAGCAAATATATAGATATAGATCCGACAGTATGAAGAAAAATATACGGTAAAAACAAAAAAAATTCCTAATATGCAATTATGCTGTTTTAATGTTAATATAATATCAACGTCTGACGTTTCGGTCTAATAGACCATCTTCAGGACATATTCATAAAACATAATTAACATTAAACCGTATTCAATTAAACATGAAAAAGACGATGAAAAAGACGATTAATGCTCGACAAACGTACATATAAGTTTTAGATCAAAATAAAATTCTTTTCGTTTTTCATTCAAAATACTCAAATTTTAGGAATACGTTTTCACAAGATCGCCCACGTGACGACGACGTGATCATATTTAAACGGAACGCTGATCTTATAAAAGATTTCAGTTATCTGTTTGGATTGGTCTTGCTCTTATGTCCATCGTCTTTTTCATGTTTAATTGAATACGGTCTAATGTTAATTATGTTTTATGAATATGTCCTGAAGATGGTCTATTAGACCGAAACGTCCGACGTTGACATTATATTAACATTAAAACAGCATAAGTGCATATTAGAATTTTTGTTTGTTTTTTCCGTATATTTTTCTTCATATATATATGTATATATATATATATATATATATTACGATAAACGTGCAATCAATTTACAAATACATGAATTATTCACACAAAACTAATGCAAAGGTTAATGCTTTAAATGGCGAGACATCCATCATCGCAAACAATTCAAATAGTATACAAAAACTGACCAAAGACGGAACTTGTTTGCGATGATGGATGTCTCGCCATTTAAAGCATTAACCTTTGCATTAGTTTTGTGTGAATAATTCATGTATTTGTAAATTGATTGCACGTTTATCGTAATTTAAATAACTGATCCATGTGCGACTTTTGGATAATAAGTGCGACATTACTGTAATTATTGAACAATATAGTTCATGCCACTTTGACAAAAAATTTACCAGTAAAAAAATTTGTTCAACACCATATTTGGTATAAACGCAAACACTTTAAAATTTAAAATCAAACTCAGCGTTGCTTTGGCGCGTTCCAAAACCAATAACTCATTTTCAATAGCATTTTCGGATACAACAACACATATTTTCGTTGTCCTCTTATTACTAAGAGAAAAACCAAGAACAACATCTATTCTATACCTGAAGATGTCTGTAGGAACAGACGAAAGCTTGTAGTAAAAATAACAACTAATACGGCAGAAATTTATATAAACAAGGATCAATTCATTCATAACGGATCTGGAGGTTTTTGTATACTATTTGAATTGTTTGCGATGATGGATGTCTCGCCATTTAAAGCATTAACCTTTGCATTAGTTTTGTGTGAATAATTCATATATATATATATATATATATATATATATATATATATATATATATATATATATTACGGACGTAATGGAATAGCTGAATAGGAAAAGAATGATAAACATGCTTTGTTTCCAGAGAGAGTTTTATAATGCCACGTCGTACACAAAATTACTTACACCTTTGTGCAAATAAATTGAAACCGCTGCTTTAGTTTCCTTTCTTTCACCATATAGCCAGTTTTAGATCCACTGGACTGACAGGGTGAAACTGATTTCTATTTTTTCCTCGAATTAGGTCATTTTCAATGGTGTACAGTAATATGATTCTTTTAGTTTTGTATGATGAAATTCGTTTGGCTTTGGAAAATATTATTCATCCGTGATTGCATCAGATTTCCATCACGCTCAGTCACTTTTGTCTCGACTGTCGATTAGTTGTCCTACGGCCATTGTCTGCGATGGACGTTAGTCCATGGAAGCGTAAGAAAATCGCAACGCTGCACGAACACACTGGCATGTAATAATACACATTACTGAAGCAAATGCTGATTCTGTGGTGAATATCCACAAAGAGGTAAACCATCGATCAAATATGAAACTTAGCATGACAAAATTGACCAATATCTACTCTGGAAAAAGCGGAACTTTTCGGGGTTGTCAACTGCAAACGATTGTTACAAGCATCAAACAGACCCGGTTACAGGATCTGTTACCATTTCATAAGACTTTGCAACGCACGCAAATGTAAGCATAGGCATCAAAAATTCACAAAAGCATAATTTATTGACATGGCAATTCCGGGAAACTGTAAGGATTTGGAAATTAAAAAGAAATCTATAAAAACATGACAAGGATCTTGAAATGGAAAATTTCAAAATTGTGATACATGAAGACCTCAATATTTCAGTTGTAGCTGAGGCCCAGATTGCTGGGAATTTTAGAATGGTTTTCCTGGCAGATCTTTCAATATCACAGACACTAAATTAATCCTGGTAAATAAAAATTAAAAAAAAATTCTAAAATTCCCAGCACCCCTCGTTCGTGCTCATGTATAGTCCTACCGACATAACAAAATTAGTCCGATGAGTTCTGAGAGACAAAACGCATCACAAGTAAACATTTTCCACTTTGTCATTTTTGGTGGCCGTTAATAATTAGTTATAACTCAAGACTTCAGTGTTAACATAAAACAGTATTTAATCATAACTGCAAATAAATACTTAACAAGAACAAAGAAGTAAAAGTCAAGCAAAGATAATTAACCATTTCAGTGAATACCTTGTTAGTAGCGCGGCTCCGTTTAACGTCCGGTAAATCTTAAATCAAAACCCAAATCATCGACACAAAATAATTCACACTAATTCGACTGGATAGTTCCAATCAATAATCACATAATAATCATAGCAGTCAGTAGCCTGAAACCTCTATTTATACATCTGGCGGAAAACATGTATTCATAAGTCCAGAGTGTCACGTTCGAATCTCAGTGTCGGTAGTTACTCAGTTTCTTCCTATATGACAGGCGTGCAATATCCCTAAACTGATCACAGTTTTGAGATAGGAATTTTACTTTGATTAAAAAATTGAAAAGAAAATAACCTGCTAAGATGAAAATGCCTAGAAAATGCTTTAGTCGCTACTTCAGCCACGCTAAATTTCCGTTCAGGATATGGTAAATATATCATTCTTCGTAGATTTTTCTGTTGTAACAGTGTGGGATAGTCAAAGAGAAAGGTGATGGAAAGAAAAAAGAATAAAGATGAATTTGGCTAGATTGAAAAAATATTCTTTCAAAAATATTTTTTCAAAAATCTTGAAACTACCAGCCTCTCTCGTTTCGTACGCATGTATAGACGTAGCAACATCAACAAGGCCTAACAGATGAAACGCGTCAGAAAAAACACTTTTTTCCAATTTGTCATGCTATTTTTTTAAATACTATTTGTTGATATATAAAATTATACAAAATTATATATCGTCATATATATATATATATATATATATATATATATATATATATATAATTAATCAAACCTAAAGAGCCAGTCAAACCTATGAAGATTTCACCTAACCAGATTCTCAGTCCTGACGATCTGCTTAGGTGAAGCCTTGGTAGGTTTTGTCTGGCTCTTTAGGTTTAACTAGGTCTGCTCTACTTACCGTATTGAGCACTTTATTTAGTCATTTTGCTTACTCGTATAGGGTTTTTTTTCTTTAGACTTTGGACTTGCATGCTAAACGATTATTTTCGGCTAACGTTCATGTTCTTTGTTCTTTCTTTTTTTTTAATACCTTTTTTTCCTTTGGTATTGGTTTGATTATTTGCAAATCAAGACACCGAAGGTTTTCCGGGCGACTATAATTATTACTAGTATATATATATATATATATATATATATATATATATATATATAATTATTTATTTAAAAATATGATTCCAACACTACATAAGAGTTCTCATGTTTCAAAACAAGAGCCGAAAACTTCAATATAATTATTTGAATTAAATTAAATTAAAGTACCAAGCTCTGTTCCATCTTCAAGCGAATTTTTTTTTTTGAATAACTAATTCCTGAAATTTACGCGTTTTATAAGCATATTCATTAGTATAATTAAAATTACTATGGTAACGGCTAGAGCAATGATTTAAAGAAAAGGGGCGTAACGGTTAATAATTTGTATCAATATCTCAGTTACATTCAAAGAGGTCAAGGCAGGGTAAGGTTGGGGTGTCTAAATTTAAAGCGGAAGATGACATCGTCTAGTCTGGTTAAGTGTCTATGGAGATCTATTTATTTTTTTATTTTATTTTTCTGAAAGGGTTTTGTGTATATAAAATACTGTCATAATTCGCTAACATTTGTTTTTTTGACGACTTCATAAAGGGTTATCTTTATTTATTTATTTTTTTTTGTAGGGCATTTAAACTATTTATTTAGACTATGGAATTTAAAAAATTATTTTATTGTTTGTTTGTTTTTATGCTAATTATTCAGTGCGAAAATTTGATGATGTCGGCAAAAAACCGTTAACTCGTGTCTCTTCTTTAATAGATTTTTATTATTTAGAAACTTAATAATGTGTAGTTTTTCATGTAGGCATAAAGGGCATGGGTCATCCCAAGTTTTACAAGTTATATATATATATAAAAGACATTTTTTTATATTTACACATTATATTTATAGATACAAATATTTAAGTATCTATGAAAAAAATGTCTTAAAAATAATTGTCGGTCTTTGTTCATTTCATTATTCTATATAGCTGGTCACTTGTATTGGAGGGTACCCGTCTACTGGGGCGGCTAGCCAATCCCTAATGTAGACACTCGCTCAGGCAAATTTTTGTTTGTTCAACATCCCCAGAGCCCACCTGTGGTTTATACAACTATGCTGAGCAGATTTTAGTTACAGTTTGTGGAAGAGAGCGTGTTATCTAGCGTGAACAACAATCGGAACAAGGCCAGCACGCTCAGGAATACCGTCTACCCAATTTCACTCATAAAGAAATGTTCAACAGATATTGACCGACTCCAGAGTTTCCCATCAAAACGCTCCTCAGTGCAAGATTGCCATGAAATGGAAATTAGATAGACAGAGAGATAGAGAATGAGCAGTATAAGATAGATAGATAGATAGATAGATAGATAGATAGATAGATAGATAGATAGATAGATCATGAGCAGTCATATATATATATATATATAGATAGATAGATAGATAGATAGATAGATAGATAGATAGATAATATTAGTGGAAAATATACATACATATGCAAAATATATAAATACCCATACATGTATATTTTCAGAAAAAATTTTTTCCAAGAGGAAGAATCCAGGTAGAACTCAATGTCTAGGACAGAGTAAGGATATTAAATTTGTCTAATCGTTATATATTTAGCTTCATATATTTATATTTGATTTGTAACCTGTAGTCGATATTAAATTTGTCAAATTTTCTCAATTACAAAGCGGCCCTTTAAGTAAACGCAATTTTACTTTCCTTCGTCCCATCTCTCTCCCCCACCTCCTCTTTCCCTTCCCCTCCCTCTTATTCTAGCATTAAATTGTCTATGGTGTGTGTGTATCACCACGAAATGTATCTTTATGCATTAGACATCCGTTAACATTCATTCTCTTCTCTTATTTAAAACCCTTCCCCCCACATCTCCTAAAATTCTCTCTGTTAAGGTTCAATCTCCCTCCTCCTCATACTTACACTTTCTCTAAATTCTGTTTTTATTTCCGGAGTGAGTTTTTTCTGTTTTCTTTTTGAATTTGCAGGTCTGATGATTTCGATCGTATTTACGATTCCAATGGAATAAATTATGACCATGGAATATTAGTGTTTAAGCCTTCTTATTATATATATATATATATATATATATATATATATATATATATATATATATATATATATATAATAGATAGAGTAACAGATAGATGGAGAATGAGTAGTCTTAGATATATTTATTTAGACAGATCGATCGATAGGGAGAAAATGAGCAGTCTTATATATATATATATATATATATATAATCGATAGATAGGTAATGAGCAGTCTTATATATATGTATATATATAGTTTATATCTTTTTAAAATATACACTTTTTCACGTTGAAATAAATATAACTTACCCTAGATAGATAGATAGATAGATAGATAGATAGATAGATAGATAGATAGATGAACAAAGTGAGATAGATAGATAGATAGATAGATAGATAGATAGATAGATAGATAGATAGAGTACTTGAATATTGAATGCCATCGCAGTGATAAAGAAACAAAAACATCTTGAAAGACAAAAATGCATTATAAATTTTTCAAGTTTCTTCTTTCAAAATTTTAGAATATTGAATCTGATTGAAATCTAGCCTCGTTTCCAATTAATGTTGCTTACACACCGCAAATGGCGCCATTGTACAGAATGAACGCCCTTCAATCTTGAGTTAGAATCCGGAAAGGTGGACGGAAGAAAAAGGATAGATTTTTACTATTTTGTTTTCGTTTTTAATTGATTGTTATATTCAATGTTCATCTCAAGGGTGCAGCTTGCTGGAGACTTTCCTTATAGCTGGACTGTATTTGGGAATAGATATATTCTTTAAACATTAATTTGCTTGAGGAAAGAAAGCGAATGTTAACACCGTGTGGATGATTCCTTCTTCATTTCCTTTTAAACTTTTTTTTTATGTTTCTCTTTTCTTTCCTTTCTTTCTTTCTTCATTTATGTATTTCGTATCAGCTTCCCTCTCTAAATCCATCCTATTCTACTCAGACATATTCTATATGATTGGTTTTCTAAATCGTATTTCTTTCTTTCTTTGCATTCGTTCAGAATTTATTCTTTTCTATTTCTTGTCTTTCTTTCTTTCTTTGCTTTTATTTAGAATATGTAATCCTTTCTTTTCCCTTTCTTTCTTTCTTTCTTCGCCTATATTTTCCTTTCTTTTTCTTTCTTTCTTTTTTCTTTCTTCACCTGTATTTTATTCCTTTCTTTCTCTTTTTTCCTTCCTTTCTTTCTTTCTTTCTTTCTTTCTTCGCCTATATTTTCCTTTCTTTTTCTTCCTTTATTTTTTCTTACTTCACTTGTATTTTATTTCTTTCTTTCTCTTTTATCCTTTCTTTCTTTGCTTTCATTTAGAATCTATTCCTTTCTATTTCCATTCTTTCTTTCTTTCTTTCTTTCTTTCTTTTCTTGCTTTCATTCAAAAAATAATCATTTCTTTTCCATTTCTTTCTTTCTTTCTTTCTTTCTTTGCTTTCATTCAGAATTTGTTCCTTTCTATTTCTTTCTTTCTTTCTTTGCTTTCATTTAGAATCTATTATTTTCCTTTCTTTCTTTCTTTCTTTCTTTCTTTCTTTCTATCTTTTCTTGCTCTTATTCAAGTAATCCTTTCTTTTCCCTTTCTTTCTTTGCTTTCATTCAGAATCTATTCCTTTCGATTTCTTTTCTTTCTTTCTTTCTTTCTTTCTTTCTTTGCCTGAATTCAGAATATATTCCTTTCGATTTCCTTACCTTCCTTCTTTCTTTTTTTTTTTTTTTAAAATTATGATTACACCCTATGTTTTTTTTTCAAAATTTATGGTAATTGCTTTTCAAAGCTTCCAAAAAATCATCAGAGGTACGCAATTATCCAGGATCGAATTTGTCTAGGTACGCAAATGTCCAGAGACGCAATTGTCTGGTACGTAAATATCCGGACCGTAAATGTCCACTGTCCTAGCACCCGGATGTGGCAGCAATACCCCAAATTCGGTTTGATATCTCTTCCGATATAACACTCACTTCCTAATGGGCGAAAAACTTGCTGATTAGATTCAATTCCTCGAAAACCAAACAAGTTACATCTCTTTATCGCCGGTCAGACCCCAAAACTATCGCCAATCACGATGAGCGGATGTCCCCCTTCGAGGACGCCCGTTCCTCGAGAGGATTTGGGGCCTCAAACTCACACACGACCTCAAGTTGAATTTGTATATACGCTCCAACGCTAAAGATGCAGGTAAAATGATCGGCTCCTTCTACCGTTCTAGTCAGTCACTGACTCCTCATGCTATGCTCTACCTTTATAAGAGCCAGATCAGGCCGAAAATTATTGTTGCCATATTTGGGCAGGAGCTGCCCAGTCCTCACTTTAGGTCTTGACGATGAAGATTATTTCAAAAGCTTATTCGAGACCTTGTGAGAGAACTATTTCCATCTCTCTCTCTCTCTCTCTCTCTCTCTCTCTCTTTCTCTCCCCTCTCTCTCTCTCTCTCTCTCAGGCGAGAGAGGTCTGGACGATGAAGATTATTTCAAAAGCTTATTCGAGACCTTGTGAGAGAAGAATTATTTCTTACCTTTCACTCTCTCTCTCTCACTCTCTCAGGCGAAAGAGGTCTTGACGATGAAGATTATTTCAAAAGCTTATTCGAGACCTTGTGAGAGAAGAATTATTTCCTCCCTTTCACTCTCACTCTCTCTCTCTCTCTTTCTCTCTCTCTCTCTCTCTCTCTCTCTCTCACACACACACACACTCTCTCAGGCGAGAGAGGTCTTGACGATGAAGATTATTTGGAGACCTTGTGAGAGATGAATTATTTCCTACCTTTCACTCACTCTCTCTCTCTCTCTCTCTCTCTCTCTCTCTCTCTCTCTCACTCTCTCAGGCGGGAGAGGTCTTGACGATGAAGATTATTTCAAAAGCTTCTCCGAGGCCTTGCGAGAGAAGAATTCCCTCTCTCTCTCTCTCTCTCTCTCTCTCTGTTGAGATGTGGCGAGTCGCACGCTGCTCTATCGATTCTACCATGGAAAATTATCGACCTGCATCTCCTGGATCCTCCAGGTTTTGCCTTCACAGTTACCCCGTTGGACGAAATAAAGGACTCGGTTCAAAATTCCAATCATCTGAAGAAGGTCGAAACGTGGTAAATATGGCAATGAAGATGAGGATAACAGTCCGAATAATACAAATAATGTAACTAATCATAATACCTAATCTCAGAGATTTTCGAAATTCCAATCACCTGAAGAAGGCCAGAACATATGAAACGTCGTGAATATGGCAATGAAGATGAGGATAACAGTCCGAATAATATAAATAATGTAAGTAATCGTAATACTTCATCTCAGAGATTTTCGTAAATTTCAATCGCCTGAAGAAGGCCGGAGCGTACAACGGCCGAAACGTTGTAAATATGGCAATGAAGATGAGGATAACAGTCCGAATAATGATACCTCATCTCAGAGATATAGACAAAAAAATTCTTACAAAAATATTCTCTGGCCTTAAATAACCCGCAAAGGGTTGATAAGTCGTAAAAAAAAAACGAATCAGTCACTGGACAGAATTGAGCATTTCATCGAAACGTTTTGCTCCAGATTTCCTTATATTCAATGATAATCGATAACACCGATGTCATACGTTAGTAGTTTTACTTTGGTGGTGCAGGGTGGGGGGGTATATTTTTTATGCCAATCGGTTCATACACGATCGGTTAGAACATCGAGACGGGATGTCGAAAACGAAAAGTAATGAATTTTGAACGTGACAAGCAAACGTTTTCTGAAAGGGGGAAAAAAAATCACACTAACAAACGGAAATCAATTGATGAGGTTCACTTTTTCAACTGACACCGTATTCACGATTTCTTTCACAGGGTCCTGGCGAAAATGTTGGAGGAAGGGAACAAAGTGAGCGACAGGTAAAAAGAAAAGAAAAGGTGAAAAGGCCGAAGAAGGAGAGAGGGCATAAAGAGAGACGGGGTGAGAGAGGGAGGAGAAAAGGAGGTGTAGGAGGAGGCTAAGGCGGATGGAAGTGAGAGAGAGAGAGAGAGAGAGAGAGAGTGGAAGGCCAGAAGCAGCGCGTTGTGAGTTTACGATTTTCTTAACTGCCCAGTATAGTAGGGTCAGTTGGGCACCGTCTGTGGAAAAAAGAATTTTTTTGTGCCTTAACTTTCTACTGTGAATAAAATGTGATTGACAATCTATTTTTATTTCACTCGATATATAATATATATATATATATATATATATATATATATATATATATATATATATATATATATATATATATATATATGAAGATTGTAGCCAACACCCAGAACCTCTGAGTGTTGACTTCAATGTTCAATTTTATATTTATATCTCTGATATTGAGCACTTTATCCCATAAATATAGCACACTTTTAAAATTATATTTTTATATAAAATATCTATATAAAAATATTTATAAGAACACCGGATTATATATCTTACTGTTCTTTCTTTATGTATATATATATATATATATATATATATATATATATATATATATATAGATAGATAGATAGATAGATAGATAGATAGATAGATAGATAGAATAGTAAGATATATGATCTGGTGTTCTTATAGATATTTTTATTTTTTACAAAATAGTGCTCAATGTAAATTTACAGAGCATTAATATTATAAATTAATTGATTTAAAATATGGTTTTTCCGCTACACAGTTCTAACCATGTTTCAAAAATGGAAGATAAAATCTTCGAATTTAATTTTGTAATTAAATTAAAGACATTAGTTCCATTTCATCCTCAGGCGAATTTTGGAGTAACATTTAAGATTACTGGGTTTTAAAGGCACAGCAAAAAAAAAAAAAACCATAATTCACGTTTCCAAGGATACAGAGAAATCCATTCAACCAGACAAGGGGTGGTTGTGTGTTCATTATCGCTGTATTTTGATGTATCAGTTATTAGTTACGTTTTGGTAAGGGGTAAGGATGTATTTTTCAATGAATTCTGACATCCGTTAAATGCATGTCGTCTGGATTTTTTTTTAAATTTATTGTTAACGGCAAAAATTCTTACGGCATTTTTTCTATTTGTATACTTAAAGATTTAATATATTATTATTATTATTAGGGAGAGAGACGGAGAAGAAAAGGGTCAACTGATATGAATAAAAAGAAAGAAAAACGAGTTTAAAAGAGAGAGAAGTAATGAGCAAGCTAGTGAAAGAGAAAAGGCGAAAGAGATATTGACAGATATAAAGAGAAAGTTTGAGAAAGAGAGGGGCAAAGAGAAAGAGTAATCGAATGAAAGACATTGCGTGAGAGGGAGAGAGTAAAGAAAGAGAGAAATTAGAATTGAAATTGAGAGATATAAAAAAATAGATATATATATATAGAGAGAGAGATGTAAGATTGTAAGCGAGAAAGAGTGAGATTGACTGATATAAAGAAAGAAAAAAACTTGAGAGAGAGTGAGAGAATGCGAGTAAATTTATGGAGAGAAAAAGAGAGGTTATGAAAATGAAAGAAAGAAAGAGATAGATAGATAGATAGATAGATAGATAGATAGATAGATAGATAGATAGATAGATCAAGAGAGAAGGAGAAGTAAGCTTGTCAGAGAGAAAGAGTGAGATTGACAGACATAACGAAAGCTTAAGAGAGAGAGAGAGAGAATTGAAAGAGAGAAAAAGAGAAAGATTAAGGGAATAAAAGAAAGAGATTTATAGAGAGAATGATGGAGAAAGTGAACGTGACATTGCTAGGCAAACAGATAGATAGATAGATAGATAGATAGAAACAATATTTTAATAGTTTTGTTTTCATATTGTAAATACTCATTGGGGATAGATTTTAAATTGTTGTTTTACTCCCCACCATCAGACAAAGAATTTTACATATGGGGACTATTTAGGATTTTCATAGAGACAATGAGGTATTATGGTGAATGTAGAGAGAAAAGAAAGTAAGAGTTTTCTGTACATTGCAGAAATAAATATCGCTTCTTCGTTACGATAGCTAGACATTATGAATTTAAGCACAGTACTAGATAGCAACAAGGTCTCATCAGTTTAGAGTTGAGTTAGCTAGATGTAACCGGAAGTTCTATGTTAGTAGTTTCTTCTGTCGCACATCTCGCTTGTGGAAGTCCTTTCCGGTTTCTTGTTTCCTAGTCAATTTTGATCTTTATAAATTTAAATGCAATATCAATCGTTATTTTCTGTCTTCTTGATTCGTGTTCTTTTATTTTTCTCGCTCCTTAAGAATTTTTTTTCTTTTTTCTTATTCTTTCACGACCAGTAAGCCCTTGTGTTAGAAAGAAAGAGACTGAAAGAGGGAGAGGTAATGATAGATAGATAGATAGATAGATAGATAGATAGATAGATAGATAGATAGATAGATAGATAGATAGATGCAACATTTTAAGAGAGAAATAGTGTGATTTAAGATATAAGGTAACAGAAACGTTGAGAGAGATTGAGAGGAGGAAGATAGAACAAAAGTGGGCGATAAATCGATAGCGAGAAAAATGGAGAGAAACAGAAAGATAGATAAAAAGAGAGAAAATGAGTGTGAGAGAAAGCGGGGGACGAGGGAGATCTTGTTGGAAGAAACATTAAATTGCAAAATGAAAAAAAAAAAATGGCCGAAGCTTTCGGCAACTGCTGATGGTGTCACGAAATGTTATTAACTCCTCACAGACTGTAGGCAGAAACCTGCAGACATTACCCAAATTGAAAATAAATCCGTATAAACGCATAATCAGACGAAAATGTAGAGTTGGCCTAACGATAATACTGGACGAATAACGGAAAAAGCCAGACGAGTTCAAACCCGGTATATATTTTGGTTGCTTTTCTCTTATATCCGGGTATGGAGTCAGAAATTTAATTCGTCCAATCGCTCATAGCGTATATATTTCTCTCTATCAATTTATTTTTCCCCTCCCCTCTCTCTCTCTCTCTCTCTCTCTCTCTCAAACTTTCTCACAATCTGAATCCCTTCTCTCTTCTTTCTCTCACTTTCTGTCTATTTATCTCTCTTAATCTCTCTCAATCTCACTTGGGGTTTCTCTCTGTCAAAATCAGATACTGTCTTTTTTAAATCCAACAAATCGGCTATAGGTATGTGATATAATGAATATGCATACACCTGGGTTCCACTTCACAGTAATATGATTGGCTGGTGTCAGACATAAATACAGACTGATGTGGAGGTACAGGACGACGCCTATAGTCTTCGCCTATTGCCTACGCCTATTGCCTACCACTACGACGAGGACCAGTCCATTACGGTCACCTGCTAGATTGTCCTACTCGGTTATAGTAGTCACAAACACTTTGCTACTTCGAACAAATATAGCCCTTATCAGTATGGTGTCAATAGTTGAAAAAGGTTACACAAGTTCGACTTTTATTGGAAGGCACATTTCTTTCGTGGATTTCTGTTATGGTCCGGTTCCTTGTACCCCGGGTGATAGTCCAAGGTAGAACCAATAAAGAAGAACTCGAACACGTATATGGAGTAACACAGATATATTACAAACAGGAATATATACAGAGAAATAGAAAGTGTTAGTACGAACAATCAGGTTTAGTACAGAGAACAATGTAGTCTCGACCAGTATCACTATTCCAATGTCTTGCAGTAATTGTCTGAACGCGACTCTGTTTCGGTCTGACTGACTGACAGACTTCTGACGGACCTCACTCCAGACTTCAGACTGAACTCTCGACTTCAGACGGAACTCTCGACTTCAGACGGAACTCTCGACTTCAGACGGAACGGTATTTAATCACCCCCCCCCATCAAGGGCATCATGTGGCACAAGGCCGGTTTAACGTAGGATCTCCGAGCCCGTGGGCTCGGCCAAAAATATGCCCTTTGAATCCGTATAAACGGGTTCAGGGTCGGTTTACCTCCCAGAAAGAGAATCCGCCCTTCGGCGTAGCCTCGCTCAGGTTCCTCCCCGCCCGAAGGCAGAGAGTTCAATCGATCAGCCGGTCAGCCGGTCGCCCGACTTCGGACTGAACTCCCTGCTTCCTCTTGAGGCGCAGTAGTTATTACGTATGGAATAGTCCATTATGTTATTATGGGTAAAGTCCCATAACAATTTCTTGGTCCCCGCGCGATCTGTGGCTATACTTTTGAGAATAGGGTGTTGATCTTCTCGCAAAATGCAACATTCATGGAATTGGGACTTTACTGATGCAGTCGCAACTTCGCTGGGCTAATCATGTTGCAAGCATGAGTGACGACAAAATACCTAATGACGTCATGTATAGCCAGCTTGACAGTGGACAAAGGGCCGTTGGAAGGCCGTTGCTCAGGTATAAAGACCAGCTAAAGAGTAACCTCTCAGCTGCCAATCTGCCTCATACTAACTTCGAGCGAATTGCCCCGGATAGATACAACTGCAGTTATTTATGCCAGAGTAGTATCAGAAATGTTGAAATGAGTCGTATTAACTGGTTAATAGTAGTAAGACAACTGCGAAAAGCGCCAGCAAATATTCCTGTGTCTATGCCCCCAGATCGTGGCTTTTGAAAATATATGCACCTCTATGTAGGTCACTAACGGGAGTGAAATGCCACATCCGACACAACATAAAAACTGAATGACCTTGCCGGGTCAGCATATGACGAAATCAACGGGAGAGTCCATCATATATAAAAGCTGTCTGCGCGCAATCTCTGGAGTTAAGCTTCAAGATAGGACATCTAACGTAGACCTGTTTAACAAGTGTAATATTGGAGGAATCGAGACTTTTTATCTTAAAGTCTCAGTTACGGTTGACTGGTCATGTCTTGAGAATGTCTGATGACAGGATACCCAAGATCTGAATGTACAGCCAGTTAGATCAGGGCTACAGAAATGTAGGACGCCCATGGCTAAGATAAAAGGACAAGCTGAAAAGCAACTTGTCAGCAGTCAATATATAACATAACACCCTTGAGCGCTTAGCCTTGGAGCGGGTAGAATGGAGACCAACGTGTTTTAGTGGACTCAGCAGTTTTCAATCAGCAGTTTTTCATCTTCAAGAAGCGAGAGCAAGGTCTAAAAGGTCAGCCAATCTAACTGTGATCTCATCTCACAATCCTCACACTTGCTCCATATGTGGCCTCCTTTGTAAATCACTAACGGGTCTTAAATGCCACAAGATTATCGCACAACCTTTCCTAACTGAATCAATAAGCTGTCAGATCCTCATACGTCGAAACCGACGGGAGAGTCCATTATATATATATATATATATATATATATATATATATATATATAGTCAGCAGACTTTTGTGTCGATTAATTTTACTGATTGACTTTCAAAATTATGAATTGTCTTTCTTAGACAAAGTAGGACACTCCGTCAGAAATTAGCCGAAGTTCATTTCGGAAGAAAAGTAAAAGAAATATAGTCGAAGCTTTAGGACTTTCTGAAATCCTCAACAGGATAGAGACGTCACATTTCGCTTACGTCACAACACTCCTTGCTTACGTCACAACACTCACTAGTTCTACGAAACTCATAAGTTATCTATCTCAATCTCTCCGTATCACTCTCTATCTCTCTCTATATATATATATCTATCTATTTATTATGATTTTATCATATAGACAAAACCATTTTACTCACTACAAAGATGTAACTTGGTTTCAGTGCATTTTAACTGCACTTCGACAGGTGAGAATTGAAAATGGTTATGAATTGCACTGAAACCAAGTTGCATCTTTGTAGTGAGTAAACTGGTTTTGTCTATATGATAAAATTATAATAAATAAATAATTATCGCTCTATTATCGGTATCGAGCCCTCTTTTGGATTAATGCTGGGAACGTTGGAATTTATATATTACTTTCGTTGTCATCACATCGGATATCTATCTATCTATCTTTCTATCTATCTTAATTTCATCAATTTATTGCAGTCTTTTCATCTTTTTCTTAATTTTTTCTTTCTTCTTTCTTTCTTTCTTTCCCAATATGTTCATATCTATCTATCTATCTATCTATCTATCTATCTATCTATCTATCTCATTCTGTACATATCTATTTATCTCACTTTGTACTCTTTTGATCTTTCTTTCTCTCTCTATCTGTCTCTGTCTTTGCCTCTCTTTCTCTCTGTACACACACACACACACACACACACATATATATATATATATATATATATATATATATATATATATATATGAAGGGTATGAAGAGAAGACGACGCACAAAACTGAAGACTCGGAAATGATAGATAATAGGTGCTTATTATAGCTCTCAAAAGACACGGAGTATTTTAAAAGAGTTAAAAAAAAAAAAATAGACGTGACCAATCTGAGATAGATATTTAGCTATAAGTTTTTTCATTGTTTGCATATTTTCGAAAACTATTTTCGGCTATAAAAGGAAACCTTTCTTCAGATGTTTGCGTAATTACTTTTTTCTATAAGCGGCAGCTACACAGTCTTTGAAAACCTTGTCGCATTTCTTCAAGCCAATAGCACCGGCCTTTGCAGGGATGCTTAAAAATATCCACGTTTTTTTGTTTTTGTTTTTTTTGTTATGTTTTAAAAATGTCTTAGTCATTGCATGCATCTTTTGAAAACAACAAAAGCAACAATAGTACTTTTAACGGCGGAATTTCGAGAGATTTTTTTTTTCTATTTTCTAAAATTGAACCGAAGACGAAAGCACTTAAAAGCATCTCTGTCCTCGCCATCAGCACAGCAAGAAGTAAATTTTTAAAAATCACTTGTAAATCAGTACATATTGGTGTGTTTGTAATCTTCAAATTACACGAAACACGCACACACACACACAAATATATATAAATATATATATATATATATCTCAGTTTGTTCTTTTCAAAAATGTTTTTATTTGTGCACACATAAATAACTATGAATATTTGAAAATGTTTTCTAATATATAACACTTAAATTTGTTTCACCACCATATATATATATATATATATATATATATATATATATATATATATATATATATATATATATATATATATATATTAAGGCATGTGTTATTCTTCGCCATCCTGATCTTTTTTCTCAGTTTGTTCTTGCTTCCTCGTAAGTTACTTAATGTTTGGGTCCTGGTTATCAAATTAAGATCCCAGTCGATAGCTTTTTGCCAAGCGCATTTGGTTGCCCTTAACCGTCAGCACGGCATTTGTTTTTATTTGGAAATATGTTATTGGTTGTTTTAGTTTTATAGATACTATTAGAAGTTATTATTGGGTAAGTCTATTATTGGTAAGATGGGAATTTTTTTATATATATTTTTTATTGGAGGATTAGTTATTAAATATGGGAAATATATCTCTGCCAGTATTAATTGATATTTTATTTATGTTTTTTTTTTTTTTGGCCTTTGATGAGGATCGCTTCCAGAATTTGTAATCGTTTTTTGCTATTGTTTTTATAGAGGATTTCGGTGTGATTAAGATTTTTCTCATGTCAGATGATTTGAATGGGTTACTTGCCGTGCTGTGTATTGTTACAAGCTGATATTTTTTATGGCGCTAGTGTCATTAAGGTGGTATGTTCCTTAATGTTTGGGTTCAGATTGTTAAATTAAGATCCCAGTGGATAGCTTTCTACCGAGCGCTTTAAAAACCTGCACCCAAACATTAAGAAACTTGCGAAGAAGCAAGAAAAAAATGAGAAAGAGATCATCAAGCGAAAGAGTTCTGTAGTCTTTAATAACACATGCCTTAAATATATATATATATATATATATATATATATATGGCACCTTGCATTTATTGGAAATATTCATAGAAATATGAGTTAATTTTTTCTTATTCAGTTTATTAAACAGGTTGTTAATTTTTTTTTAAAAACGGAAAATAACTGAGTTGAAAATAATTCACTAAGAATGTACTAGACGATCCTAAGGAAAGAAGAAGGAAAGAAAAGAAAAAGGAAGGAAGGGAAGAAAAAGAAAGAAAGAGAAATGTATGACGCATGACCCAGTTGATGGTAGAGATAGGTCTGCGTGTGGTCGACTTTATTTTTTTTTAAAACAAAGGGAAGAATAGAATTGGAAATAATAAAAGAGAAAGAAAGGGGAAAAAGATATGATATCGACCAGATGTCGGTCAGAGGCCTCTGACCGACTCTTGCGTGGAAAACCCCTTATCAATTTGGAGTGAAGAGAAATTTTTATTTTTTTTCTTTTGAACAATAGAAACGAAATTTGTGATCTGAGAGAAAGTGTCTTTGGGCTGGGGAAGTGACTGGTGAAAACGATATACGGAATTGACCTGTTAAGAATTGGACACCCACGTTAAGAAAGTAGAGATATTTCGACCTAGATAATTAAGATTTTCGACTATCAGGAAAAACAAAGAGGTAAAAAAGAAGAGCAATTGTTTTGGACCACAGAGGGCGCCAAGAAGGCGGAAAAGATCCTTTTCTAAAGTCAAGACTAATTAGAAGCGGGCTGTTTGACAAAGTCCAGGTGAAAGAAAGCTAAAGATTGTCATTTTGCGTACGTGCAAAAAGGGGCAAAATTGGATTTTGTTTTTTTTTAAACAAGAACGATGTAACCACGCCCGCAAACAGAGGGGAGAGGATGTTCGGTCAATAACAATTGGTCGAATACAATCACGTGACCGCGGAAGAAGAAGGAAAGAAAACCTCGATCAATAACTGTTGGACGAGGCGGTCACGTGGGCTGCGGAAAAGAAGAGAAAGAAAGGTTCGATCGGGAACGATTGGTTGAGAGCGATCACCTGACATGAGAGAGACTAAGAGAAATAGATATGCACCGCCCCCCCCAAGAGCACTGTGAGAAAGTAGGGGTGAAAACAATAACGATAATGGAAAGTCAAAATTAATACGGCTTTTGAAATTATCGAAACCCCTGACGCCGACCGACCCACCCCGGTTTGTTGCGGCGTCAATATAAGCAGGACCCCAGTCGGCAGAAATCAGTTGGAGCTGCGCCTCGGATGAAGAAGGAGTTTGAGCGCGGGCTGCGGGCCCGGCTCATTCGCCCCTTGCGGGCAAGAAAGGCCGGTCCGTTTGGCCTAAGTGGAGAAGTTGCAGTCGCGCACTGACAGCGGAGATGAGTGAACAATAATTCAGAAGCCGAAGAGGAGAAGTTTGAGTTGGAGATGCAGCGGAGTTGGGCTGAGTTGCAGCAGGACCGCGGGCAGGGGAAGATCCTGAACGCGGACATAAGACCCGATTCACTCGCCCCCCTTTGCGGGCGAAAGAACCCTCAGACAGAAGGACTTCCAGCCCAAGTCGAAGACAGAAGAACTTCCAGCCCAAGTAGATGAAGAAGAAGATTGCCTGAAAACCTGAGAAGAGTTGGAGCTGAAGTTGAGTTGAAGTTGGAGTTAGGTTGGGCGTGAGTTGCAGTTCACCCTCGGACGACAGAAGAATCCTCGAAACAAGAAATCCTTCCAGCCCAAGTTGAAGACAAGAAATCTTCCACCGAATTGAAGCAAGAAATCTTCCACTGAATCGAAGCAAGAAATCTTCCACTGAATCGAAGCAAGAAATCTTCCACTGGGTTGAAACAAGAAATCTACCAG
Organism: Acanthosepion pharaonis; assembly: GCA_903632075.3. Lineage (NCBI taxonomy): Eukaryota > Metazoa > Mollusca > Cephalopoda > Sepiida > Sepiidae > Acanthosepion > Acanthosepion pharaonis. Next base: position 773,367 of record CAHIKZ030000287.1, read on the forward strand.
TCTAAACAGAAGAAGAAGAAGAAATACAACTCAAGTCGGAGAGAAGAATCAACTGCGAATGATCGATAGAAATTAGCCCCAGTGTCGAACTGAACCACACTCCGACATACATACATGATTCTAGAAAGTAGGTAATTCGACATTTTCCTATTGTGTGATAGAAGCTTGGTGCCACAGTCCACAGAGCGGGTCGGGAATTGAGAACAATTTTGTTTTTATGTAACGGACTTTAAGATATAAAAGGTTGTTACCCTTTTTATCAGCAATTTTGTTTGGTGTCGTGAGTTTTTATTTTATTTGTGTTTTGCCACCCCCGTCGGACTCAACTTGTATCGGCCCTGATCCTGCTGGTCCCGTCTGTCTAAGATCTAAACACAGCGTGGGTAGACAGACCGGAGATCGGTATAGTTGCTTTAGTGACCAGGTATTGGAAGCGAGTCGGGAAAGGCGAGGCTGGTGATCATCTGACCAAAGGGTTGGAGCGGCACGCTTGGACCCAGGAGGAACGACCAGGAGGAGCGACGTCACCGTTGGCGCCGTAACCAAAGGATCCGACACTGGGCCAGGTGTGTAACCGTCACATATATATATATATATATATATACGTACATTGATAATATTAGTGGTTTATATAGATAGATAGATAGATAGATAGATAGATAGATAGATAGATAGATAGATACACCTAGTGAGCCAGACAAACCTACCTAGGTTTTACCTAAACGGATCGTCAGGGAAAGTAAGGCTAGCCTTACTTTCCCTGACGATCCGTTTAGGTGAAACCTAGGTAGGTTTGTCTGGCTCACTAGGTGTATCTAGGTCTGCTCTACGATTGTATTGAGCGCTTTTGTTAGTTAGTTGTTTACTCGTATCGGGTTTTTTTCTTTGGGCTCAGACCAGCATCTGTGCGATTTTTTGTCGACAGAAGTTCATGATTGTAGCTCTTTCTTTTTTAAAACCTTTTTTCCCTCGAGATTGATTTGATTATTAGCAAATCAAAAAATTCGAGGGTTTTTCGAAACGAGTCTAGTTATCTATAATTATATATATATATATATATATATATATATATATATATATATATATATATAAATTCCCAAGAGGATAGAATCCAAGTAGAACTCAATGTCCAGGACAAAGTGAGAGTATAATATAAAAGGCTCAAACACTAATATTCCATGGTTATAATTTATTACATTGGAATCTTAATTATGATACAATTCATCAGATCTACAAATTCAAAAGCTTTTTGAATTTGTAGGTCTGATGAATTGGATCGTGATTGCATATATATATAAATGGGGAGAGAATTTAAAAGAGAAAACTACAGGGATACGTTTTTAAGGTGGAAAATTTGAAAAAAGACAAAACCTTACACCAATCACAAGAATATTTGCAACCTTTGCCAACAGGAAAAATTAGCAATTGTGACATTTCCGGTTCAAATGACTACTTTTATAAAAGAAATTCGAAGTCTTATATCCTTGCTTACATATCAGATAATTTTTGTTAAGCGCATATGAGACTGGATAAAAAGTAATTTACCTCCCCCCACAAATACATCTATAATACATTTTCTCTTCTTCTTCTTCTTCTTCTTCTTCTTCTTCTTCTTCACGCTTTATCTTTCTTTCTCTTTGTCTCTCTTTCTTAAGCCCCCTCTTTAATTCTCCCAATTATTCTCTTTTTCTCTGCATGTATTTATCCTCTTTTACCCTCTCTCTCTTTCTCTCTCTTTATCAAACTCTCTCTGTATTTACATCTCTCTATTTCTCTATTTCTATTTCATAATTCTCTCTCTCTCTCTCTCACTTGCTATCTTTCTATATTTCTCTTTTTTCTCTGTTAATTTATCTCTCCTTTTTCTGTCCTTACATCGCCCAGTCTCCCTGTCTCTCTTTTGTATCCCGCAGAATCTCTCACTTTTTCTTGTCTAAATTATTATCAAACCCAAAAACTCTTACAATCTAAAAAAAAAATAGTTGCTGGTTTAAAATAACCTGTATAAGGTTGATAAACCACAAAAAATGCAGATGAATTGCTCAGTCGATAAATCATTTCTCTTGTCTTCATTTTTCTCTTTCTTACCGTTAATTAAAAATGTCTATTTTCTCACTGACAACACGAAGCGAACTGCATTCTAAAGCCTATTTTAAAAGCAGATATCAAAACAAGTTAATCATTGGATACTGGAACTTTGTTATTTATTTAACGCCTTTAGGTTATATTATCAACGCTATTATATTTTCTGTCTGAAGTTTTGCGATTAGAAGAAGCCATTATTTACATGTGGATTATTGTCGTTGTCTTTGTTGTTGTTATCACAAAGTTTCAGCCGTCGTGTCCTCCGGTCTTCATCAGGTGAATGTCGATCCGTGTAAACTACAACGAATATCGAACTGTGCCCTTTATTTAATTACGTCTAGGCATAACATCTTTTAGTTTATATTTTTATACTGCTCAGATGCTCCCGATTCTACTGAGTACACACTGCCCAATCCAGGGATTGAACCCCTAATTAGGTAATCATATATGAATATTTTTTATCATATATATATATATTTATATATACATATTAAAAAAATCTCTAAATGTGGCAGAAACATGAGTTAACTGGACAAAATTAATGCGGGACTTTTAATAATATAAAAACAAAGAGCGATATTTATTTCTGTTTCAATACAAAAAATGTGGCACAAGGCCAGAATGGGGAGTGAGAAAAGGACGGTCTTCTTCTGTCTTAACTTTAAACTTAGATAGCCACAAACACTGACCCAAACATACCATAATATTCCTAACACCGAAACAACAGATACTTACGTTTCTTAATACATTCACCGTAATACCTCATGTCTCTATGAAAATCCTAACTAGTCTCCATATGTACAATAAAACCGAAAAGCTTATCCGAACGATTACTATGAAAGTATTTATAGAAGCTACATTACGACCGTGGGAATGTGACCGAAGCCGGGACGCCAAGTAATATTACTGGTTCTTTGGATTTGTAGTGAACAAAACAAATTAAAAAGACTCGAATTTACAAACTTTGCTTAACACACACTCAAAAGCGAATCTAAAACAAAACTCGTGAAATTTCACACCTTGATGCGAAATGTTTTTCGGACAATAGAAAACAAGGAAACATTTAAAAACAAAATTCAAATAATCTTCAATTCTCAGAAAAAAAATTCTTTTACAGACCTTTTCGCGATCCGACGCGAAGTTTGTTAGTCGTTCAATGGAAAGGCCCGAATCATATCCGGAAGTCAATTCCCAAATGAGCTTTTCAAGCCCCACAAACAAAATAAAAGACGGGCAAGTTCGCCTGTCACCAGAGAGAAGGAGACGGGCGTATCAACACGTCCCTTGACAAACGTCAAGCGATCGTTATCATCATCTCTACCTTTCTCCCTCACCTCTTTCATACTTGATAAACGAACGGAATATTTTAAGACTGAGCGATTACTTCAAAGACATTCTTACCCTACGATAACGCTCATACATACATACATACATACATACACAGATACATTCCTGCCTACATACACATAAACTCATTCTAGCAAGGACAACTTCGAACATTTTGACGATATTGCATCAACCAAAATACATTAATTTTATTTGTAAAGACCTTAATTGATTTATATGTATATAAATTTGTTGCTTCACTTTACAATTTGATTTTCTCGTATTATACCCATCTTATGGTAGGCTATCTAACTCAGAAGGCCAAATCAAACTAAGCTGTTTTAACACTCATACACTTTACTATAACCAATAACCCACTATAGATTTTATCAAGAATCTCTAAATATACAGCAGAAACACCACTTTTCCAAGTTGCAACACTATTCCAAGAATTGAAGAATGGTACGCTTTTAAATAGTTCCACTATTATTGTCACCATAATTTGTTTTTGTTTTCTGTTTTTACTCAATATTTCTTGTTTCTCTATCAAAGTTTCATAATTCTGTTTTGAAACATTGCCATTTCGCAGTCTTTTATTTGATAAAAACTCACAAAGATTAATAAATGTTTCGAGGTTTTTATGCATTTATCTATTTGAATAGGCTGATAGGAATTACGCTTTGTTTGCAAGGACTCTACGCGTAAGTCTTGTAATTTCGGAGTGAAAAAAAAAAATATGACGGTCGGCCATCTTAATGACTTGCAACAATCTATTACTATCGGCGTCGAGTTGACTTTTTCTTTTTCTTCTTTGATGGCGGGGGTTGGGGGGGGAACAAACACTAACTGAATTTTAAGCATGAAAAAGAATAATGTTAGCCCGCTAATCACTTTGGTCGAGAATTTTTTTTTCCTTTTCTGTGGCTTGCATTGTAATTACTTTTACGGAGATGACTTCTTGTGGGGTCCGTGGCCTCAGCGCAGATTGTAACGGTTTCTCACAAGGAAAAAACTTTTCCACATTGTCTTAATATTAGAAGATATTTATACAAATCCATGGTATTAGAGAGAGGATTTATCTATATATAAAATTCAGTGACTTCTGTCTGTCCATCCGTCAGGTTGTCACACACTCTAAACTAACCATACATTGACTGATCAAAACCAATTTTTTGGAAGAAGTACACGTAAGGAGCACAAAGTAAACTTAGTTTTACTTTTTTTATCCCGTGTATGGTCGCCACAGTAGACGTAGTGTTTCTTGACTGTTGTGAATTCAGATTTTTTCCTTCTCCTAGACTAGTTGCTATCCAAGGCTACAGAACCCAGTCGCTCTTGCTATTTACCCACAGCCGGAGAAAAAAGAAGAGGATTCATACATTTCCCAAGGATATCTTCACGTAAGTGAACGAAATAGATCCGACTGGAATTCGAACTCGGCTCTCCGATTCCTCAATCCGAGCCGCTATCCATTAGTAATTCTTGGCTTTACTAGGGTGCATGAAAACCACGAAATAGGTTTTTTTTTTTTGTCAAAGTATTTTTCCAAACAAATCAGCTTCTTCAGATTTCATCGCCTGGTTTACGAAATTGGACGAAACGTTTGTAAATCTTCGACAAAAAATGTTACTTCAACAATATTAAATAATGTGAATATTTCAGCACGGAATTATGAATACTTTGGGGTAACAAAACACCCCATGTGACCAACACAGGGTCAGATATATCAAACCTTTCATTCACTCTAGTGATTACCTTACAGAACTACACAGCAAATACTATAAGCTTATATCGAAGTTCCTTGCAAATTATTTACTATAGAAATGCAGTGCAAATTATTTACTATAGAAATGCTTATCTACTAATTCTATGCGCTGCGACCCTTTAAGACACAGACGATCATGGATTCCAACAACATCCCTTGTGACTCTTAGCGCATTTTCTCAATTTCAGAGTGAATATTAAAGCAACTAATGACATTTACTGACAATTAATTTACACAGAAAATGCATTGAAAATTATTTATTATAAATCAATAACTATTATTAAATGTCAAACAATTCAGTCTTTCTAATGATTACATATATTGCAATTCGGTATATACTAGAGATATACAATGATATTATTAAAAATTATTTTACTATAAAAATACATTGCAAATTAAATATTATAGTTGTATCACTATTAATAAATTTAAAATCGTTTATTGTCTCTAGTATATAGTGACTCAGTCTATACTAGACATATATTATTTAGAATTACTTTACTATAGAAATACATTGCTTACTATAGATGTCTTACTATTATTAAATGTCGAAGTATTCCCTCTAATAACTTCATATATAATAACTTGATATGTACTAAGGATATATAGATTTATATTATTTGAAATTATTTTACTATGGAAATACATTACAAATATATACTATAGATGTATTACTATTATTAAATGTCAAAACATTCATTTTACTCTTGGATTACATATATAGTAACTCGATATATACTAGGGATATATACATAGAAATTATTTGAAATTGTGTTACTGTAGAAATACATTTCAAATTAAATGTTATAGATGTATTATTATTCAGAAGTTTAACTCTTTTATTGTCTGTAATAATTGCATATTTTGTGACTCAGTCTATACTAGACATATATAGAAATTATTCGAAATTATTTTACTATAGAAATACTTTATTTACTATCAATACATTACTTTTAATACTGTCAAAATATTCCCTCTAATAATTTCTTATGTAGTAACTCGATATGTATTAGGGATATATACATAAATATTATCTGAAATAGTTTTACTGTAGAAATACATTAAAATCTAAATATTATAGATGTATTCCTATTATTAAATTTAAAATCATTTATTCTCTCTAATGATTAAATATATAGTGACTCATTGTATGTATGTAGAGCTGGCAATGTGTATTCGAGGATACTCGTATACTAGGGCAAATAGCCAATCCCTATTGAAGATGCTTGCTCAGGCGCATTTGTGTTTATTTAACACCTACAGAGCCCACCTGTGGTTTATACCTCAACTATGCTGAGCAGACCTTAGAGTTTCTGGGAGAGAGCCTATAATTTATCGTGATGAACAATTTGAACACGGCCAGCACCTTCAAGCCCTCGGCCACGATGACTTGTAACTTCGTGTTAGAACAGCTATCGATGACCCCTAAGGGTTCCGTCTACCCGATTTCACTCACAA
>CAHIKZ030000287.1:785000-910000 GCA_903632075.3 Acanthosepion pharaonis
AACATGTGCCGACCTCCTTTTTAAAATCAATCAGTATGCCAACAACATACGCATTTTTATACAAGTCAATGTCAATATACCTGTTCTACAATAGATTTTATATAGTCATATATATATATATATATATATATATATATATGTGTGTGTGTGTGTGTGTATGTGTGTGTGTGTGTGACACCATTTAGGGCTGCAAAAGAAAAGGAAGAAGAAAAAAAGAGAAAGGAAAAGAGAGGCGAGAGTTGAAACTTAGACGATAAAGGAAAGCCATCACAAAAAGGGGCATTTAGCGATGTTATTTTGATAATGAAGAATGGTGAAAATTTTTATGGCCACCCCGGTTTTGGTCTGCGTCCATATAAGCAAAGTCGCAGCGAGCGAAAATCAGTTCGAATTTCGCCTGAAGACACACCAAGAACCAGTTTCTTAAAGAACAGACCACTTAAGATGTTAAGACTCGCCTAACAAAAACAACGTGTCACGAATCCATATAGCGGGTCGGGAGATAGACGTAGTCCTATATTCAGTAACCAGATATAGAATATTGTTATACTTTTTAACACATTTGAACTTTTCGAGTTATTATTTTATTTTATTTTACACATACTTGTGCGATATCACCCTTATTCGAACTCAGCTTGCAGAACGGCCCAGCGACTGATTGATTTCGTCTGCCTAGATCAATTCACAACGTGGGTAGGTTAGACTAGAGATCAATGCAATTGCTTCGGTAACCAGACGTTGGAAGCGAGCTGGGAACGACGAGGCTGATATCGAATCTAACCAGATTCCCATCCGATTCACCAAAAGGTTAGAACGTCACATTTGGGTGCCGCGACCAATACCAAGCCAGTTGGTCGTCACAGGACGGGATAGCACGACTGACGCAGACAGGCGGACGTCACGTTTGGAGCGGCGACACCCGAACGCCCGAACGAGAGCGGGGGGACGTCACAATATATCTATATATAGCAATGAGTCTAGAAGCATCCTCAACAGAATGCAGAAAGCATCTGATTACTTGTATACCGTGATAGAGCGGCTAAGGTTCAAAAAGCAGTCGTGGCTCTTGGGGCACAGTTCCGAGGTTATCTGAATACTTGGATGAGTATCGCTGCGGGACTGAGTGAGTAGCGGCGATATATCGAGCCTAGTTTGTGTCCTCTTCCTCACCGAGGCCCGTGGTACGGTTGGTATGACGTTTGCGTTGTATCGAAACGGCCCGGGTTCGATTCTTGGTAGTGGATGCTGGTGAGCCCCAGATAGGACGAAACGGCCGTCCAGTGCTTTCTGCATTCTGTTCAGGATGCTTCTAGACTCATTGTTGCAAGCCTAAATCCTCAAAATTAAATACTTTATGTATCAATTCAAGAAAGAAATTCGGATTACCAAGACAGAGAATGTCTCATATCGAGAATATTGAACATAAGGAAAAAATTAATTATTTTTAATAATATGTGGAAATCTCCGCTTTTACCTGAAGACGGTCGCGAGACCCGAAACACGTGTCGTAAAATTATGTAAAACAAAGCATAATATTTTTTCTAAATAAATCCACATTACAACCAAAAACGTTTGCGGCACTCTTCTCTTCTTTTTAATATACATACTTTTCTCTCGTTGGAACCACTACAACCTCTTTCTTTTATATATATATATATATATATATATATATATATATATTGAAACAGCTAAATATCTTCTTTGCGTTGTAGTAGTTATTGGTTTAGACTTGGTAATGTCATTTAATTTTGTCTGGCACAAGGTCAGAAATCGAATGAGCGCTGTGTGAATCGAATTCGTCACAGCCTTAATGTTTTCTTTAATTAGCTAACTTAACGAGAAGGTTAACGAACCAATATGTTGGATCCTGTGTGCTCCACGGTAGGTAGGTGCAAGTTAACCATTTTTCAAGTCCGGATTTCGGCTAAAACTGCTTTTGTCTAATTATCACCAATACCCTTGGAAAAGGCATGAGACATCATTTCCTTCCGTCCGCACTCGTTTTTTTTTTTTTTTTTTTTGACAGACATACGATGATTTTTTTAATCTGAAGAGTGAGCAACTAGTCAGACAAGTCTCGTATAAGTATCGCCCATTGTCAACCTTGACAAAAGCTAGTATAACGTCCTCTCTCCTCCACGAACAACGCTAGCCTTGTGCCAGTCATATTTAGCAAATATATGTACATATCTAAACACGACGGTTGGCGAACTTATATCGAAGACAAATTCTTTTTTATCTTAAGTTGTTGCTATAATATCATGGCCTTGTGCCAGTCGAAGATAATATTCATATCAAGGAAACGCGCTAATTTTGCTTATATTTGTTTCTCTTTCGCTTGCCCAGTATCTGTGAATCCTGGGTATGACGATAAACAACATCCGGTAGCAAGACGTTTGATCGGGAGATTGTTTTTTTTGATGGAGCGTGGGACCACCTCTGAATTGCTGTTGCTCCCTAGCCCACCATGACCCAGGGTGGTAGCACCTGTTAGGGTCCCAGCTATGGGCAAATAGTGAACACCCAAACAAAAACAAAACACTATGAATGAATAAAAATACATATTTACAGGAAAATTAGTAGCAATACCTATTTGTAGGAGAATGACTAACAATACAGTCTTTTTTTTAAATCAAAATGACCGACGATATATTTTATCTGTAGATGAGTGCACGCAATTGCGTTCAAAATATTGAGAATTTCGCATTAAATAACCCACAAAAATTGACATGTCGCTAAACAAAATTATACATCCACAGAAACCATGGCCTTGAGCCGGACTCAGCAAATGAACGTAAATAATTTTAGACGCCTACCTTGACAGAGAAATGACGGGTTTGTGAATTCATTCATTTTTAGTCCTTTCTCACCAAATTCAACGAATTTTCTTCGCTGTAAGCAGCTATCTGCTCGCATGTAGTACCATAATTGCATAGCACCTGATTGGAAAGTGCCAATTATACCGGAAACGAAGCCGACGATCGATTGCTGTGCGTTAGGAGATTGCATAGATTCGGTCTATTTCGACGAATTAAAAGTTTGAAATTGTTTTTAAAGAACAAGAAAGAAAGTGAATTGCAATTTTCCAAACATCTTTATAGTGATATATTTTCAAAGAATTTACTGCACGCTTACTGGTATAAACCAACTCAGTTGTAAATTAGCAAGCAAAAGAAATTAGTCATCTGAATAAAAAAAAAAGAACATTGTTTAACTTTTACAAAAAAATCTGTCTGTATTCTTCTTTTTAAGACATTTTTTTAAGACATTTTTATGTTCATACAGTCTTTTTATAGATAGATAGTTCCTTAAGCGATTGGGTCACAGAGGAGAGTTCTTTAAACTACAATCTTCCATGATTCACGTACATTCATATCTGCTCATGGCGTATCCAAATGTAAACAAATGACGTCACACATTATTAAATGGACAAAGTCCGACAATTATTTTAAGACATTTTTGTTTATACATTCTTTTTTATAGATACAAATATTCAAGTAAATGATCTGTTTATAATAAACAGTATTAACGACATTTACTGTCCTGAATGTCCAAGAAAGTTTCATAAAAAAAATATGCGTCCTCCGACAGGAATCGAACCTGTATCCTATACGGAATCGCCTCATAACTTGACGTGTCTTTAACCGATTGGGCCACAGAGGAGAGTCTGGTTAGAAAAGTCGATTTTACTGTCTTTAAACTACAATCTTCCATGATTCTCTCACGTACATTCATATCTGCTCATGGTGTATCCAAATTGGTAAACTTAAGGAATCAGCACATATGCTAGGCCACAAAAATCTCCTGAGCCGACCATGCATAGAAATGAATACAATGGGAACCAGTAATAAGGTGTGCCAGAGAAAAGCGATAATAACAACAAATTTGCAATATGAGCTCTGTTAAAAACATGGATTGATAACAGCAAAAAATTCCAAGATGAGCACTGGTAAAAATGGTAGCTGAAGATATTAGGTTTATAATGTCCAGGACACATGGCACAGTGGATAAAGGCGTTGGTTAAATCCAGTGACAGGACCCAAAGAGTGTGATTTCAATCCCCGGCGAAGGCAGTGGAGAACTTGGAGAGAGAAATTAACAGGAGATAACTGATAACTGACATCCATTAGACATGGCACGTGAAACTAGAACAGTCTACCCCAGTGAGCGAAATAAAGTGTTAAGTTCGACATTCCAACCACCTGAAGAAGACCGGCGCGTACAACGGCCGAAACGTTGTAATAAATATGGCGACACATATGAGGACAATAGTCCGGATAATATAAACATTTTTTTGTTTTTAATATAGTAACTAAGAAACTTGGGTACCATGAAGTACCCGATTGATGGCTAACAACTGAATGGTTGACAATTGAACTCGTTTCACGCTCAGAATGGGATTAAAACAATGAAGGTCGACGTATAAACACGTCTGTAGCTGGTTTTTTAACTTTATATTTTTTTTGGACGTGTTTATTCGTCCGTGTATGAAAAAAGACACTCTCAGTTTTTTTTGTTTTTTGTTTTTTATGTATATACGGTCTACGCCGGGGGAGGAGTTAAATGATCGTACATAGATTGCATGGCCTTCTTTTTGTTATTGTTGTTGTTTACTCCCGAAATAACAGGAGTTATTTTGGAGAAGAGGCTGGAATTTATGAACTTCTCCAAGAGAATAAGTTAACGTGAAAGAAGTCAAGTGTTTGGAATAATCAAAGAATCCTGCAAGACAGCATAAAAGAAGCATGCTGATGTTGATATATTTTGGATATGAAAAAGGTTGGTAGACATTCGAAACTAAATAAAACAAATCGAGGAAAGTCAGTGATGTTATCATTATCCAACCACAAGTTAACATCTTCTCAAATATGGACGAAGACAGGCATTATTATGGAAAAATCAGTTAAGTGGGAGACTACTGATTTTGTGAATATTGTTCGAATTGTAAATTATTTGAATGAAAATTACTCAAAAGGACAATTATATTAAATGATAATTATTCGAGATTCAAAATTCTTTATTGCATTAAAAATGTAAAAATTAAAAGAGGAAATATACAAATTATAATTATTCGAAATTCAAACATCGTTAATAAAACATTTAGTTAAAATAAAATCCTTATAACCTTATAAGTTATCTGATACTACACGCAAATAGTCAACTACTAAAGAATACTCGTTAATGGATGCCACTAATGTTTTAAAGTTTTTCATTCACGTCGCGGTATTTCTTGGCTCTCTTGATATTTTGGCAACCTGGTCTTACTTTTGAAATAAGAATTTCTTGAAAGTCATGTTCTCTTTTAAGAGCATCTAAGAATTTCCATATTGTGGGATGATGGGATAACACTTGCTGCAAAAAAGCCTTACGCCATCCTTCAGGAGCGTTACTAGTTAGCCTTTATTTCGTCCATCGGGGTAGATTTTTCTAGTTCTACGTGCCATGCCTCTTCCGGGTATGTCAGTAAAGTTATCATTATCGAACCCTCCAATACGGAGGAAGGCAGGCATTATTACCGATGTCTTGGTTAAGCGAAAATCATTGTTCGAAAAGAATTATTCGAAAAAAATTATTCGAATTGAAAATTATTTGAATAAAAATTAATCCAAAGGACAATTATATTAAATGATAATTATTCGAAATACTTATGTTTGAAATACGTATATGGTCTTGCTTTGAGAGAGTCAATGCTGATTTACCTCGAACTAATAACGTCCTTGGAGGATGGCATAGGACCTAAATGCCAACCTAGTAGCACGCATAAATTCATGCTGTTGGGGATGAGATAGATAGATAGATAGATAGATAGATAGATAGATAGATAGATAGATAGATAGATAGATGAGATTTTAGTTATGCAAAGACTGAAATGCTAGACAAGAAGAAAGTGAGAAAGACAGGCAGACAGATAACTAGCGAGATATATCTCTACAAACGAGATAGATAGATAGATAGATAGATAGATAGATAGATAGATAGATAGATAGATAGATAAAAAAAGAGTAAGGTAATATAGATATAAAATGACTAAAATAGATTAATAAGAAGAGATTGAGACAGACGATTTTATGAACATTGCTCGAAAATAATTATTCGAATTATTCAAATTGTAAATTGTTTGAAAAAAAATTAATCGGAAAGACAATTATATTAAATGATAATTATTCGAAATGAAAAATTCTTTATTGCATTAAAACTGTAAAAATTAAATGAGAAAATACACAAAAGATATTTATTGGAAATACAAATATCGTTGATAAAAAAAATTAGTAAGAAAAATTCCTTATAATCTTAATTTATCTGATACTAAACGCAAATAGTCAACTACTGAAGATTACTCGTTAATGGATGCCACTAATTTTTTTAAGTTTTCCATTTACGTCGCGGTATTTCTTGGCGCTCTAGGTATTTTGGCAACCTTGTCTTACTTTTGCAATATGAATTTCTTGCAAATCCTGTTCTATACTAAAAGCGTATAAGAATTTCCATATTGTGGGATGATAGGATAACACCTGATGCAAAAAATTCCTATGCCATCTTTCAAGGGTGTCATTCGTTCTAGGTAAATCAGCATTGACTTTCTCATAGCAAGACCACATACATATTTGAAACATATATATTTCGAATAATTATCATTTAATTGTGACTGAAACCAGCCTTCCCCTATACCCACATTTGGCCTCGTGCCACATATTTATATTACAACAAACTAAATATTGCTTTCCTCTTTGTATTTTTTATTTCCCTTCCCCCACAGACAAAACCTGTACATATGGGGACTAGTTAAGACTTCATAGAGACTTGAGGTATTATGGTGACTGTAGTAAGAATGTTAAGTAAGAATGTGTTGTTTTGACGTAAGGAATACTGTGGTATGTTTGGGTCAGTAATCGTGCCTAGCTCACTTTAAAATAAAACAGATTGAAGACCAACCTTCCACAATCCCCCCTTTTGGCCTTGTGCCATATTTTTGTATTTACGAAATAAATATTAGTTTAATCTATGGTACAACTGTACATATGATGACTAGTTAGGACTTCATAGAGACTTGAGGTATTATAGTGACTGTAGTAAGAATGTTAAGTAAGAATGTATTGTTTTGCAATGAATGCTGTAGTATGTTTGGGTCAGTAATCGTGGCTAGCTAAGTTTAGATATAAGTCAGAAGACTATCCTTTTACCCCACTCCACCCCCACCCCTCTTTGGCCTTTACAAAAAAATTTCTTTCCTCTTTGGCGTCTCGACTGCATCAATTTTAGCGTGCTATTAGATTGGCAAGTGGGTTTCACCATTTTGTTGTTGGACTAGCTTTTTCTCTATACTTCTCGCCTGTGGAAGTCCCTTCAGATTTCTTGCTTCCCTGACAACTACGATCTTCAAAAATTTAAATTCAATGGTTATTTTATTTGATTTTTTCTCTTCTTGTCACGATTTCTCACGAAAGTCTTTTAATTCTCTCTCACTCACAATAAATGCTTGTGTCGCAGGGAATTTATCGCCATGCTTACGGTAATAAGTTTTAAAAAAATGTCTGAATATCAATTGGCCCTGAAACAATTTAATATATAAAACAAAGAGAGTAAAATTCGGCGGTGGAAATTTAATGCTTTAGGTCTACCTTAAAAAAAAAAAAAAACAATCGTAAAAGAAAGTTTATAAAAAAATGATGGAAGACCGAATAGCAAAAACTATAGCACTTTCCTAAATTCCCACTTGTCCCACTGATTACAGCAGAAGGTGAAATATTCCATCTTGATTGATCACCCTTCCAACCATCACATGTAAAACAAGAAGGTTCCTCAGTGACGAAGACGTTATAGTGTTACAAGATCGGTCTTGCAACAGATCCAACGTATGGGATAGAGATGCAAAGTCGTGTCTATAACAGAATGCCAAGGAACTTGGAACATCCTTGGCTTTGTCCTCAAGAGGAATGGTAAAACAAATCTCATAAAACAATTTTAAAGTCGTATTCTTCCATCACACGTCGAGTTGAGGCTGTAGTTCGTGCTAATGTGAAGCATAGTAAATAAGCTTATGTATTTCAAATATATATATATATATATATATATATATATATATATATATATATATATATATATATATATGTAACAGCAAAATTGTCCAAATCGTGTAACAGTAAAATTGTCCACTAGATAAATTAAGCATTGAAACGTTGTACCTTAGAAATGATTAAAGTTATAGGAATTTTCCCAGGTTTTATAACAAGATCAATAAGAAACATATCCCAAGCTTAACAGAAGAATCGTGATGAAATCGATCATATATATATATATATATATATATATATAGATAGATAGATAGATAGATAGATAGATAGATAGATATATTGCGCACTTTTAGTGTTTTAGAAAGGCAATAAGGCATTTCATTACATATTTCCGTTAGTGTTTCAAAACTTTTGTTTGTCTTCTTTTCAGAATAACGATGCGTTCGTGTTTGTTTCCCTCCTCGTCTTGAGAAGAAAACAAACAAATGTGTTTGTTGTTTTCATTATTGTAAACGTTAAATTTTATTGGACACACGTTTTTTGGTAGACGCCCAGTTTTTTTAAACAGTGTGAATTATATCTACCGCCACGCGTAATGATTTACATTATTTACCATAAAAATCGGGCGTCTACTCAAGCACGTGTAGCCACTAAAATATAACGTTTAAAGTAATAGGAATCAATATCTGATTAAATTTTTTTTAAACAAAAGCCTAGAGACAGATATTAACTGAGACAGATCATAAGAGATATTGGAAGCACACGTGGAAATTTCAATGGTTTAAATTTTTCTGATGAATCTTAATTTGAATGATTGAATAAACTACTTTCTAGGTTCACTATAAAATTCCCATCGTAACTCCCCGACAAAATCGTTAAATATTTGATCTTAACAACGTTGTTCTGTATGTTCATCCATCTTATCCTGGCAGAAATTTTACTTGTCTGAGAAATACCAAAGCATATTCGGTTGGAGTGGATGCTTGACTTTGTTCAAAAGCATCGTAGTGCTGTCTTTCTTCTTGTCCTTCATGGCTATGAACACAAATTGACCCTTTCTCATCTTTTATAAGAAATAGCGAATGTCTTCATGCATTACCTGCCTGATAAAAAAAACAAAAAAAAAACTAAGACATACATGTGTCCTTGGCTATGAACCTGATTGATTCGGAGGGGTCGCTGTCAGTCAATGCCTGGATCTCACCAACAAATTCAGGAGTTCTTTCTTATCAGAACGATCAGACTAAATTTTCCTAGATTCGTAATCACCATTAGACTCATCTAACTCTTTCCGAATTCTCTGCACTCTCCTCAGATTGATATCCAAGCGCTCTGAAATGTTCGTGTAGAGTCCTGTTGCCAGATATAGGGTCTTCCGGCGGCCACCATCTTGACGCAGGGACCTCATGGGACTTGATGTAAGCCTCCGTGTTGAGTTTGAGGCCATGTGATAAGATGAATGGAGGCATAATGTCGCCATCACTCCAAACACCATGAGGTTGAGGGGATATTTCTTCTATAACACGCTTTCCAAATCCTCTGCACTTTCATCAGATTGACACCTCAAGCACTCTGAAATGTTCGTATTGGAGCTTCCGGCGCGAATGCCAAGCAGTACAGCATGCCGTTTCCAAATTTCT
The DNA here is from genome assembly GCA_903632075.3 of Acanthosepion pharaonis. Taxonomy (NCBI): domain Eukaryota; kingdom Metazoa; phylum Mollusca; class Cephalopoda; order Sepiida; family Sepiidae; genus Acanthosepion; species Acanthosepion pharaonis. Next base: position 794,653 of record CAHIKZ030000287.1, read on the forward strand.
AGCGGTTCGAATTGCGTCATGGTGCCCTTTTTCTTGAATATATCGTTATTTTTTTTCTTCTATGTCTTAGCAATGGTGAGAGGAAAAAGATCATTCAGGCCTCCAGTAATGGTACCGACATTCATACTCTGGGTTCCACCTTTAAAGTCTGTTCAAGAACCATCAAGAGAACGGTAAATAAATTTAAAAAAGAGGGAACAGTAGAGAGGAAAACTGAATCAAGGGGTCACAACTGCAAGAGGGATCATCATTTCAATTTAGAGCTAAAGAGATCACATAGAAAAGGTCCAACTGAGCTGTGCAGACGATAAAATCAAAAACATACAACGCGCATGCGCGAAATTAAAAATATAAAACGGTGACAATTTACCCATCGCACCCTGTATTCCTTCTTTTATTTCTTTATTCGTTTGTTCTTCCGGAAATTGACCGTTCTTCTTTGAGTGATTGATACTGACAAAAATTGCAACACCTCCTATCGATCGAATCATGTTGAAACCAAAACGCCGAGAAGATAAAAATTCGTGCTACCAACTCATTTTTATTTATTTTTCTGTTTATTAGATGCCATTAATTTATCTTCATCGATAACTATAATTACTATTTTTAACCCGTGAAAATTACACGTTTTTTTTTCTCTTTGAAATTTCTGATGAATCTTAATTTTTCAGCCGATGATTCATTGATCGAACAGACAATGTCAGTATGGGTTGAAATTTATAAAACCCTTTCCTTAAAAGAGTTTTTTTTTCAGGAAAATAGGTTTCTCAAGTCCAATTACTGTTATAGATCTTTCGTGTATTAATGGGAGTTTCCTACCGAACCAATTGTATATGTTAGAGTGGTAAGCTAACAACTTGAATATATTGTTATTTTTTTTTTTCTTCTATTACAGGTGTTGCCCATTTATGGTGTTTATTTTGTTGCTGTACATATTATGTCTTTTTTTCTTCTTACGGTTTATCAGCCATTTCTGAGTTTTTTAAAGCTCCTCCTTTTCGTGGCCATAACCGTCACACCCCGTGTACACCCATCACAACAGACAATGACAAAGGGTTTTGATTCCTTTTAATCCCAATTGCAATATTTGGGTCTCTTGTTTAACCGCTGAATTTCTTTTCCGATTTTTTCTTTCATTGTTTCTTCTGCTTGATGCTAAAATTACACCTTTTAAGTGCCAACTACAGATGCACCATCAGTGTTATGGCTCCCATGTCACTAGAAATTTCGGGTCTAAATAAACAACAGACTTCTTCGATGGGCGACCCGACCGAATATGATCAGTATTCGGCCTGCACCCAGAGTAAATATTATTTACCCGCTGCCTCACGTAGCAAGATGGGGCACATTAAGTCTTAAAGTTGGGTATCCGAGCCAGTAGACTCGGGCAAAAAATTCCCTCTGGACCACGTAAAAAAGGGAGTCAATTTCCCGAGACGAGACTCTGACCTTCAGCAGAGCCTCCCCAGGGAGATACCCTCTGACAGGTAAGTAGATATTAACTTGACCCCCATCCCCGCCACTGAGTCAGGTTGTGACACAAGGTCAGTTTTTAACGTGGGGACGTCTTAGCTGGTCATAGCTTGTCCAAGAGCTGGTCAGAGCTGGTCTAAGCTAGTCAGAGCTGGTCTAAGCTAGTCAGACCTGGTGCAGGCCGGAGCCGGTCCAAGCTAGTCGTAGCCGTGATACCAACAGCCAAGGGACGTGTCCTGCACCCAGAGTAAATTTGCTACTAGCTTTAGGGCGTGCATTATATAAGTTCCCCCAGAAAACGGCAACTAATCAAGACATCACTTGGGCTAGTCGTTGTTATAGAACAGGTATGCTTGGTTGTACTGATCTTCCTACATGCGGCCAATACAGCGTGTTTTTTTGAAGAAGAGAAGAAAATAAACTATATATATATATATATATATATATATATATATATATATATATATATATATATTAGGTTGGATTATAAAAATAATGACGTAATAATGTCGTTTTTTGACCTTAAAAATACGTCAAAAAACGACATTATTACGTCATTATTTTTGCACCAACCTAATATATATATGTGTGCGAGTATATATATATATATATATATATATATATATATATATATATATATTAATAAAATAAAACGATTTATTATATTGGCTCGTCTTACGACTTACTTTTCTTTCTCTTCCTTCCCCGCCCCTTTTAAATTCTTCATTATATCTTATTTGTTTGGTCTTTCTCTTTTTATAACTTTCCTTTTTTATTCTTAACTACACTTAACAAAATGTTTACAATAAAGTGATTAGAATGACTTCGACTATTTACAAAAATGAAATCTCCTAAAATGCGGTATGAATAATTTGCGATATTGATTGAAACTCTAAAATTCCGTTTAAAAATTAAGAGAAATAACATTTAAGTAAAATTCCTTTAAAATAAATTAATCAAGATATTTGCATGTTAAATACTATTTAAAAAAGAAAACATAATAACGTGTAAATTTTAGTTAAAATAATGAGATAATTATTGCTTCACGGATATCTAAAATTTTATAACTCCCCATTATTATTATTATTATTATTATTATTATTATTTCCTTTCTGGCGTGTACACATTTCTTTCCGGGTCCTGTCCAGAGATCTAAGCTTAAAAATGGCATCATGACAGTTCCACTGACCAATTGAAAAACACACACATACACATATTTTACATAGGTAAATCCCTTCGTAAAGTGAGGACTGTACTCGTGAGAAAAATGTTTTGTATCTCTTTGAGGCATGGACTTCCAGGAATCCCTTCAATGAGTCTACTGGAATCTTTTCCAATCAATCCGAGGGCTCCAACTACAACAGGGATTGTTGATGTTCCCATGTGCCACATTTTTGAGATTTCTATTTCAAGCTCCTTGTATTTTGACAGCTTTTTGAATATCTTTGAAGATACATTGCAGTCTGCAGGGACTGCAATATCAATAAGGAGGGACTTTTTTGTTGAGTTACGTTCTCTAATAACAATGTCTGGGCGGTTAGCTTTGATTGTTTTGTCTGTGTGTATTGTGTAGTCCCATAGAATTGTAACAGGTCCTATCTCCATAACCGGGTCTGGGTGGTGTTCATACCAATTTCTTTCCGTTTTCTTCCCGTAGAAGTTTCAGATTTTCCAATGCAGATATTGGCCCACTCTGTATTGCCGGGTTTTATATCGTGCAACCTGATACAAGATGATCAATTGTTTCTGGATATTTATCACAGAATCTGCATTTTGGGCTAAGACAATATTTTAGTATATGTGCTTGATAATTTCTAGTTAATAAGCATTGGTCCTGTGCAGCAAGGACAAAACCTTCAGTTTCAGCTTTTAACCTGCACTACTTAGTGAGAACAATCTTTTGTATTTCTTTAAGGAATCCCTTCAATGAGTCAATTGGAATCTTTTCCAATCAATCCGAGTGCTCCAAGTACGACAGGGATTGCTGATGTTCCCATGTGCCATATTTTTGAGATTTCGATTTCAAGGTCCTTGTATTCCGATTTTTTTTTTAATTTCTTTGTATTTTACAATGATGGTCACCCTATACAAGGCCCAAATATGAAAAATAAAGAAAATATGAGTTTTAAAAACGTTTAACAATATTTCGAGATTTAATTAAACACTAGCTTAAAAGCCACCATATTGGACAAGATTTAAACTACCTCCTACGGAGGACTCTTAATTGGCTTTCATCAAAATAGGTAGGGAGGAATAGATTGCGATAAACACACAATAAACTGCAGAATAACTCAAAATTGATCGCTGCAATTAAGGATTGCATTAATATTTAATTCGTCTTTTAAAAGTTCAAAGATAATTATTCTGTCGTCGCTTAATTTAAAGAAAATTTGATGGACGTAGGTCCTTATTTTACGTAAAAAAAATATTTTTATTTCATGGGTGACTTTCGCTGGATTTCGCAATTAATTTCGATTATTCCCAAATTTATTTCCAAGTTATGAAAATTGTTATCGTACAAAAAATTCGTCGCAGAAAAATCACGTAAAAATACCGCCGAAAACAATTGCAGTAATGAAAACTTGAGAATCCGAAATTTCGGGATTGTGGGTCAGGATCCGACCAGAAATGTTTTTATTAGGTCATCCCATAAGTTCTGTCCGAAGAAAACAAGTGACCAAATGTTACATTTAATTACAGATTCAATCAACAATGTATTTTCCTTGATTATCTATGACTTCCTTCCATCTATTAACAAGCTTACTAATTCCATTACTGTAAAATTCTTTTGGCTTTGATTCGAAGAACTCAGAAATGTTAGTTTTAACCTCTTCCTGTGTTACAAAAGCTGTTTCTTCCAAATGATTCTGTAAGCTACGAAATAAATAGTAGTCTGAAGGAACAAGATCGGGAGAATAAGGTGGATGAGGAATTTTCTCCCAACCAAGTTCTTTGATCTTTTGTGACGTGATTCTTGCTGTGTGGGGTCGCGCATTGTCCTGATGAAGCATCACCTCTTTTCGATTCACTAAAGCAGGTCTTTTTTTAAGCTTGGTTCAAACGCTCTAATTGCTGACAGTATATTCCTTGGCGATCCCACCAGATTGAAAGAACCTTTTGCCTATGAAGTTCCCTTCTCGGCTGTGGCTGGGGTTCTTCCCCTTTACCAAGCCACTGTCTACGACGCTTAACATTTCGATAAAAGATCCATTTTTCGTCGCCAGTCACAAGTTTATCCAAAAAAAGGTGAAACAAGTTGGCGCGAATGGAGAGAAGAGCAGATGTCAACTCGGGATTTGAGGTTGTTTTCAGACAATTCATGAGGCGCACATTTTCAAAGTTTAGGAACTTTTCCAAGGTGTCGAAGATGACGATGAACACTTGCAACTGATAAAGCAGAATTTTCTTCAAGGGTTGCTTCAAGAAGCTTTTCATCAAACTCAACTGGGTGTCCTGTTCGATCTTCATCTTCATGGGTGAAATCTCCACCTCTGAATTTTGCAAACCATCTTCTGCGAGTTCTTTCATTCACACATTCCTCTCCATAAACTGAGTGAATGTTTCTAGCCGCTTCTGCAGCTGAGTTTCCTTTCTTGAACTCATAAAGCATTATGTGCCTCAAATGATTCTTGGGTACTTCCATGTTAGCAGGGTTTTAATCAAACAAAATTTAATTTTATTGTTCTCTGAAATAAAATTTGATCAGTTTAAATGCATCTAAACATACAAATAATGTTCAGCTCCATTGAACATTATAAAAAACTCTTTAAATTTCGTTCATTTTAAAAAAAAAAAAAAAGGTAAAATTCGGACAGAACTTATGGGATGACCTGATAATTTGCGCACGGATTCGGCCTGATTCCAAAATGGTGTGATATGTTGGGCTACGACCTCTAGGATTGGATTTTATTTTGAAACACTGTAATTTGAGAACAGATATTTGTTTCAGTTGAACATGAGATATTGAAAGGTAGAGAGTTGTGGCCCTTTAATTGTTTTTATCAGTAGAAGCCAAGATGGCGTAATCCGAAAACAATCGCAGTAATGAAAACTTGGGAATTCCAAATTTCTGGATTGCGGGTCCGGATCAGATTCGGAATGCTTTTAATTTGCTAACGGATTCGTTCTGATTCCAAAATGCTATGATATGTTGGACTACGGCCTCTAGGAGTAAATTTCAAAAAGCGTGACACAGTGACACAGTGACATTCACATCTATTACATAGTTGGTTAAATATTGTGATTTTATTCTTTCCTTAAATCACGTTCTTCTTCCACACGGTTTTTTTCTTTTTTCAGCCGGAGACCTTGCATTATGGGTATTAGCCATCAAGTCATACAACTTCAAATAGATAGTGCCTTTTTTTCATAATCTTTGAGGTGACAAGCAAGGCAGACTTCAGAAGCGATGCAATGTTTTATTCTGATATTGTTAACTTTCATTTCGGTGGTATAGACACCGACGGCCCATAGATAACAACGACAAAAGAGGTCTCAACGCCTCACAGTGTGGCAGCCTGAAACCAGATCAGCAGGAACAACAAAGGAAGTATATTTTTCAATGACGGTGATGTCGGGTTTCATTGCCTCAAATTAGTTGCTTGTATGGCAAATTCAAAGAGTACAGCAACTGAAGTTGGAATCTGAAACATTATTCGGCAATCACCTTTTATTATGGTACTGTTATTTTTTCTTTATAATCTACGATACAAAATATTACAACTAGGCTTTAGTGATTTGTCGTAGGGAAATTTTAAAACTGAAATTAGAGCTTTGTGTCATCAGAATCAATTTATGACCTGAGACCCCAACTAATAACTGGAAATCAAAGAATTAAGTATCTGTCTATATTTCTGAAATGAGGTATTATGTACACTATTTACATTATTCAGACTATTGTCCTCATCTTTGTTGCCATATTTATTACAACGTTTCGGTCTTTCAGTATCTGTCTATATTTCTGAAATGAGGTAGTATGTAGACTATTTACATTATTCAGACTATTGTCCTCATCTTTGTTGCCATATTTATTACAACGTTTCGGTCTTTCAGTATCTGTCTATATTTCTGAAATGAGGTAGTATGTAGACTATTTACATTATTCAGACTATTGTCCTCATCTTTGTTGCCATATTTATTACAACGTTTCGGTCTTTCAGTATCTGTCTATATTTCTGAAATGAGGTAGTATGTAGACTATTTACATTATTCAGACTATTGTCCTCATCTTTGTTGCCATATTTATCACAAAGTTTTGGCCTTTTAGTATCTGTCTATATTTCTGAGATGAGGTATTATGTACATTATTTACATTATTCGGACTACTGTTTTCATCTTTGTCGCCATATTTATTACAACGTTTATCTGTCTATATTTCTGAGATGAGGTATTATGTACACTATTTACATTATTCAGACTATTCTCCTCAACTTTGTTGCCATATTTATCACAACGTTTCGGCCTTTCAGTATCTGTCTATATTTCTGAGATGAGGTATTATGTACATTATTTACATTATTCGCACTATTGTCCTCATCTTTGTCGCCATATTTATTACAACAACCTCACAGACACATGTCACAGTGGATAAAGGCGTTGGTTAGATCCAATGACAGGACACAAAGAGTGTGAGTTCAGTACCTGGACAGTGGAGAACTTTTAGTGGGGAATTAACAGGAGATAACTTGCACACCATTAGACATGGCACGTGTAAATAGAACAGTCTACCCCAGTGAGCGAAATAAAGGGTTCAGTTCGACATTCCAACCACCTGAAAAAGGCCGGAGCGTACAACGGCCGAAGCCTTGTGATAAACATGGCGAGAAAGATGAGCTAGTTCGAATAATGTAAATAGTGTCAAAGTTCATCAAAAAACTTTTCTTTAAAATGTTGACATATATATATATATATATATATATATATATATATATATATATATATATATATATATTGATTGGGTACATATTGCATATCTACTCCCTTGTGCAAATTAATAGAAACAAAACGAATTCTGTTATTATTTTTTTTTTCCTTATTTTACCAATGAAACATAATCCAGTGCACATGTTAGTACAAAGTATGTCAATTCCACAATGTCGTTTCTTGCGGACTGGCCACAGATTCTCGATTGGATTTAAATCAGAAGGCTATCCGAGCCAGTCGATAGTACTTTGATTTGCTCACTGGTAAGGCTTGCCAGTGGGTTCGTGCAGCGTTACAATTTTCGTACATTTCCTTGGAGTAAAGTCCACCGCAGACAATGGCTTTAGGACAACTAATCAACAGTCGAGACAATATTGTCTGGACGTGATAAAGATTTGATGCAATCACGGATGACGTAATATTTTTCAAGGCCAAACAAGTTTCATCATACACTCTGAAAATAAATACATATTACTGCATACCACTTCAAATGACCTAATCTGAGGTAAATATAGAAATTGATTACACCCTATCACTCCAATGGGTCTAAAACTGACCGTATGGCGAAAGAAAGGAAACTAAAGCAGTTGTTTCAATTAATTTGCACAAGGGTGTATCTAATTTTGTGTACGACGTGGCATTATAAAACTCTCTCTGACAACGAAGCATGTTTGTTATTCCTTTCCCATTCAGCCATTCCATTACGTCCGTGGGATGGCGGAGTTGTTATATCACGGATATAACAATGCACATAAAGGGAGAAACGTAATTGGGAGAATAAACATTTCTTCTCTATCTCTCCTCTCATTGCAGCTTCATTAAAGAAATACGCCCTTTCATCAAAAGAACTTTTCTTTAAAATGCTGTCATTTTTTATGTTGTGTATTTAGGCATCAATCTTTCTTTCATGCAAGTTTCTTTAAATATGACACACAAGGTACTTTTAGGAAGGTTTTTATATAATTTCTCATGTCATCTTATAGTTTTTTGCAGGCGATAAATTATATAAAAACTGTCTAAATGTTGTTTTTTTTTATCCAAGTACTTTCGACTATACATTAATCATTTTCAAGGTTGGAATATATTAACTGTTAACAATAAATACATTGTTGTACGTATGTATTTATATAATGTTTACCTTATCAAAATTCGGTGAAGATATTGTGTCCATGTTCATAGTTGATATTATTGAGTGTTGTTTTTTTTTTGGGGGTATTATTAAGGCTTCCATTATTTTAAGCCTTCTTTTTTACATGATTATTTAAATGAAACTTAAGATATGGTCAGAGAGATCTAATGTAAGTTTTCTTATCAAACGGAGAGGAAATTATATGTTGGGTCTTCCTTTTATCTCTAATTTATTCTTTCCCTTTTCTTTTTTTTTTTTACTTTTCCTGACTATATCTGGTCTGCCTTTCTTTTCTTTTTTTTTTCTTTCTTTCTTTTTTGGGGGCGGGGGCTATATTTTGTGTCTTTTTCTTTTTTTTCTTTTTCTTTTGGAGAAAATTATATATTATGTCTCCGATTTTCGAAACATTAATGCATTTTTTTGTATCGGAAATATGCATGTTCGAATGTAATAACCGATATTAAAGATTTATAACTCTACTTTTGTATTAAGCGCTTTTTCAAATTAATGTTATGGACGTTTGAATTTATATTTGATTCGCTCACACTGCATTTTTTGCATTATATATATATATATATATATATATATATATATATATATATATGTGTGTGTGTGTGTGTGTGTGTAAATATAGGTTCGTATCTTAAAGTAATGAAGATGGGTTCTGAGTATACGCAATATGTGAGTAACACACAGGCTTTTTTCATTATCTATCTGTATATATATATATATATATATATATATATATATATATATATATATATATATATATATATTCATTATCTATCTGAGTATTTTCATTATCTATCTAAATACCGATCTATCTATATGAGTATTTTCATTAAATATCTATCTATCTATCCCCGTTTATTCATATTTATGTAAGTATTATCATTATCTACCTGAGTATTTTCATTATCTATCTATCTATCTATTGAAGTATTTTCACTATATATCTGAGTATTTTATTATCTATCTATTTTCATTATCTATTCGAGTCATTTCATTATCTATCTATCTATCTATCTATCTATATGTATAAGTATTTTCATTATCTAATCAGTTTTCATTATCTATCGAAATGTCTATCTATCTGAGGCTTTTCGCTATCTATCTATCTATCTCAGTATATGTAAGGAAGAAGGGTTCTGAGTATACCATGGAAGGAATATGTGAGTGACGAGGAAGTTTTTCATTATCTAATATATATATATATATGTGTGTGTGTGTGTGTGTGTGTTTTCTTTATCTATCTATTGATCTAAATATCGATCTCTCTCTATCTGAGACTTTTCATTATCTATCTATTTATCTATCTCAGTATATAAGTATTTTCTTTATCTATTGATCTAAATATCAATCTCTCTATCTGGGCCTTTTCATTATCTATCTATCTATCTATCTATTTCAGTTCATATCTTAAAGTAATGTAGATGGGTGATAAGAGCACAGAAAGATATAGTTTTGAATTTCTAGGACACATAATCAGGATTTGAATCTCGGAGAATTTAAAATTCAATAAAAAGTCTGAAAAGGAATGAAAATGGCTAAGGAGTAAAAGTACACTTAAACCAACAAATGAGAAGGAAATCATGGCTTGTCATCTTCCCCGATACCTTAAAACAATATAAGAGTAGACAAAGATTAATGTTAGTGGTGAGGAAGATGTGATGGATGTCTTTTTTATTCGTTGTTTTCAATTATTGGCTTTCAAGAAAAAAAAATACCAGTTTGGGGCATTAAACCAAGAATTACGTAAGATTCTAGCGAAAGACTTGTTCTTGGACACTTATCAGCACCAGATGTAGTTGTGTTTCCCAGGCTTTTAATTTCCCTTCATTGTTTAGGCTTTAGTTGTTCTTTTTCTTCTGAGAAAGTTTTATTAAGTAACTGTCCTTGTGTCAATGTAGCCGGATGTTTTTATCATTTTCAATTTCCTGTTTCAATTTAACACCGAAATACCTTTTTGGGGCACGCGTCGAAGTTTTTTTTTTTAAACTTGCTTTGATTTATTTGCTTATTTAATGCTGCTAACTTCTTTATTTACCTTTCTTGTCATCTTATTCTAAGGCGGGAAACCTAAATAAAAGGATTTATACAGTTTAGGAAAACTCAAAGTTATTATATTCACTAGGTGTACATAGGTTTAGGTTTAGGATTAGATAGATAGATAGATAGATAGATAAATAGATAGATAGATAGATAGATATAATGATATATATATATATATATATATATATATATATATATATATATATATATATATATATATATATATATATAAAATATCAAGTGAGGCTTAGTATAGATAATTCCGAGGAGGATATAAATCCAAAGGCAGCTCAAGGTAAAAACCGAGCAATATAATAATGAATACAAAATGCTTAAAAATCCATCAGGTCAGGTAAAAATTTAATACTTTTTTCTACTTTGCGTTTTGCTTGTGTCTGAATAAATTGAACACTTCCTTACCTTAATATATGAACTGAGATAGATAGATAGATAGATAGATAGATAGATAGATAGATAGATAGATAGATTGAAAAAAATAGGCTGATATAGATAACCAATAGGCAGAGATAGATAGATAGATAAATAGATAGATAGATAGATAGATAATGAAAAACGTCTTTGTTACTCACATATTCCGTCCATTGTATACTCAGAACCCATGACAATTACCTTAAGACATGAACTGAGATAGATAGATAGATAGATAGATAGATAGATAGATAGATAGATAGATATGAACACACTCAGATACATATGAACAAACTTAGGTAGACACAGATGGCTAGCTAGCTAGCTAGATAAATATAAACAGACTCAGATAGATAGATAGATAGATAGATAGATAGATAGATAGATATGAACAGACTGAGATAGATAGATAGATAGATAGATAGATAGATAGATAGATAGATAGAAAGAAAGAAACAGATTAGAATTAGATAGATAGATAGATAGATAGATAGATAGATAGATAATGAAAATACTTAGATTGAATTCTGCCAACTTCTTTCATTATTTTATTAGCCTCTTCTGACGACTCTACGGTGGAACACCGAATTTAAATTGATTTATACAGTTTAGTAAAGCTCAAAATCATTATATTCACTAGTTGTACATAAGTTTATAGATATATAGATAGATAGATAGATAGATAGATAGATAGATAGATAGTGAAAAGACTCAGATCAATATTTAGATAAATAAAGAAAATTTTCAGATAGATAGATATATGAAGATAGATACATAGAATTCTGCTAACTTCCTTTATTTTTCTTAAACTCTTATGACGACACTAAAGTGGAACACCGGAATAAAATCCTTTATACAGTTTAGGAAAGCAAAGTCATTGTATTCACCAAGTGTACATAGGGTTAGGTTTACGGTAAAATAGATAGATAGATAGATAGATATGATCTAATATATATATATATATATATATATATATATATATATCAGTTGATGATTAGTATAGATAATTCCAAGTGGGATATAAATCCAAAGAGGGCTCAATGTAAAAACAGAGAAATATAATAACGAATACTGAATCTTTAAAAATCAATCAGGTCATTTAATAATTTGTTTCCTTTTTCTTCGTTTTCTTTTCCTTGTGTCTGAATAAATTGAACTCCATTTATTGATGTAAAACTGGTCTGAAGAGATGGATGTGAGCTATACGACATAAATTAAAATCTGACCTGATGTATTTTTTAGAATTCTGTATTCATTCATCATATATATATATATATATATATATTTATAAAAGGCAGGATGTGTGCGTGTGTGTGTGGGGGGGGGTGTAACGAATGCAATTTCCGACGAATTTTCACCAGAATTTACAAGCACATCCTCCAAGGCCAAGACGAACTTTGCATTTCCCAACTACCATCTATAGTGAAAATAATCGATTTTTTCATGCTTCTACGGCAGTTTTCATGTAGTTTGCAGCCATTTTCTACTGACCAGAGTGAGAGCATATAGCTGGCCTCCACGAATAGGCAGGAAGATTCTATTGGCCAGCGTGAGAGCCAACAGCTGACTGACACGAATGTTAACTAGCATGCTAGCATGCAAGAAAATCTATAGCTGCATTCGTCACAAGTGGGAAAAATTTTAATCTGCATGGCACTTTATTCCAATTAGCTCATTCGCTAACTTAAACTCAACGTTGATTCTGATTCCGCAGAACTGGGTTGGGTGTGAAAAAGTATTTGTTGTTAACATTCTTTTTTCATTCGGTTTTTCCAGTTACGAGTTCTTTTTTAAAGCTGATCGTTTTGTGTTCATTTTGCTTAGTTGTTTTTTCATAACTGATTTAATGTTTAGTATAGAGCTTAGAAAAAATTCGCACTGTGAGATAGGCAAGAAGTAAGGCATGTAGCAACATCAGCACGGAAAAGGGCACTCCTTTAAAGGCAAGGAAGGGCAAAAATATTTTAAGTCAAGTGATAGCGATTGCTGTATGAGTCGTACGATGTCTGAATCAAGCACGGGCAACGCCGGGCCTCGCTGCTAGTATATATATATATATATATATATATATATATATATATATTCAAGTATGGTAGGGTAAGTAATTTAGACGTATTATGTATATTTTTGTTTTAAACATTTCAAGTCAACAAATTAATTTTTGGGTGGGTGAATAAAATTGATCAAGAAAAACTTCAAATTTTTCTTTCAAATAATTTTTATTTTTCCTAGTACTTTCAATCTCATTTGAGACCATCTTCAGTGGTTGCAAATCTATGGATGTGTTATGCGTTAACACTGTAAATTTAAAATACTTTTCAGCGCTATGCAAGGGAGGCAACTCAGGTGATCTTTTAAAAAGTTTTAATTGTAGTATTTTCATTCAGTATTTTTCTATACAGCCCTTTTATGCAACAGGCATTTAAGAACTTTGTTGCTATACACGTATTTGACATTATTTATTTTGGGCTGCAATTCTCTTATATAAAGGGCTTCCAAAATTGTATATTTTTGCTTATTATTATCTTGATGAAGTACTGATGTATTTTCGACTAATATCTGTCTAAAATGTGAATGTGGACGTGAGTGTTCTTATAAATGTTCTGATATTGAACTATGAATGAACAAGTGAAACGTAACTCTTCTCGTCATCGCCGTTGTTGTTAAACCAACATACGTATTAACATTCTTATCAGAGATGCAATGTCTCAAAGGACATTTAAATTGATATACGATGTTGGCCTTTTGTAAGACGCTAATTGACGGAGAAGAGTTGATATGGGTTACTAGGTTGATTGTATTAAATATAGTATATAATTCATTTTATTTTTTATTTTGACCAGTGGGGGATATAGTCGTGTTTATGAGTCTTTTTAGAATTTGTTTTCCTCCTGCATATAGTTACAGTTTGATTACGGTATAGTAGTTTGATATGTTTAGAGTTATTTGAAGACCTATTTTGTTAACTTTTTTTATGTTACCATTCCCAATAGCTCGACACATATATATATATATATATATATATATATATATATATATATATATATATATATATATATAGCATTTTTTTCGTCGATACATGTTTCATTAAATAATATAGACAAGTGTTGTCTATTTATTTTATGTAAATTATTTTCATGTCGTCTGATAAGCTTAATAACATTATCATTAAACGAAGTCTACGTTTATTGTTGTCAACTATAATTAAACATGAAAACAATAAACAAAAATTTTAAATTCTTGAAGCTATATACATAAAACAGTTGAAACCTAACCTAAACAAAATAAATTATGAAATCTCCACAAATATCCTTAAATGCCTATAATTGGTAACAGAAGCCATTGGTTTATACCAACGGCTTCCCATACTTAATACTTCTCGTTTTTACTCTCGCGTGGTAATGTGTGACGTCATGAGCTGCCGTGCGATTTTCGCTCCCTACGTCTTATACGCACGAGTTTGTCGTTGCTTGGAAATGATCCATGTAAACAGAAACAGACTATCATAACTGTCTTGTCGGTGTATGCTTAATATATTGTAATGTAATTGTCATCTGTGATAATGGCTTATGTAAGCCGAAAGCTTAGATTGGATTAAAAAATATGTATCAATATTGTGATTTTCTTTCTTCGTTTAATTATAATCTTTATTAAGCTTATCAGACGATATGAAAAGAATTTACATAAAATAAATAGACAACACTTGTCTATATTATTTAATGAAACATGTAACAAATATATATATATATATATATATATATATATATATATATATATATATATATATTATAAATTGATTTATTTAAAATATGTTTTTTTCGCTACACAGTTTTGAAACACTATTTAGTAAAAAATATCTATAAGAACGGATTATATATCTTACTGTTCTTTTCTTTTATATATATATATATATATATATATATATATATATATATATATTGAATGATATAGATAAATTATGTCTATTTATATAATAATCCTTTCTTATTCTCTAATTAGTTTCTTGATGTTGTTGAAATTCATCAAGGCAGGTATCGTGGTTTTTTCTTACCTAAGTACTTTCGATCTCCTCCAACATCCTTGTCAGGTGGGGACGTACTGTAACTGGCTCTGTTATAATTATTTCAAAATTTTAATTAAAAAATTCCGGTGCCTTCCTTGACGAATTTCATCTTAACATCAAGAATTTGATTAGACAACTGAAAAGGCTTAGTATAAAAATAAGTGGTTATAATATGTCTATATTATTCGATGAAACACGTTTGAATTAAGAAATGCTGCGTTTATATATATATATATATATATATATATGTGTGTGTGTGTGTGTGTGTGTGTGTGTGTGTGTGTGTGTGTGTGTGTGTGTAAATTGCAAACAAACATATTTAGGAATTAACATGACAATCTTGCTAAACTACTTAACTTAATAGTTACTTCTTTTATGTTATATCTTGATGTTATATTATATTTATATTCTAACACTTTCGCCCCCGCCCCTCAACCTCTGACGTCTTACTCTCTGGGTTGAGGTGTCTACTCGGTCTTAACCGAACTTAAGGGAGTGGCCGTAGGTTCCCTGAGCATCCGTAGATTATTCGACCGGTCCACTGGTTTAATCCTGCTCCCTGCCCACGTTGTGATTTTTTTGATCCAGAAAGCAGAAGTGATGTCTATCCATTCACGGTCGACTGAAGATGTAGACACGACTGGGGAGTCTGCGCTAAGAAATTCAAAATGCAGCAAAAAAAAAATAATATCTGCAGAAAGCCAGACAAACAACTATTCAATGGTTGGATTGTTAATATATTTTTTATAGCAGAAAAGAATAGTAGAGAAAAGTAACGGGTTATAGAAAAGAAAAGTAATTGATGTAAAAACGCATATACTGGATTATGGACAGACAGAGAGAGAGAGTGTGTGTTATGATTTACTTGTTGTTAAATCGTCTCAGAATGATATACGACTCTTGCGATAAGATTTCTTTGCGCGGCTTAAAGTTTATAGTGGCGTTCCTCCTTAGCAGTAGTAACAGTAGTAGTAATATTCGTGGTAGCAGAAACAGTACTTATATCAACAGTACATGTTAGCGGACGCTTCGTTCCAATCTTGACGTCATGTTCTCTCCTTCTTGAGTCTCCAACTCGTCTCTCCACTGTCTCTAGCCTAACTCTTGCCTGGGCTAATTCTCTTCTCCAGTCTTGCCAAGAATTTTCTGCCGTCTCTCCTGTAGCAACGTGACCCGTAACGGTCGACGCGTGTGCCCACGCACGTGACGGCACATAGGCGACGATGACGTGCCGACCGATCGCGGCCTCCACCATCTCTCTCTTCCGTGTGCAACATTTTCAGCATAACTACGCGTTTATATAGAAAAACCCGGCTAGTTACAACTGAATCTTGGCCCTACTACTTCGCACGTGATTATCAGGGGGTTTTGGCTGTTTCAACCAAAATCATGTGAATTCTAAAGGTCAGCTCTATTCCAAATTTTAAACAATAAAAATTATTTCGACCATTCCATTGTCTGCTAAGGACCCAGTTCCAGCTTCTGCCCTAGATCAGATTTCCCATCAGTAAACAAAATGCTCTGATATAATTTTGCTATTCATATCTACTCCAATTTCAAAAAAAATTTACGTGTGTGTGTGCGTGTATTTCCCAGATTCTGACTCACAATATCTTCATGTTATACTATATTTATATATTTATGTTATACTAGCAGCATGGCCCGGCGTTGCCCGTGCTTGATTCAAAATTCGTACAGTTCATACAGCAATCGCTATCACTTGACTTAAAATATTTTTGACCTTCCTTGCCTTTAAAGGAGTGCCCTTTGCCGTGCTGATGTTGCTACATGCCTTACTTCTTGCCTATCTCACATTGCGAATTTTTTCTAAGCTCTATACTAAACATTAAATCTGTTACGAAAAAAGAACTAAACAAAATGAACACAAAACGATCAGCTTTAAAAAAGGACCTGTAACTGAAAAACCGAATGAAAAAGAATGTTAACAACAAATACTTTTTCACACCCAACCCAGTTCTGCGGAATCAGAATCAACGTTGAGTTTAAGCAAGCGAATGAGCCAATTGGAGTAAAGTGCCATGCAGATTTAAATTTTTCCCACTTGTGATTAATGCAGCTATCGATTTTTTTTGCATGCTAGTTAACATTCGTGTCAGTCAGCTGCTGGCTCTCACGCCGGCCAATAGAATCTTCCTGCCTATTCGTGACAGCAAGCTATAGGCTCTCACTCTGGCCAGAACAAAATGATCGCAAACTACATGAAAACTGCCGTAGAAGCATGAAAAATCGATTATTTCCACTATAGATGGGAGTTGGGAAATGCAAAGTCGGTCTTGGCCTTCCCACTGACTTGGAGCATGTGCATGTAAATTTTACTGCAAATCCGTCGAAAATTGCGGCCGCGCATTCGTTACACACACACACACATATTCTGCCTTTTATAGATAGAGATTATCTTTATATCTTTATGTTATATTATCTTTATATAATCATTTGAATCATATCCATGTAATTTATTCTAGCTTTAGGCATTATATCGGTTAGTATTCGTAAATTACTGGTATGGTAGTAAGCTTAGTCATGAATTGTCTTATTATTATTATTATTATTTTTTGTCATTGTTATTGTTTGTAATTTATTCACTCATATATATATATATATATATATATATATATATATATAATATAAAGAAAAGAACAGTAAGATATATAATCCGGTGTTCTTATAGATATTTTTATTTTTACAAAATAGTGCTCAATGTAAATTTACAGAGCATAATATTATAAATTAATTGATTTAAAATATGTTTTTTCCGCTACACAGTTCTAACCATGTTTCAAAAATAGAAGCTAAAAGCCCCGAATTTAATTTTGCAATTAAATTAAAAGCATTAGTTCCATTTGAAATTTAAAATGGTTTTATTCCATTTGAAGAATAAAGCCTGTAAAAAGGAATATTTTAAACTAATATACGACCAAAAATAAAATTCTTTTGGCAAAAAATCTTAATGATTTCACGTCAATTATATAACATAAATGTAATGATATTCCGCAGGCAAATCTACGGTTTATGTTACCTTATCTCATTGCATTGTTACAAACTATAAAATTAAATTAAGCTTGAAATATTGTCTAATCGGGTCTAATTTTTTGTAAAATACTTGGATATGATATAATGAATAGTTTGCAGTGATAAAAGTAATTTTCGATTTTTTCCTTAATAAGCCCCTCTTCCGCCGAACACGTCGTATAAACGAGCTGATTACACTTAGATCTTTTTACTTTTTGTCCTTCCATTCAGAGGTGGATTTGTTTTTGAAGTAACCTTCTAGCCTATACCTAAAGGGGTAGAACCTACAACACAGCAGGCAGTTTTGAATTCAGAGATTGCTTCGCCTAGACTGATTGCCAGCCAAGACTAAAAGCACCCGTCTGTCCTGCTATTTTACCCATAAATGGTTGATGGTTACGTCACCCGAAACAAAAGAGTATAAAATATGCTATGAAGTGATGGTTTCTGAAAAAGAAGTCTAGGGATTCTAGCAAAGAATGTGACCTAATAACAAAATCAGAGATACATCTGGATATGGGATCCTTAAAACGGTTTACCCAGGATCGTGCATCCCGGAATAATATGAGCCTCGTGACTTCTGCTATAGGACGAGGGAGGGTTCTGTGATGGTGATACGATATGCACTCATAAATTAATAGATTTAGAAACGAAGAAAAGAGTACTGAAATTTTATGGCAACGAACGTTGAACAGTCTCCTCACAAATGAAGATCAGATTGGAAGTAAAAGAAATGTGACGAAAAAGTTTTAAGGAAGTTAGGAAAAAAATGAATAAACGCTTTCTATTAAAGAAATGTTGTTTATTTTGAGAAGAGCTCTTTCGCGGTAGACCTTGAACAACGATAGTATAACAAAACACATCTAATAAACTCAATTTATTCACTTTCACTGATGCTGACCTCCATCTTCTGACTTTCTCCTTCCATATTTTGCATAGGAGGCATTACCACCCTCTGATTGAAATAATCTTGAAGATGTGACCTCCATCTTCTGACTTTCTCCTTCCATATTTTGCATAGGAGGCATTACCACCCTCTGATTGAAATGATCTTGACGATGTGACCTCCATCTTCTGGCTTTCTTCTATATTTTGCATAGGAGTCATTCCAATGTACAAATTTAAATTTAATTTAAATCAAAGGGAATTTTTTCAGCTGTGTTGGGGTCAAAATGAAATATACTTATCTAATTACCTTAGGTGTCATTCCCTTGTTCAAATTAAATTTAAATTTATATCAAAGCGAAATATATAGGAGGGATCAAAATTAAATATTCTTAACCAACTACCGTTGGTAATGTAGTTTCAGAATATATATGGCTATGCGGGCCTATCTCCACACACTTAAGAAGAGTTCGATAACAGACAGATAATCTACAACTTTATATATATATATATAATGGCACAGTGGATAAAGGCGTTAGTTAGATCCAGTGAAATGTAATAACCTGAATCGCCATCTTCTATCAACTTGAATCCTGTTTCTTTCTTTTTTCTCAATCTTCCCATACTCAGCCTTCTTATTCCTTCACTTTCGAATTTACATTCTCCGAATTAACAATTTATTTCGTCCACCTGGATAGATCGTTCTAGTTCCACGTGCCATGCCTCCTTCCGGATGTTTTAGTAACAGTTACCACCCTTTTAACTTGACTCTCCAATTTTTTGTTCACCTCTGCAGTAACCAGGTGCCATGTTTAATGGATGTCAGTTATCAGTGATCTCCTGCCTTAATTTCCCTCTCCAAGTTCAAGGACCCAAAGAGTGTGAGTTCAATACCTGGTTTAGGCGGTGGAGAACTTGGAGGGGCGAATTAACAGGAGATAACTGATAACTGACATCCATTAAAACATGGCACGTGGAACTAGAACAGTCTAGCCCAGTGAGCGAAATAAAGGGCTCAGTTCGACATTCCAACCACCAGAGCATACAACGCCCGAAACGTTGTGATAAATATGGCAACAAAGATGAAAATGACAGTCCGAGCAATGTAAATAGTGGTTATATATATATATAAATATGAGCAAAAAAGTGTATACATACTTCAGGTAAGGAAACAATTGTTTTTCGTAGTTTTTAGGCTTTACTTTCTAAAAGATGTTCTGCATCACAGAAAACACAACTGCATTGGTCGCCCTTAGAGACGAAACTGAAAATACATGTGTAGCAATTCCACTGGACATTTTGCCTAACATAGTAACGACCCTAAAAGAACCATTAAAAATATTTCATCATTCCTTATAAAAAAATAATCTTTGTACAGACCTGCAGCACTTTCGTGAATTAGCTCAGGACAGGGAGATTTTGAATGGACTGATAAAAACTATTTACAAAGATTTTGGCAATGAGAAATCACACTGATTTTCAGTGTGCTTTCAAAACGAAACACCTCGCGTGGTGCCTGGATGAAGAATTACTGTCTAGGGATGTGGATAGTTATAATGATAATGTAAGTTGTCTCCAAGAAGAAGAAAAAAACTAAAAAGAAGGAACTCGTATTTATATCGATTTGTGCCAGCACACGTTAATAGCTTTGGAAACGGTTAATGTTCGAAAAGTGATTACGTCATCAGTACCAAATGTGATAATAAAATACAGACAGACGACAATAGTATACACATTGAACAAGAACATTAAAAAACTCACAGTAAAATTCCATCATTCCCCTCAAAAGCCTTGAAGACCTAGGAAAACCTGCAACACTTTCGAAAATGTTGTGGCCTGTTTAGAGGCCAGAAAAAAAGACACGGAAAGACGAAGTTAGGTTGAACAAGTGTATTAAAATAACAGATATATACAAAGCAAGAGTGTTTGTAATAAGCAGATTAGAGGTGTCCGTCCGAACGGTCAAGTTACACTGTGTCTCGGCAGCTCACGACTCTCTATATTTAACAGTCCACCCACGAGGAATGTATGTAGCACAAGGCCGAGTTTAACGTGGGTTTCTCCGAGCCCGTAGACTCGGCCAAAAATATCCCATTTGAACACGCCTAAGCTGGTTCGGGATCTATCTACCTCCCCGGACGAAACTTTGCCCTCCGGCAAAGCCTCGTCCGGGTTCCCCTCTGCCAAAGCAGAGAGTTCGACAAACGTCGCACACAGTTAGAGACTGCTCACCGACTCTCATTCTAGGAAGTTTAGCAGTTAGTATTTATGAGAGGAGGAAGATTTCATTCTACTGATGATAACAGAAAACTCTCGCACAGCGGTTCAAATGTTTGCGTCCAATCCTACTAATTCTTTTTTTAAAAAATTGATCCCTGAAAGCAGTTGTTTTCTAATGTAAGTAAGAAAAAATTGTTATTCATGATGACGGTCGTCTTCGAGTATAGAATCCAGAGGTTAGCAGTGAATATTTCGAAGACAGTAGGAAAGCGTTGTTCAGGTTAACAGTGGATATTTTGGTAAAAGGTAGCAGAGCATAGTTCGTCCTGTTTCTCTTCGCCTGACAAGCTGGTACTGGACATTCGGCTAGAGTGAACAAAATGGCCGCCTTTATACACGACGGATTGAATATTCTACGTCTTCTGATTGGTTAACCTTCTATTGGTGGACTATAAAGTGAGTCAAGTCATTTGAGCTAACTCACTAGTTACATAGATATACACAAAAAACTGCAACAAAAATTATTACACATGGTTAAAAAAATGTTATACCATAGGGGTTCCGATTCGCCTTCAAATGTTAGTTGCGTAAATTTGTTATACCATCTCTGCCTCATCCGACTGAATAGACAAACAACGTATCAGAAGTTTGTCCAATAAACTATCAGCAAAAGTTCTCCTGTGGTGAGTGACCAGAAGACCAAAGTCCCAGCACACGTCGCAAATGATACGGATATAGGAGCTGTCCTTAAGTACCCTCGATGCGGTGCTATGCTAAGGGCACTTGATGTGTGCTGATAATTGGATCGTCTCTTACAGCTTATAGAATGTGTTCTTTGAGGTCAGGTGTACGGTCTTTCTCGATCCATAGTTTATAGTTCCACGAATCCTGTCACAGTAACGCGACGATAAACAGTGGCAAAGGTTGGATGACTTCACTGCCTTCGGTCTGAAAACTCAATCTGATACAGCTATGTAGCCTCGCGTCCATTACTATTCGTATCAGCTTGCTTACAATAAGAATATCCTGTCATTGTTAAACGAAACAATTCTCATTTGATTCACTGCTACACACTTTAAACGTTGAAGACAGACTAGATACAAATGTACACGAACGACTAATGTAACCTAGTCTACATTGCAACACAGCAACACCTACTGTAAACTTTCTTTAAAATTAATAACTCAAAAAGGAAAAATTTTTGGACATTTATATGGACTTTTATCCTTGTTGTGGTGTGAGGAACCCGCTCAAAAAGTTTGATACACCCCGTATATATATATATATATATATATATATATATATATATATAGTCATCTAGAGACAGACTGTTTCGCTGTATCACAGCTCATCATTATGACTAGACGTACGGTTGCCTCTAGCTAGGATCGAAACACAACTGGATTGGCGTCAGTCGGGTATTCTACCAATAAGCTGTTGGAATTAAAGCGCATTTATTTTTAGATAAACACACAGTGACTGAGAGAACTCGATTCGATTTACCGAAGAGTTTTGCATTATTAGAAGTAATAGTCAATGTTTACAAACCAACACTTCCTCCCCCAGAGAGCTCAACGGCAAATCAATTTTACAGGAACATATATATTGTCATCCACAGGCATACTGTTTCGCTGCATCACAGCTCATCAGTGTGGCTAACGTTCGCTTGCCACTAGCTAGGATCGAAACCCGGTATCAGTCGGGGATTCTAGCACGATGGCGCACGGCGGGGATGAAGGTGAATATACAGGTTATATACATAACAATGTATATATATATATATATATATATATATATATATATATATTGTTATCAACAGACACACTGTTTTGCTGTATCACAGCTCTTCAGTGTGGCTAGACGTCTGATTGCTTAAAGCGGGGATCGAAACCCGACCGGTCTGGTATCGTAGCACGGCAGAGAGGAAGGGAAATTTTAAAGTTTTCTATGCGATATACTTCAGTAGCCCGAAGGTCTCAATTTAATTCGGTTCAAGGTATTTGAGCCCCCCCCCCCGACTCTCTCAGCGAATTAACATGGGATTAATTTCTTAGAATAGTGACACCTTTCCATCCAAGAAATGAAAAAACGCTCGCAGACTCATTGACAAAAGAATGGAAACAATTATCAAACTTATACTTTATGAAGGTTCTGTAACGAATGCCAAAAATTAGAATTGCAGTAATCAAGGCTAAAGGAGGATATTTTGACGAGAGCAAAATTAAAATTATTTTCTTTCTTTTTTTCGCAAAAAAATTTCTAATAAAAATTATATCTAATTCTTTAACCATATATAATAATTTTCTTTTATTTAAAATACATAACTACTAAAAAAATTAGGTGTACCGTCAAGCTTTTGAAATGTAGTGTATATATATATATATATATATATATATATATATATATATTTGCCTTTTTCATTGAAAGCAGCCGACAAGGAAGATTTAATTATTTCTTACTGAGTTTTTTTCCAGCAATCGAACATTTTTCCGTTTGTCGGTGCTTAAAGAGTATAGAATTGTCCATCGTTAGAATTGTTCCCAGCGTTTTCGTAATCCTGGTGCACACATTTTTCCTTTAATAAAATGAGTTGGATTAACAAATAAGAAACACATCACTTCTTTAGATACTACACACACAAGCAACACACGCACACAGATACACACACACACAAACACACACTCACACACACACACACACACACATATATATATATATATATATATATATATATACATACAACAGTTGAAAACAGTTTTGCAATTGGTTTCTTTGGGAAACTGTTCATGCTAACACCTTTTTTCTACATGCTTCTGTTTGGAATAAAGGCCTAGTAATATACAATAAATAGTTTTATTAACAATAATATATATATATATATATATATATATATATATATATATATATATATATATATATATATATATATATATATATATGTTGGATAGATGTGAGTTTGTGACCCTGGGTTTCACGCTGACGATCGCTAAAGCGTGAAACCCAGGTCACAAACTCACATCTATCCAACCAAATATGTTAGCTCTATCTCTGATATTGAGCGCTTTTAATATGTCCCTTGCATATAATATATAAATAATTATATATATATATATTTATTTATATTCATATACACTTTTCGCGTAGGATGCAGGTTCGATTCCTGTCGGAGGACGAATATTTTCTATGAAAATTTCTCGACATTCAGGGCGGTAAATATCGTTAATACTGTTTATTATAAACAGGGCATTTACTTAAATATTTGTATCTATAAAAATGTCAATAACAACTCTTTGGGTCTAGTCACTGGATCTAACCACCGCCTTTATCCACTGGTAGAGGCATGGTACGTTGGACTAGAACAATCTACCCCGGTGGACGAAATAAAGGGTTCAGTTCGAAATTCCAATCACCTGAAGAAAGCCCGAGCGTATAACAGCCGAAACGTTGTGAATATCAGGATAACAGTCCGAATATGGTACGTAATTTTTATGGGATCTTACCCATAATAATAATGGACTATTACATACTTAATAAATACTGCACCTCAGGAATAGGCAAGGAGTCATTCGCTCACTTTCTGAGCGACTGTTCGGCTCAACTCTCTGTCTACGGACGGAGAAGAACCTGAAGGAGGCTCAGCCGAAGGGAGGAGTCTCCTTCGGGGAGGTAAAACCGGCCCTGAACCCGTTTATACGGGTTCAAACGGGCATATTTTTGGGCCGAGCCCACGGGATCGGAGTGCCCACGTTAAAAAGGCCTTGTGCCACATGACGCCCTCATGGGGGCGGGGACTGAATATCGTCAGTAGTTCAAGTCGAGCCAAGAGGCAGTCCGAAACAGAGTCGCGTTCAGACAATTACTGCAATACATTGGAATAGTGATACTGGTCGAGACGACATTGTTCTCTCTACTAAACCTGATTGTTCATACTAACACTTCTATTTCTCTGTATATATTCCTGTTTGTAATATATCTGTGTTATTCCATATACGTGTTCGAGTTCTTATTTATTGGTTCTACCTTGGACTATCACCGTGGTACAAGGAACCGGACCATAACAGTAATGCACACCAGAGTTGAATATTATGAATTGGCGCTTCAAAGCCAGTAGATCTGGCGGAGTTTATAGTGACTGATAGCCGTTACAGCAATCCACGCTTCGACAGAGCAACAACACATTAAAAACAGAAGCCTTTCCAAATTATACCACAGCTCCGTGCAGCACAAAATTAATTACGTAAATTGCTACGGTATCCTCCATGGAGTAAACTCAGAATAACAAAATGTTTATGACGACAGCAATGAAGTTCTCTATAATGGCGATGATAAATCTATATATTCCCTAATATATATTAAACAACGAACAGGTTGGTGGTTTTACGGCTGAAGGCTTTCAAAATTAAACGTCGGATCGCGTTCGAGTTCCGGCCTCATCTTTTTCGCATAATTCACAGGAATATTCTTGGGAAATGAGTTATTTCGCCGGGAAAATTTGGCCCTGGAGCCTTGATTGGCAGTCATTGTTGGAGGTAAAGTCTAAATTCAGAATCTTGGGAAAGGTACCGTATTTGTTTCCCTAAATTTCCTGGCAAGTCATAGATACCAAAGTTTGAAGTCGCTCTCTCACAGACATGCCGTCGCCTCTCTCTGTCTTTTCTACTTTCACGGTAACTGCTCCGACGAGCTATTTTCACTGGTTCCCAGACTGCATGAATTTAAATGTGCCACTAGGTCGGCATCTCAGTCCCACCCTTTTATTGTCGAAACGGCTAAATATAGCCGTCTTATCTACTCCAATAACTTCATGTATCGCACTTCTTGCCTGTGGAACTTCCTTTCTCTTACTTGCTTCCTTGATAACTATAATCTGCAACTATTCAAATGTAATATCAATCGACGTCTCCAGATGCCCTGATCTATCCCCTAACCCTCTCTTCATTCTTTCCTCTTTGTTCTCGCTCCAACTCTCTGTAACCCCTTGCGTGCTAGTGGCTTCCCGCCTTGCTTGGGGTTGAATGCTTAAAAAAAAAAACTCTCTTAGGGACGCCATTTATTCCAGCTTCCTTGAAGTTCTAGAATTTCCCATAAGGAAGGATCAGAACTTGTCCGATGTAAATGATACGTACGATTGCCACAAAATATTCATAAACAACAAAACCTATCCATCGATTTTATGTCGCTATATACTTTTATAAATATATACAATATAATTTTTATATCAATATTAAAATCATTTGATTATAATATACTGAACAATATTTGTGTCTCGCACTTCTCGCCTGTGGAACTCCCTTCCTCTTACTTGCTTCCCAGATTACTGCAATCTCCAACTATTCAAATGTAATGTCAATCGACATCTCCAGATGCCTAGATCTTCATCCCCGTCCTGCTCTTTATCTTTTCTTCTGTCACGGCACTTTACTGTTACTTTCTTTAATCTCTTGGGTGCTAGTGGCACCCCAGCTTTGCTTGGGGTGAAATACTTAAAAAAAAAAGAAAAAAAAGAAAAGAAATCTGTGAAAAG
The DNA here is from genome assembly GCA_903632075.3 of Acanthosepion pharaonis. NCBI lineage: Eukaryota > Metazoa > Mollusca > Cephalopoda > Sepiida > Sepiidae > Acanthosepion > Acanthosepion pharaonis. Next base: position 821,380 of record CAHIKZ030000287.1, read on the forward strand.
CCATGGAACACAAATTTTAAATAAATAGAAAAAAGAAAAAAATTCAAACATGCTGTCATTTTGTATAATCATACTTGTAAAACCCAGGTTTTGTGCGTGTGTGTCTATTCGTTTATATATTGGATCGGATTTCCTACATTTTTCAACCGATTTCAACAAAACTTCACAGGACTACGTAAAATTACCTTGCGGTCGTTCTGACAGCGCCAAAAATTGGAAAAACACAATTGTTTTTGCACGAAATCAATTTGAAAACACGATTAAGAGGTATCGTTGTCGCGAGAATGAAAGGGGTACACCTCATATCGAGTTATACTTATAAAAACCCAGGTTGTGTGTGTGTGTGTGTGTGTGTGTGTGTGTGTGTGTGTGTGTGTGTGTGTGTGTTTGTTTATATATGGTATCGGATTTCCTACATTTTTCAACCGATTCCAACAAAACTTGACTTTTTTTTTGGCAGGTAGTGTTTCTTATTGTCTTGCACACTTTTTTCTTTATTTTTACATTCAGAATGCTTTAAAAATTCCATTTACAAGGCAATTGTTTATAATAAAATTCTATTCAATCGGTAGACTCATAACGATTGAAAACAATGTTTTTGTTTGAGTTCGGGTTTGACCAACTCGTAAAAAATACAAAAAAAACAAAAAAAAAACTAATTAAGACATGCGTGTCCGTCAACCTTAAACAATAATCTTTGTCAATTTTATTTTTCAGTCTTTATGATGGTCGATACTTGATCTATCTCTTACTGTTACATCCCCGGGCAACGCCGGGTTCTACTGCTAGTACGGGAAAATTATTAAGTAGACAAGAAAATGCAGCGGTTTTCCTATTTTCATTTTTCTGGTGGATATTAATTTTTCACTTAACGGTTAAATAAGCCCCTGGCCAGTTCGACGTTAATAAAATAGCCGTAGAAATTCCCCAGTCATAGCGATAACTGTTTGAAATTTAACTAAAAACATCGCAAGACATGTCATGAATAAGAATGATGGTTGTTATCTAAAGAAGTAAGGGGGTACAAATAAAAAAGATTTGAAATTGACAACTTTTCGAATTCACTGAAACAGATGGTAAACACTTTATTTCCTTCATCTTTCATTTTCGCTCTGATAACAAGTAGCGTCTCTCATATGTCTTTTCCGTCTTTCCAAGGGATCAAAACGGAATAGTCCATTATTTGTGAGGTATTAGCAGGAGTCGTTAAACACTTCTATCTTCTTTGGTTTCTCTCTTTCATGCTTTCATTTTCTCACTGAAACTTCTTTTTCTTTCTTTCTTTCTTTCTTTCTTTTTTACTTTTCTCACTGAAACCAAGTAGTGTCTCCGGCATGACTTTCCGTCTTTCCACCTTACTGAAACGGAATAGTCCATTATTTAAGAGGTATTAGCTGGAGTTGTTATACACTTCAATCTTCCCTTCTTTATTTCTTTTTCTTTCTTTCTTTCTTTCTGTCTGTCTGTCTTTCTTTCTTAATTTCTCACTGAAACCAAGTAGTGTCTCTGAGATGTTCTTTTTTACGTCTTTCCACGTGATCGATTGCGTCCAGCATGAAACAGCCTGTCGCTTCTAAGTGTTGACGTCAATGTTCACTTTTATATTTATATTTACACACGCTCTATCATTTTATTCCATAAATATAACACACCTTAAAATTATATTTCTTTTTATATTATTGTGAGACCGGAAACTACCTACACAATAGACTCTTCCAGGTCTATATTAAGTAGGCGACATAACACTCTAGAGAGTGAGAGAGAGTGACATACAGAGAGTCAGAGACACAGTGAGAGCCGCGTACGACTACCAGTATTGGACACTAACATATAGTAAGCTCCGCTTACACTATATATATATATATATAAAGACATTTTTATGTTGATACATTCTTTTTATAGATACAAAGATTTAAATAAATGCTCTGTTTATAATAAACAGTATTAAACAACATTTACCTGCCTGAATGTCCGAGAAATTTTCACAGAATTCGAAACTGTATCCTATACGGAACCGTCATTTAGTTTGACGTGCCTTTAACGATTTGGCCACAGAGGAGCGTTCGGTTACCAAGGTCAAATTTACTGCTTTATAAACTTCAATCTTCCATGAATCTCTCACGTACATTCATATCTGCTCATGGCGTATCCAAATGTAAACAAATGACGTCACTCATTATGAAATGGACAAAGTCCGACAATTATTTTAAGACATTTTTATGTTTATGCATTATTTTTATAGATACAAATATTTAAGTAAATGCTCTGTTTATAAAAAAAACAGTATTAAACAGCATTTACCGGCCTGAATGTCCGAGAAATTTTCACAGAAAATATTCGTCCTACGAATATATATTCAATATTCGCTAATCTCTAGAACGATTGTGTGATGTTAATGACAAATCTTAATGTTTATGTTGGGAGTGATTGTCTCCTTCAGGTTTTGGCTTCTTATTATTTAGTCTTGTATTAAGGCTGTTAATGCTTTCGAAGTAATTTAAAAAAAGTTATGGGTTGTCAAGCATGACGTCATAAATATTGGGCTTCCGCTGAGGAAAGTATTCGCTGCTTCTTCGCCTCACTCCCGAGAGAACGATTCGCTAACCACTACAATCTTAACATCTTCAAGTCCAAATCAGTCGATATCTGTTCAACCTATCCTGTTAATGCTCTTCTTACCCTTAATACATTCCCTCGCTTACAACAGTCTCACTCAGTAAGCCTCTGACATGAATGTCTCTTGTTCCTTGTATTGAGTTAACTATATTATAGGCACGGTGGTGTAATGGATAGCGGCTTGGATTGAGGAATCGGAGAGACGAGTTCGAATTCCAGTCGAATCCATTACATTCATTTACGTGCTAATACCTTTGGGAAAGGTGTGAATCCTCTTCTTCTCCCTCCAGCTATGGTTTAAATAGCAGGACAGACTGGGTTCTATAGCCTTGGATGGCAACTGGTTTAGGAGAAGGATAACTCTGAATTCAAAACCTGCGGAGGGTCGTTTGGAGACCCTGTGGCACGTAGTGCACCAGGTATCTGTAATCGGCCCTTCAAAAAGTGTGGATGGTCCTGCACAAAACCTTCACCACATGTCAGGCTTTCGGTTCCCAGGAAATATGCTTGACCCTCATAGGTCGAATTCGAAGGGAGAGTTGAGTATATATATATATATATATATATACAGTGGGGGAAATAAATATTCGTACACTTGAAAAATTGTCTGTCTACATTTCTGAAATGAGGCATTATGTACATTATTTACATTATACGGACAATTGTCCTCATCTTTTTTGCCATATCTATCATTTCGGCTGTTGGCTTCAGGTGGTTGGAATGTCGAACTAAACTTTTTATTTTGCTCACTGGGGTAGACTGTTCTAATTCCACATGCCATGTTTAATGGATGTCAGTTACCAGTTATCTCCTTGTTAATTTCTGAAAGTTCTCCACTGCCTTAACCGGGTATTGAACTCACACTGGATCTAACCAACGCCTTTATCCACTGGGCTATGTGTCCTTGAGGACATCTGGGTATGAATTTCTGGGTATTATAAACCTAATGTTTTACCAGTGCTCATATTGCGATTTTGCTGTTATCATTGCATGTTTTTACCAGAGTTCATATTGCAACGATGTTGTTATCATTGCTTTTCTCTGGCACTCCTTATTACTGGTTCCCATATTGTATTTATTTCTATGCTTGGTCGGCTCAGAAGATTTTTGTGGTCTAGCATATGTGCTGATTCCTTAAGTTTACGAATTTTCCAATGGTGTTCCTTGTCAATGATCTCAACATGATCCCACAGAGGGCAGTGATCTCCCTTCTCTCTCCATATATGGTCAGCCATGCCTGATTTTTTCACTTCCCCTCGTGTTACAGCTTTCTGGTGTTCTTGACGCCTTACCTTGAGGGGGAGGCCTGTCTCTCCTTTATATTCCTTTCCGCAGCTGCATGGGATAGCGTACACACAGTCTTTCGTCATATTCTCCTCTATGGGAGGTCTTACTCGGGAGAGATATCTGCGAAGTGTCGTCAAGCTTTTGAAGGTTGTTCTGATGCTATATGGACCAAAGATCCTTTGTATTTTCTCTGATAACCCCTTCACATAAGGCAGGCAGACTGTTTTCTGAGTGTTGTTGTCCTCCTCCTCTTGTACCTGCCTATCCCGGTTTTTTGGGGGCTGCTGCCATGTACCCAGGGTAGTCGTTACGTTGTAGGGTACTACTTATACTGACCAATTCTTTATATAACGTCTCTGGGTCGCCACTTATGACTTTTGCTCGGTGTTGTAAGCAACGGACGATCACTTTCTTTACACTGTATGGATGGTGGGAGTTGAAATTGAGGTACTGTCCGGTGAATGTCGGTTTACGGTATACGGATGTCTTAAACCCATGCTCTGTTCGAGATATTAGAACGTCCAGGAATGTTGTTACTCTCATTCTCCATTGTGAACTGTATCGAAAGTCTTATTGAGTTCACATGGTCCAGTAGAAACTGAACATCTTCCTGGTGTGGCCAGAGTATGAAGGTGTCATCTACGTACCTACTCATAGAGTTGGCTTTAAAGATATAGATTCTAATGCCATTTCCTCAAAGTATTCCATGTATATATTCGCCATTGCTGGTGATAATGGCGAGCCCATTGCTAAGCCCTCATTCTGTCGATATATGTGTGATCCCATTCTGAAGTGTGTTGTTTGTGTACAGAAAGTCAACATCTCCATCAGATTATCTATTGGAATACTGGTCCGTTCTTCTAGGGAAGAGTCAGAGGTCAATCTGTCTCTGACTAATGAGAGTGAACAAACTCACCACGTCCAAGCTCACCATCTGGTTGGATAGGATGGGAGCATCTTTGATTATTTCCACGAAGAGGGCGGAGTTTCTGACATATGAAGGAGACTTTCCGATCAATGGGTCAATTATATCTACAAGGAAGCGACTCAGAGGTTGGCACACAGAGCCTTGGCAACTAACAATCGGCCTGAGCGGAATACCGTCTTTGTGAATCTTAGGGAGACCGTATATGTGAGGTAGCTTGGTGTAACGCTGCGATAACTGCCTATAAGTCTTGGGTGCGAAGTGATCCTTGTTCTTGATTAGGACCTGTGACAGTTTGCGTTCCGTTTTCATAGTAGGATCCTTTTTTACTTTGCTGTAGCTACCATTGCTAATGAGGTTTTCCAGTTTTCTTGTATACTCCAATTTATCCATCACTACAGTAGCATTACCTTTGTCAGCCGGTAGTATGACGATGTCTTCATTCCTCTGTAGTGATTCAATCGCCAGTCTCTCCAGTTTTAAGCATATTAACTTAATTTAATACTTTGTGTAATATCCTTTATTGAGTTCAACAGCTACCAGCCTATTCCTGTATGTCTCAACTAATGATTTGCACACATTGAGTGGTATTTTGTCCCATTCTTCTTGGCATATTGTCTTCAAATTCTTGATATGTGTTGGTGCTCTTTTCCCAATTTGAATTTTCAAATATCGCCATAAATTCTCGAATGGGTTCAAGTCTGGGGACTGACTTGGCCATTGCAAGACATCAACGTTACTTTCACCTAACCATTTCCCTGTAGATCTAGCGGTATGCTTAGGATCATTATCCAGTTGGAAAACCCAATCAGGAGGTAGCCGAAGTTTCTCAACAGAACGCATTAAATTTTCTTGCAGGATTTTCTGGTAGCTTTAGGCATTCATCTTGCCATCTATTATTGATATTCTGCCAACACCTTTTGCAGAAAAAACAGCCCCAGATCATGATACTGAAACCACCAAACTTTACAGTTGTCAACGTGTTCTTTGGTAAGTAGGCTTCACCGTCCTTCCTCCACACATGATTTCGATAATTATGACCAAACAACTCTATTTTAGTTTCATCTGTCCATAGTACTTTTTCCCAAAACGAATATTCTTGATCCTTATGCTCTCTAACGAATTTTAGCCTAGCATCTCTGTGTCGTTTCAAGAGGAGTGGAGTCTTCCTTGGGATGCGTGATTTCAGACTGTTTTTGTGTAGTTCATTACTTATTGTACGCTTGGTTACTTTAATCCCTAATGCACGCAGATGTTCCTGAGGATCTTCTCGGGTAACCTGTGGATTTTGTTGGATCTGGTATCCTAATCTCCTTGCTGATCTTAGAGAAATCTTCCTCGGAGCACCTGTTCATCTTTGATTTTCAACGCTGTTAGGAGTTTTAAACCTTGCAATGAACAAAGCAATTGTAGTAAAAGGAATATTCAAGTTGTTAGAAATCGTTCTGTAACTGTTCCAATCTTTCCAAAGAGACAAAATGTGTTGTTTTTGTGAAATAGTCAATTCTTTACCTTTAGGCATTATTAGAACCTTCTCGTAAGACTAGAAATTGCAGAATGCTCTGATAATGGTTAATAGCGTTAACTATAATTACTGATAAAATTAGTGGAACATTCTAGAATATACTTTTTTCATAATTAATTGATTATTTTATTTTAATAATTGATTTGTACGAATACTTTTTTCTCTAGTTAGAATTTTAAAAATGCATTAATTTCTGTTAGAATAAGAATTAATAAGGTTTATTATTATTTTTTAATAGTATGTCTTTATACATAAAATGTGCCGAGATTTGTTTTATTAAAGTCTTTTACATTTATAAAGATACAATTTTTCAAGTGTACGGATATTTATTTCCCCCACTATATATATATATATATATATATATATATATATATATATATATATATATATATTTAAACCTATATTATCAAATACAACAGACAATGAATTCCTGTTATGTCTGATCATGAGCCGTTCTAAAATTCGAATATTTGCTTTAATTTCTGATGAAAATACAAATATTGTCCAACAATTAGATATTTTTTTATTAAATTGGTCTTAAGCTATCACATAAGCCATCCTGAGAGTGGTTATACAGACATGAAAGAAAGATATCCACTGCATTTTGTTATTTTGACATATTGCTACGCGACGATAACGGTCGCAGAATAGCAGACGCAGATCATAAATTCAAGTTCTATGGCATCATACCATGCGATAGACTGAAGTATTACAACAGAACCAATGTCTAGATACAATTTACTGTGTAGTCACTTCTTTGAAATGTAATTTTGTTGAGTGTGTGTTTCTTTGTTTTAATGTAGATAGCTTCCAATATCTGAAGATTCTTCATTACTGCGTGTAAGTGTGAGTACGGGACTTTATATTATACTAAGAGCCAGAAAGTAACATTTGAAATTTTGGTGACGCATAATGAAGATTGATTTATTTGTGGTTTTTGACGGTTTACCAACCCTTTGCGGGTTATTTAAAGTCACAAAATATTTTCAGAGTGTAAGAAATTTTTGGAGATAACAAATATTTTCTGATATAAGATTTACTAATTAACCCATAGCTGGGGAGAAAAGGTAAATTCACACCGTTCCAAAGGATATTTGCGCGCAAGTGAATCTAACTGCTCCGACTGTTAAGGGAACTCGGCACTACTATTTACGATTCTGAACCGTTATCCGTGACACCACCCGCACATACATGTATTCCCAAGCAGTATTGATCAGGCTCGATGTTACTAAGTTTCGATGACCTTACGAGAACTGATGTTTCAACGGATACATATTGAGGAAAGAACGCTTGGAGAATTCGACACTCACATATATATTGCAGGCAAGTGGGATAGAGAAAAACACCGTATATGCTACCAAGTTTGTGTAAAGGGTCGGAGGACAGAGGGTGGGAAGGTAAGTAAAAAGACAAACATTGCTAATAGCAACAAAGGATAGGAAGTTGTGGAGAGCCTTGATTGTCCAAATCCCTAAAGAATGTTTTTACGATTAATTAACCGAAAATTATATATATATATATGTGTGTGTGTGTGTGTGTGTGTGTGTGTGTGTGTGTGTGTAAAAAAAATGAAATTCAAAATTACTTGAAATTCAAAATTATTTAACTATTTCGACCCACTAGACTTACTTATAGGCTTTGTCAACTCAGGCATTTCCTCACACCTCTGAGTTGACAAGACCTATAAGTAAGTCTTGTGGGCCAAAATAGCTATTATAATGAGGTAATTTTGAATTTCATTTCTATGTAATTTATTTGCTCTTTTCTAATAAATACATTCAGCTCTTCTTGTCGATCAATTTTAATATTTCGTATTATTAGGATTCACTTGGATTATATAGCAACGGAATATTACCTGCATATATATATATATATATATATATATATATATATATATATATATATATATATATATGTGTGTGTGTGTGTGTGTGTGTGATCATCGTAGTTGTAGGTTTTATGGCGGAAATGGAATCCTTGGTTAGGTGAATATTTCCGTAATTTCTAAAAATTGTCAGTTCCTGAAAATGAATCTGTATCTGTGATTTAAAATTTCAAAGTGGAAATCTATACAAAGTCTCCAGAGTGCAAGATGGTCGTGACGCTGGGTCGGCGAAATTGGTTGGTCATAAACAAGGTGTAAAATTTGACACCTGTTAAATATCGTTATCCTCTCAGACCTATGGGACTATGATGATAGTTGCAGTTTTCTCGGTTTAGTAGAGTTTGGCACAAGGCCAAAGATTTGCAGCATCCAGTGAGGATACAACTCACTACAAATGTGCAGTGGTTTACTGTTACCTAACACCAAGACAGCCACGTTATTTTCTAAGTTCAATTCGGGTTCACAGTGAAACGTATAGAGACTCGAGCTCACACCTATTTTATCCTTTCCTAACGAATGGAACAATGTTTAACCGAAACTTCAAATCAATAGATAAGTCATTTAAAATTATATATATATATATATATATATATATATATATATATATATATATAAAGTGAAGAGGTTATAGTAGTCCCAACGAGAGAAAAGTGTGTATATTAAAAAGAAGAGAGAAACCGCAAACGTTTTTCGTTGTAATATGGATTTATTTTCTAAAATATTATGTTTTATTTGCCACAATTCTGCTACACGTGTTTCCGGTCTCTCGACCGTCATCAGGCAAAGGGTGTAGATTTCCACATATTATTAAAAATAATTCATTTTTTCTTATGTTTTTTGATGTTAAATATTCTCGATATGAGACATTCTCTTTTTAGTGTGTTAGTGGCCCAAATGTCTTTCTCGAACTGGCAGTGAAAAGTTCCGAGTAAAGGGTTATAAAAAAAGATTGGTCCGAGAAATGCTGAAGGAGTTATCGGCCTTCTTATCTTTTAATGACCCCTGTGTGTTCTTAGATCTATTTCCATTTTCGTGTGTTTTTGTCAGCATGCGTGTATATAGGTATATTCCCTCTCCATACATACACACTGTCTTATTACGAGGAATTAGTAAACACACTTGTACACATACACATACATACGCACACATATATCCACACACAAACACGCACACACACACACACAAACCGTCCTATTACAAGGAATCAGTACATACACAAACACATACATACATACGTACGTACATATATATACATATACTTTCCAAGATACATAGAATCAGTATATATATATATATATATATATATATATATATATATATATATATATATATATATACCTAGTGAGCCAGACAAATCTACCTAGGTTTCACCTAAACGGATCGTCAGGGAAAGTCAAGCTAACGAGGCAAAGAGAAACACATATTTATAGGCGATAGCTAAAAATCATACCACGTGACTTGTATTGAGCGCTTTGTTAGTTTGTTTACTCGTATCGGGTTTTTTTTTTTTTGGACTTCAGACCTGCATCCGTGCGATTTTTTGTCGGCAGAAGTTCATGTTTGTAGCTCTTTCCTTTTTTTAAAATTTTTTTCCCTCGAGATTGATTTGATTAGCAAATCAAAAATTCGAGGGTTTTTCGGAAACGATTTTAGTTATATATATATATATATATATATATATATATATATATATATATATATATATATATATATATATATTAAGAAATGGACAAAGTCAGACTATTTATTTATTAAAGACATTTTATGTTTAACGTTCTTTTTTTATAGATACAAGTATTTAAGTAAATGCTCTGTTTATAATAAACAGTAAATAACATTTACCGGCCTGAATGTCCGAAATTTTCATAGAAAATATTCGTCCTTTGACGATTTCCGTATAGGATGCAGGTTCGACATTTAGGCCGGTAAATGTTATTTAATACTGTTTATTATAACCAGAGCATTTACTCAAATACTTGTATCTATAAAAAGAACGTTAAAATAAAATGTCTTTAATAAATATATATATATATATATATACATATATATATATATATATATATATATATATATATATATGATAAAAGGCAGAATGTGTGTGTCTGTGTGTTCGTTTATATGTTTGATTGGATCTCCTACATTTTTCAACCGATTTCAACCAAATTTGACACAGTTACTGCTAATCGTCCTGTGGAGGTTTTGATTTAAATCAATATTTAAATCAATATTATCGATTTTTCATTTTTGATCGGACGCACAGCTACAGATTCATTTTCAGGAACTGACAATTTTTAGAAATTACGGAAATATTCACCTAAACAAGGATTCTATTTCCGCTATAAAACCTACAACTACGATGATCACACACACACACACACACACAAAATATATATATATATATATATATATATATATATATATATATATATATATATATATATATACGCAGGTAATATTCCGTTGCTATATAATCCAAGTGAATCCTAATAATACGAAATATTAAAATTGATCGACAAGAAGAGCTGAATGTATTCATTATAAGAGAGCAAATAAATTAAATAGAAATGAAATTCAAAATGACCTCATTAGAATAGCTATTATGTGCGTTCATTGCACACAAGCAGATATGGGCACTTTTCATGTCAGAATTAATAGCGGTAGCATAATTAGCAAAAAATGCTTATATGGGAATAAGAAAGGACAAGAATGGTCATATTTTGGTTTCGGGTGCAAAAGTTATCACAATGAAGGATTTCTGTCGCAGCCGAAGTTTGCGCTCTAAAAGCCAATCGGATTAGTGTTATTAGTGACGTGTGGTTCGCGCGATGCGTAAAGCTTGCTTCTGATTGGCCCATCCACGCTCCGGGATAATGTGAGATCAGATGTGAAGGTGGGGGCTGTCACGCTTGCGCGCATGAAGCATCCCAAATAGGGTAGAGGTTTCAGGTTGTCTACTTTTATTTATTTAACCCTCATACCATGGTTTTTAAAAAGGATTTTTTTTAATGTTTCAATGCAGGCATGCATTGCTTTCAATGTTTTCTGCATTTGCACAGTAAAGTAAACGTCAAGGCCATTTTAAAAGGGATTTACAGAGCTACGTCAAATTTTACCAGAAAATTCAGTAAAAACAAAGTGCTTTTTAGGTGTTTGTAGCCCATTTAGCTTACTAAAGCATAGGATTGAATTCAGGGACCAATCACTAACACATTTCATGCCACTTAATTTTTAAACCAAGTAGACAGAATTGGCTCCCCCAATTGTCCAATTTTTAACATTTCATTGCATTTTTTCATTAGAGGGGACACCGAAGGACTGTCATGTCTTTTCATGCCGTTTACATGTAACAAAATGCACCTACTCGCTATAATTTTACTACTGCACATCGCTGCCCAAAAAAAGTTCTCACACGTTTTCATTTAAATTCGTGCTACGTAAATGCCTCCATCATCCATCAGTAAACGAAATTAACATTGCTTCAAATTTTGTTCGTAAGAAGTGTAAAAACGCTTGTATTTTCAACTTTGATCCACAAAATTACCTCACATCTCCTGGCTGCTCAAAAGTTTCAAAGAAAAATGAAGCTTAAAAATCCCATTTTCTGATTGGCTGACTTTGAGAGACTGCGCTACATCGGTGATGACGTAAATCAAAAAGGCAATGCCTATTTGGGGATAAGGAACTACATAGCTTTCATATTTATCAATAAAAACCCGATACAATAAAGTCGTCAGATACTATTTTGAAACGTCATCCGCCACTGTGCACTGCTTTGACAAACCCAGCTGGAGGTTAACCAATCGTTGCTGCGAGCTCATTGGCTCGGTTGAAAGCGTTTAACCTTGGGCCCATCCAATTATACGCGCGAGCATTTCTCTTACGCACGCGCGTGCACGTGTGTACGTACGTCACCTTAGTATGTGTGCTCAAGGTCAACCGGCCAACCGCCTCTTTATACTATAACTCCCATGCGTGTTAACACTTCTGTGATTACTGTCCCGGACTTGGCTCACTTCATTCGATTCTGACGGAAACCGCAAGTTGTTGATTACATATCCAAACTGTTTGTTGTTTTTTTTTATTTCTTAGTTATAACTACATCCGTGTCCGCGTTTATCGAATTTACTTCCCAAATTACCTACTACCGTATTAGCTTTAGCTGAATTTTTTAAACTTCACTTTTTTTTTTTGTCTTCGATCCCCTTTTGATACAGTTAAATACATCTTTGGGATCCCTCTAATCTGCCTTAGTTTAGACTACACGTATTTTTGCACTCAAAAAACCTTACATACCTTTTATTACGTTTGCCTTTTTAAAATTGGTTAAAATGCCGCCTAAGAGAAGAAAACTTTTTGGACGGTGCACGGCTGCTGCCTCTAATACAAGAGCAGCAAGGGCAAGTGAAACCACAGAGCAAACTTCGTTGCGCCTTTCTCAAATGGCCTCACGCTCTGCTGCCCGCATCTCCATGGAAAGTACCGCTGAACGGACTGAAAGGCTGACATCAGTTATGTCATCACGACGCGCTAGACTTTGAACTGAAGAGCGTTTAGTACAGAATTCACAGGACGCAATACACGTTTCTAGAGCCAGGGGTTGCGAGTCCCCAACACAGACAATCCTTCAGCGTTTAAGGAATGCCAGCGCTACGGCATGTTCTAGAGCTTTAGAAAACCCTGAACAAACCACTTGGTGTCGTTTTAGGAATGCTAGGGCTACAGCATCTTCCAGGCTTTCGGAACAACCTCAACAAACTATTCGTCATTTAAGAAATGCCAGCGCTACTGTGTCTGCCAGAGCTTTAGAAAATCCTGTGCAGACCGCTAATCGTAGTTTGAGAAATTCCAGATCTACTGCGGCTGCCAGAGATTCAGAAAGCCCTGGGGTACGGCGAGCACGGCTCAAGAACAATAGCCAAATCGCAAGGACAGACGCTCAGCGTCGCGGGTCTGCATTTAGGTGAACAGTGTCTCGCCCATGGACAGCTTTACGTAGGGTGCTCCCGAGTCAGGAGTAAGGATAACGTTTACGTTTATTCTCCAACAAACAAAGCTGAAAATATTACCTACGCAGAAGTCCTATAGCCCATGGTCGGTCACGTTTAAACGCATTGTACACATCTTTATGTCAGCTGCATCGTAGGTTCTTTCATTTTTTAACCCGGTTTATTTAAAGTCCGTCGTAGTATCCACTTGCCATTACTAAGACATTTCATGAAAACTTGTCTTGCTCAATAGATGCTCCCTTATCCCTTAAACCCCACCATAGCTGCATTCGCACTTACATGTCGACCACATAACCATATTCAGTTGAAACACGAAACCAATACGTGGGAAGGTGGATTCGTTTGTCAGAGAAGTCGAGTCCGTCCACGCAATTCAGGCCTCAGCAAAAAGAAGTGGAGTAATAAAAAACTAGCAGCATGCAGAGTTATAATATACATTCTCTTCTGTACACCGTTGCTGTGTTTCTCCTCTTACCATAAAGGCTGCTTTAGGTAACGCTACGTACGCTTCATGCTCGCCTCAACTGGCTATTAAAAACTACAAAAAAAATTGTGCCACCTAGAAGTACTCGCCCCGGCACCTTTCCATACTTCTGTTATGTGGTTCTGTTTGCGGTAGTGGCATGGCCATGTTTTGGGCAAAAGACGCGTCTACCTTTCACACTATTGCGTTTTACTACGTTGCAACTGACACAGGTCTTCATGTAAAGTCTTGCACTCGGGGATAATAAAACCATCCCATCGGAATACAAAGCCATCTGCCACAACACACCAAAAACTTCCTAAGGCCAGTGTTCGTATTGAACTTGACAACTTTTAATTGGAGGTGTCTTAGTAATGGCAAATGGCTGATGCTACCATAGCTGTCCAATGCATCCTTTTAAGCCTTACAATTTTTTCTTCCGATGAGTTGATGAATACCGACAACTTGTGTACATTACGGTTTTACGTGGGGGGCCATCAGCCTTACATGCGTGTACAAAATGAGTATGGCGGTTATGACCTTACATTCAGAGGAAGTTTACTCCCGGGCAACGCCAGGCTTTACTATATATATATATATATATATATATATGTGTGTGTGTGTGTGTGTGTGTGTGTGTGTGTGTGTGTGTGTGTGTGTGTGTATTTGAAAGAAAAACAGTCCACTTTAGGGTTCCATTATAATAATTTATTTCACCAGAGCCCTTTTAAAGGACTCTGGATCATCAGATAACACTTCCAAAAGATGAAACCTTATATATATATATATATATATATATATATATATATACTTTCCCTGACGATCCGTTTAGGTAAAACCTAGGTAGGTTTGTTCTGCTCACTAGGTGTATCTAGGTCTGCTCTACGGTTGTAGTTAGTTGTTTACTCGTATCGGGGTTTTTTCTTTGGGCTTCAGACCTGCATCTGTGCGATTTTTTTGTCGGCAGAAGTTCATGTTTGTAGCTCTTTCTTTTTTTAAAACCTTTTTTTCCCTCGAGATTCATTTGATTATTGGAAAATCAAAACTTGAGGGTTTTCGAAACGAGTCTAGTTATCTATATATATATATATATATATATATATATATATATATATGTGTGTGTGTGTGTGTGTTATATATATATATATATATATATATATATATGTTTTATTTATATATATATATATATACTACTTTTGAAATGTATTTCATGCAGTATTTGAATGAAATGATGAGTAGATTTCAACATTGATATTAAGAATTGTGGCAACAAATATGTATTTTAACGCACTACCCACTGATTGGGGATTTCTTGCTGAACATAACCTCCATATTGTCTTTTGATCTTGCCGATGTGACCTCTATTTTCTTCTTTTGTAGTTTGCATAGGATTCATTCCCTTGTTCAAATTTAAATTCAATTTAAATCAAAGGAAAAAAAATTGAGTTGGGGTCTGTGCCTCCACTCGGGACACCCTTTAATCAAAATGAGCTTACTGGTGTGACCTCCATCTTCTGGCTTTCTCCTATATTTTGGATAGGAGTCATTCACATGTTCAAATTTAAATCTAATTTTAAACAAAGCAGAAAAATTCAGACGTGGTTTGTGCCCGCTGGGGAAGAAAGAAAGTAAAAATGAAAACCTTTCTTTACCAAAACGTGTCGTCCTCTGATTGACGCTAAATATCAATCATAATGTCCATCACAGGACGAAACGCTTTGGTAAACAAAATTCTTCCATTTCTCATTATTCATATTAAATTTTCACCGACATATTGTTCCTAAGTCGTAATTTGAATTTACACACACACAAAAGGACACAAACACACATATACATATACACGCTATCCTGCCTTACATTTGTTTATACGTAATTGTTTATACATAATTATTTATTCGTAATTGTTTACACATAATTGTTATACATAATTGTTTATACATAATTGGTTATACGTTGTTGTTTATACGGAATTATTTATTCGTAATTGTTTATACATAATTGTTTATGCGTAATTGTTTGCACATGTTTGTTTATACGTAAATCCACCGCCTGCCCATCCAATGCCCCAGGTATTCCCAAGCTGGCACCCATCTAATTGTTGACTATGTTCGATGTTGCTTAACATCGGTGACCGTACAGGAACCAATGTTTTAATGTGATACGGCCGTATTCCCGGCCCACCCAAGAAGGGGTTCACTCGAAATGTATTAGCACAATTGGTCAGATTTACGGAATTTGGTTGGACCGAGGTGTATTGCGTACCCTGACCGAGATAGATAGATAGATAGATAGATAGATAGATAGATAGATAGATAGATAGATAGAAATAGACCATAGATAGATAGATAGATAGATAGATAGATAGATAGATAGATAGATAGATAGATAGATTTAAACGGACCGAGATAGATAGATAGATAGATAGATAGATAGATATGAATGGACTAAGATAGATAGATAGATAGATAGATAGATAGATAGAGAGGAAGAAACAGACCATAGATAGATAGATAGATAGATAGATAGATAGATAGATATGAACGGACTAAGATAGATAGATAGATAGATAGATAGATAGATAGATAGATAGATAGATAGGAAGAAACAGACCATAGATAGATAGATAGATAGATAGATAGATAGATAGATAGAGACAAATATTTATAAGTTATAATCATTACAGGTTTGACAATTACGGAACACTCAAAATGATAGCCTGTAGGAAGATCGTATTGCGCCAAACACTGTATAAAAGTTAAATAAATTAAATTGAAAGAAAATGAAAGAAGCATCTCACGACTGATCTTTTTTTTTTTTTCAATTTCCCGTGTGGTCGAATGTTGCGCCACCTAGCGCCTTGCTCAGTAACTATACTTAGACACGCCGATACACTGTCACTTTTTGAAAGATTCCATTTTGTAAAAGGTACGTTTACAAACCGTTTATTTAAAGCATACCGTCTTCCACCTCCAGACATATATTTTACGATCAGTGTAGATCAGTGATTAAAAATAGATTTATTTTTAAATCAAATCATTTCTTTCCAGCACGACTCGGAGGTTATCTTATAAAAATATTACAATTTCCGCAAACTCCCGTCCCATCATCACGGAGAAGATTCATTCTTTACAGGCAATTAAATCATCGTGATTAAAAGAAAAACAAAATAGTTCAGTCGAACAATAATCCGAAATAACATAACATTATTTACATTAATTACATCCGAACTTTTGTCTTCATCTTTTTTTATTATCTGCATACTTTAGTTCCACCAGTTCAGACCTTTAAAGCTAGGATATTTACACAGTCTTGTGAAGGGAAGCCATATTCTCCAGTCTGCAGCCTCTTTCCCATAGATGCAACATTTCAAGCCTTCTGCTACTCTATTGTTATTTCCATGGTAAATGTTTAGATCAGCTCCATTCTTTAGTTCCACCAGTTCAGACCTTAACAGCTAGGACATTTACACAGTCTTGTGAGGGAAGCCATATTCTCCAATCTGCAGCCTCTTTCCCATAGATGCAACATTGCAAGCCTTTTGCTTTTCTATTGTTATTTCCATGGTAAATGTTTAGATCAGCTCCATTCTTTAGTTCCACTAGTTCAGTTTGCAGCTAGGACATTTATGTAGTCTTTCATTTACATATAGTAACTCTGTTCAAGGGCCGTGGCCACTCGTGATAGAGGGTTACGTTAAGGTGCAGTTTATATGAACAGGAGAGGAAAATAACGGTTAATTCTTGACTTGAACAGGTTAAGATTATAGTGATCGAGGAAGAAGCAGAGCAGTGAATCGCAAGAAGAAGCTGTTTGAGACGAACTTCTCGCTGTTGGAATATGCCTGGTTCGATACAGTGTAAGTGGCATGGCAGGTCATAACCGTGAATTTTAGACCTGGCGGGACGAAGGAATGTAATTCCTCCGAACTCTTTTGTTATACCATAATACCTATTCTATTGTAATAGACTCCCCCACAGATAATAAGTAGTAGTAGCAGTGGCCAGTTGGGCTCAGTGGTGTTGAGTGAGTCAGTCGATGTCGGACATTGAAGTATCAACCATCACAACTAGATTGCTGCGTCATTAACTCTTATTTCAAGTTCCTAACGTTTTGTACGTCGAACCTAATTTAGGACGACTTATTGAAATACAAGCCTCCACTGTGAAAACCATTCTACAACAACTTTCCATGATAATAGCGACAGAGCAGTGAGAGACTCGTCACATTCCGCCTGTGAGAGAGAGGTTGTAGGAAGGAAAATAATTCTTTTTCAACAAAGACTCGGAGACGCTTTTGAATTCTATCAAGACGGAAAAGTGAGGACTGGGCAGCTGACACCCAAATAAGAACTGGCTCTTGTAAAGTTAGAGAATAGCAAGCGGTGTCAGGTACTTAATAGAACCGCATAGGGAGCCGAACATATTACCCGCGTCTTTTGAATTATCATCGGAACGTTTCGGTCGTTTTGACTTCCGGTCTGCATCAGGTGTTTGTTGAGCTCAGTAACCATCAGCTTGTTTCCATGTGACCCATTTATTTAATCTCCCTGGGTAGATTGTTCTCATTCCGTTGTCAAGGGATATCCCAACTATTTAGTATTTAGTACTGATCAGTTATTACTTGCCTTGTTTCCGCTGAGTCAAGGTACACACTGCCCGGTGCAGGGATTGAACTCGTATTTGCTATTTCACAAAACGGAGCCTATTATTTCAAGTTTATTGACTTTTACTTCCAGGCATAATTGTCACGTCTGTAGATCAATGTTTAAAAATGTATTAATTTTTAAATCAAGTCATTTCTTTTCATCAAGTCTCTGAATTTTTTTGATAATATATTTCGCCCCAAACAAGGCAATAAAGCCACTAAGACGCAAGATTTTACTGAGTGTTAGCGAATACGAGAAAAAAACTCGCTATTAAGGAGAGGGAACATTAAAAGAACAGGAATGAAGAAGGTAGATAACGATTGACATTCCATTCAAATTCTTGAGAATCAAAGTTGACTGGGAAGCAAGAAACCGGAAGCGAGTTCCACAAACGGGAAGTGCGATAGAAGAAACTGTTAGCGTAGAACTTATCTAGCCTTTTCAACTGTAAAATGGTGAGACCTAACGGCCAATCTAGTAGCGAACTTAAATTCATAAAGTCTAGGTACCACAGAGAAACGTTCGTGAGAACAATTACCATGAAAGTATTCATGGAAAAGAGACAGGGGAACCTACATTACGGCGCTAAGTGACTAAAGTCGAGATGCCAGGGCAGGTTCAATAACATTGCAGATTCTTCTTCTTTTATTAAGAATCCCTAAATGTATAACAGGAGCAACAGACCAGATGTGGCAGCAATATTCAATGTATGGACGAATGGTAGTCTTATAAATGTACAAAATGGCTTCAGGCGAGAAAAATTGTCTAGCAGAACCAACTTTCCGAGCAGTAGATCTAGCAGTTGATTCAATATATAGTCATTCCACTTCATGTCAGGGGGAAAATGTTAACCCAAGAAGGTTCCCCGAGTCATATATACGGTGAGTAGCATCAGCCATACTGGTGAAAGGCGTAAAATAGTCTCTCATTATGTTTATTAAAGAATATTTTGACTTCACCAAACCCCATCCCATCATCACAGTAAATACATATTCTGCCACAGAAGGAAAATGTAGCTGCTGATCTATTTTATTCAGGGGGGGGGCAAATTGTTGTATTATAACTGATTTACGATAGAATGCATTGCAAAGGATTTACTATAGAAATGCATTGCAAATGATTTACTATAAAATGTATTGCAAATCATTTACTATAAAATGCATTGTAAATGAATTACTATAAAAATGCATTGTAAATGATTTACTATAAAAATACATTGCAAATGATTTACTATAAAATGTATTCCAATGATTTACGATAAAAATGCAATGTAAGTGAATTACTATGAAAATGTATTGCAAATGATTTACTATAAAAATGCATTGTAAATGATATACTATAAACATGCATTGCAAATGATTTACTATAAAAATGCATTAGAAATGATTTACTATAAAAATGCCTTGTAAACGATTTACTATAAAAATGTATTGCAATGATTTACTATAAAAAAGCATTGTAAATGAATTACTATAAAAATGTATTGTAAATGATTTACTATAAAAATACATTGCAAATATTTACTATAAAAAAGCATTGTAAATGAATTACTATAAAAATGTATTGCAATGATTTACTATAAAAATGCATTGTAAAAGTATTACTATAAAAATGTATTGCAAATGATTTACTATAAAAATGCATTGCAAATATTTACCATAAAAATGCATTAGAATTGATTTGCTATAAAAATGCATTGTAAATGAATTACTATAGAAATGTATTGCAAATGATTTACTATAAAAATGCCTTGTAAACGATTTACAATAAAAATGTATTGCAATGATTTACTATAAAAAAGCATTGTAAAAGAATTACTATAAAAATGTATTGTAAATGATTTACTATAAAAATACATTGCAAAGTTTTACTATAAAAAAGCATTGCAAATGAATTTCTATAAAAATGTATTGCAAATGATTTACTATAAAAAAGCATTGTAAATGAATTACTATAGAAATGTATTGCAAATGATTTACTATAAAAATACATTGCAAAGATTTACTATAAAAATGTATTGCAATGATTTACTATAAAATGCATTGTAAAAGAATTACTATAAAAATGTATTGCAAATGATTTACTATAAAAATGCATTGCAAAGATTTACCATAAAAATGAATTAGAATTGATTTGCTATAAAAACGCTTTGTAAGTGAATTACTATAAAAATGTATTGCAAATGATTTACTATAAAAAATGCCTTGTAAACGAATTACTATAAAATGTTCTGCCACAGAAGGAAAATGTAGCTGCTGATCTATTTTATTCAGGGGGGGGGCAAATTGTTGTATTCTAACTGATTTACGATAGAATGCATTGCAAAGGATTTACTATAGAAATGCATTGCAAATGATTTACTATAAAAATGTATTGCAAATCATTTACTATAAAAATGCATTGTAAATGAATTACTATAAAAATGCATTGTAAATGATTTACTATAAAAATACATTGCAAATGATTTACTATAAAATGTATTCCAATGATTTACGATAAAAATGCAATGTAAGTGAATTACTATGAAAATGTATTGCAAATGATTTACTATAAAAATGCATTGTAAATGATTTACTATAAAAATACATTGCAAAGATTTACTATAAAAAAGCATTGTAAATGAATTACTATAAAAATGTATTGCAAATGATTTACTATAAAAAAGCATTGTAAATGAATTACTATAAAATGTTCTGCAAACATTCCGTCTTTTTCAAAAAATATATATATTCATTTACTGTTCAGGTAACGACCGTTATTACCGGCTAATATGTAATTTTGGGGATTTTGTGAAGCGGAAGAGACTGGCTGACAATCCAAATTTCTTTTCAGATATTTACTTTGGGTATTCCATGTCCACGAGCCATCATTACTACCGAACGAGCGAAAGCTGTCACCGACTTTTGTTGAATTTCCTTCTGACAGTCTTTTTTTTTTCCTCTAACACCTGAGAAAAATAGATTAGGATATTTCTCTGTTTTGAATGCAAAATCACGCGCTAACCTTGTTTTAATTGCATTAATATGTTGGAGATAAAATGGCCAGCAGCCATTTTCCTTTTCCTCTGCCAAGGAAGGCAGAATATATTTGGACAATTCTTGTCATATTTTTAATTTTTTTTTAATTTTAAAGGGTGGAAAACTAATTATTATCATCATCATCATCATTATTATTATTATTATTATTATTATTAATAATAATAATAATAATAATATCTAATCAAATTTCTTTTAATTGTAAAAGTAGGAAACTAATTAATAATAATAATAATAACAACAATAGTAATAATAATAATAATAACTAAACACATACCTAATGTGAACAGACAATGAAGACAAATAGATCTTCGGGAAAATTTTCCTCTTGATTCATTTTGCACACCCGCCATTTCAATATGGCTGACAATGCCGTCACATTTTGCTTAGAGTGCAGCTTCAATTTCCAAAATAAAGAAACAGAAAGAAGAGGAACTACACGTCATTTGAATCCATTTCCTGTTAACAAATAATAAAAAATTCCTCAGCAATTTAGATAGTTTCATTTGATTTTACACAGCTAATATATTTCATTTTATGTCCATCATCCTCGTGGACATTAATTACCGTCACGATGGAAACAGGTTTCAAAAGTTACGTTGGTAATTAAAATGATACTGTCATTTTCGATCGATTATTTAAACATCTTGATGAAAAAAAAAAAGAAGCGGGAATTTGTAAATCAGTTAATAAATCAGTTTATATTATTCGAAACAGATTTCTTGCAACTATTTTCCTTAACACATTATTAGAACTTAAGTACCCTCCGGCATTAATCAGGCTTCTTTCCCGTTCGTTAATCTTATCGGAATTTTCAGCCCAAATATTTATTCCGTCATTTACAAAGTCATTTTACAGGAAGTAATGGGAAATGCATTTTCAGAAGGCATTTAGAGCGCATTTTTTATACTAAAGCATTTGCAATGAGTTTTTAGCGTGTCATTTGCAAGGAATTTTGATAGTAAATCATGACAATGAATTTTTATTGCAAATAATTTAAATTGAATTTTAATAGTAAATCATTTACAATGTATTTTTATAATAAATCATTTGCAATGCATTTTTATAGTAAATCATTTACAATGTATTTTATAGTAAATCATTTACAGTGCATTTTTAAAGTAAATTACCTGCTATATATTTCTGTAGAAAATCATTCGCAATGCATTTTTATAGTAAATCATTTACAATGCATTTTATAGTAAATCATTTACAATGCATTTTTATAATAAATCATTTACAATGCATTTTATAGTAAATCATTTACAATGCATTTTATAGTAAATCATTTACAATGCATTTTTATAATAAATCATTTACAATGCATTTTTATAGTAAATCATTTACAATGCATTTTTATAGTAAATTACCTGCAATGTATTTTTGTAGAAAATCATTCGCAATGCATTTTTATAGAAAATCATTCGTAATGCATTTTTATGCTAAATCATTTACAATGCATTTTTATAGTAAATGATTTGCAATTCGTTTTTGTAGTAATTCATTTACAACGCACTTTATAGCAAATCATTTACAATGCGTTTTTATAGCAAATTATTTACAATGCATTTTTATAGTAAATCATTTACAATGCATTTTATAGTAAATCATTTACAATGCATTTTATAGTAAATCATTTACAATGCATTTTTATAATAAATCATTTACAATGCATTTTTATAACAAATCATTTAAAATGCATTTTTATAGTAAATCATTTACAATGCATTTTCATAGTAAAGAAGTTGCAATGTATTTTATAAAAAAAAATCATTATCAGTGTATTTTATTGCAAATCATTTACAATGCAACAATTTGTTTCCCAACTGTAATAAGATAGAACCGACATAAGCAAACGTTCAATAGATCTATTTACAATGTGATGATGAATAATAGGTTGCATACAACAATGTTCAACGAAAAATGAACTGGATTTTCAAGGCTAAATCCTGAGCGCCATTTAACATTTTGTCAGCTCGGATTATCAGTGTATTATTCATTTAACGTTTTTAAAAGTCAATGAAACACGAAATGCTTTTGTGCACGTTCACCAGTTGCAACTTGTCCGTTGGCTGTCAACAAATAGAACCATTATTTCTTTAGAAATTGCACAACGGTCGAAGCTTTAAAATCAAAAAACCTCTCTTTCACTCTTGAACCGTATCGGTGTGTGTCATGTCCATGTCTATATTGTAGAATTCATAAGCAGTTTCAGTTGAACACAGTACCCCAGAAAAATAAAACGGTAATCGTCCACGTTTTTTAAAAAAAAAAAAGTGGTGAGTAAATTGAAGAGATAAAACAGAGAGGGTAAAAAGTGGCAGAAAAAAGAAGAGCGATATTTGAAAGAGAGAGGGGATAAAGAAAGAAAGGGCGGATAGAGAAAGAGAGAAAGAATTGCAGCTTACAAGGAAATCGCTTTTCGCCAAAGAAAATATAGAGAGGAATACAAATTTAAAGTTCACTATTAAGTCAAATCATTTACAATGCATTTTTATAACGAAATCATTTACAATGCATTTTAAAATTAACCATTTTCAATGTATTTTTGTAGTAAATCATTTACAATGCATCTTTATGGTAAATCATTTACAATGCATTTTTATAGTAAATCACTTGCAATGCATTTTTATAGTAAATCATTCACAATGCATTTATATAATAAATCATTTTCAATCCATTTTATAGTAAATCATTTAAAATACGTTTTTATAGTACATCATTTACAATGCATTTTATAGTAAATCATCTGCAATGCGTTTTCATAGTAAATCATTTACCACGCATTTTTATAGCAAATCATTTACAATGCATTTTTATAGTAAATCATTTACAATGAATTTATGTAGTAAATCATTTACAATGCGTTATTATAGTAAATCAATTTACAACGCATTTTTATAGTAAATCATTTACAATGCATCTTTATAGGAAATTATTTTCAATGTATTTTTATAGTAAATCATTTGCAATGGATTTTATAAAAAATCATTTTCAATACATTCTGTCGTAAATAATTTAAAATGCAACAATTTGTTTCCCTACGTTGAATAAAATAGATCAGCAGCTACATTTGTTTCTTCTGTGGCAGAATATGCACTTAATCCAACAAATTTATGAAGATTACTATGATTATTATGCATAAAATAAAAATTATTTTTTTTACATTTACTACATAAAGTTCAAAAGCTGCCTACCCTGATCAATTACTGACGGTTCGTGCCTGATACAGATATATTTCTAAAGAAGTAATGATGTTTTTTTTTCATTTATTAATCCGAAATATTTTATCACTTCAAAACGTTATATATATATATATATATGTTGGACTCTTCTGTTGTATTTGACGTATGAGGGCCAATCAGATCAGTTCCTAGGAACCGACAGCCCAGACACCAGGACATCAGATTTGATTATAGTGGTGAAGGTTTTGTGCATAACCGCCCACACATTTTGAAGCGCCAAATACTGAGACCTGGTGCACTACGTGCCACAGGGTCCCCAAATGACCCTCCGCAGGTTTTGAATTCAGAGTTGTCCATCTTCTAGACCAGTTTTCCATCCAAGGCTATAGAACCCATGCTGACCTGCTATTTAACCATAGCTGGAGGAAAAGAAATGGATTAATACCTTTCCTAAGAGTATTAGCACGTAAGTGAATGTAATGGATTCGACTGGAATATATATATATATATATATATATATATATATATATATATATATATATATATATATATATAGAAATTTTGAAAAACAAACAAAAAATCCATAAATGTAGTTAAAATTTTCATTTTAACTACATTTATGGATTTTTGTTTGTTTTTCAAAATTTCTACATTCTGTCGGATTTTATCCATTTACACTTGCTTATATATATATATATATATATATATATATATATATATATATAAGTTTGTGTGTGTGTGTCTGTATTTAAGCACCAAATTATCTTTAATTGTGTCTGATTGAATAAGTTACAAACATTAGTTTGATCCTTTCATATTAACGAATATTTCTCCGCATATTACATTTAAAATTACAAGAAATGCATTGGAAAGTACTTAGGAAACAAAAGTAATTCTCACTGTTAGAGTGCATTTCTTGTCTCATTTAATTGTAATATACGGAAAAATATCCGTGAATATGAAATGATTATGATAAAATAAGCTGATATATTTGCAATTTATTCAAACTGACATATATATATATATATATATATATATATATATATATATATATATATATATATATTGTCATCCAAACACAGACTGTTTCGCTGGATCACAGCTCATTACTGTGGCTAGACGTCCGGTAGCATCTCGAAACCCAACTGAATTGGCGCACGTCAGGGATGAAAGTGAATTTAAGCGTATTTATTTTTAGATAAACACACAGTGACTGAGAGAACTCGATTCGATTTAACGAAGAAATGAGAAAAAATAAATAAATAATAAAATACAATAATGAAAATCAACTATTGAATCCGAGGAACGAATTCGTGTTTAAATGTCGACATAAAAACAAATTCAAATTTCTATAAGGTTGTTTTGCCTTAATTAGCTATCCAAAATCATTCCCCGGCTCCCATTTCCTCTAACTCTTCAATTGTCAACATAACAAACCAAAAACTAATTCTAATTCCCAGAATAGAATTTTGCCTTATTTAGTTACCCTAAGTCATTTCCTTCTTCCTCTAAAACCATTTATATTATATTAATTATAATTTATAAACTTTCATCTACTTAGAATATCTACCTAACTCTCTTCCCATTAATCCGTTATGTCTCTTTATATATAGAATGTTGCAGCAAAATCCGACACTTGACAAAACGATAAAGAAATAGGCATTAAAAACGAAATAGTCGTATATGCAGATACGCGACAGTTTATTTAGCAATAGTTAGAGGTACATTATTTTTCAATGTAACTGCCGCTTGACTGTTTCTTCTGGGGCGTGATCGAGGCCAAGACGAACAAGCACGCCCAAAACACAGTCGACTCTCTGAAGGCTGCCATCGTGGAGGTGTTCGCCGCAATGGACAAGGACATGGTCGCCAAAGCGTGTGACTCATTTCTCGCCCGCCTTAAGATGGTCGTCGCAGCCGGCGGTGGTTACATTGAAAAATAATGTAGTATACAATTCTAACTGTTGCTAAATAAACTGTCGGGTCTCTGAATATACAACTTTTGTTTTTATTGAATATTTTGTTTTCTTTTGGTCAAGTGTCGGAGTTTGCTGCAACACTCTGTATATTTTTTTAATTTATTTTTAGTATGTTTTTAATTTCTGCTTTAATTTTAAAATTGGTTAAAAATTTATGTTTTTTTTATTTTCTAATACCCCCAATTTGTCATCATAAGGTTAATATTCTGGGGTTTTTTTTGTTTGTTTGTTTGTTTTTTTTTTTTTTTTTTTTTTGTTTTAATAAAACTTATTCACTTTAAGATAGATACGTAACACATTTCTTGACGTCTAACTGAAAGAGTGAATAGTATAAACTGTCCATTAAGTGTTTTCGGCAAGTTAATTTTTAACTTGATGTTTTAGCTTCCAATGTCAATTTCTCGCAATTAGCTGTTAGATCAGGCATGAACTTCATTTCTTTCCAGACAGGGGTTGAAAAGACGTCCGCCGAAATAGCCTATTCCCCATATGAAATAAAACGATTTGTTTGATTAATATATATATATATATATATAAATATATATATGTATGTATGTATGTATGTATTTACATTTTTACTTATTTCTTAATGCAGTTGTTATATAATTCTGTATTTACCCCCTCAAAATCCGCCATAGATTACGATCACTTTCCCAGTAACCCGGAAGAATATTTTTAAGCGTTCTTAAATTTAAAATTGTAAAAACAGAAAAATATTTGTACTTCTGTTTATAAATACTTGTTACATTTGCCTTGATAAATTCCATCAGAGGACGAAACGCGTCGGTAAAGAAAAGTTTACCTTTTCTCTTTATTTCATACATAAACACACAGATATATATATATATATATATATATATATATATATATATATATATATATATATATATATATATAGTTTATCAAATACACTCGTACAAACTTTAGGGGTGGGTTGCTCACACCAAAGCAAGGACAAAATTCCATATAAATAAATATATGTTCACAAATTCTTAGTTTTTGACTTTAAAGAAAGTCCACGGTAGATGCCATATAGACAACGTTACATTTGTCACTCGTGTACATATGTGGCCAGTCTGTCTTCAATGTTTAACGTGTGTACTGGTGAGAACTGAGAATTGTTCCGTTTTACCAATGCAGGATATTCATATCGTGACATAGCAGATTTGATTTTTACATACGGACGCACAAATCGTAATGGGCGCGAGGCTGCACGGCTGTATCAGATTGCGTTTCCAGACCGAAGGCAGCCGAGTCATCCAACCTTTGCTGCTGTTTATTGTCGAGTTGCTGAGACAGGATCCGTGGCATCACAATCTATGGAATAGGGAACACCAAGGTCCGCTCATACGCCTGGTCATGAAGAACACATCCTACAGGCTGTCGGAGACGATCCAGGTATCAGCACATGTCAAGTGACCCTAGCATGTCGCACATCTCATAGTACCTCATGAAGGGTACTTCAAGTGCAACTTCTCTATCCTATCATTTGTAATATATTCAGGGTCTTTCGCCTTCTTAACACTCACCACGGGAGAACCTTTGCCGATGGTTTATAGGCACAAACTGCCGATCTGTTGTTTGTCTCTTCAGTCTTGTTTACGGATGAGACAACATTTGGAAGATATGGAATAACACATTTACACAACCAACATTTGTGGGCAGATCAGAATTCCCATTGTACAATACAGGCTAGACGCCAGCATCAGTTAACGATTAATACGTGGATTGGAATTGTAGGTGACTGTCTGGTAGGTCCATATGTTCTCCCTGCGCGTCTTACAAGAGCTGTCTACAAGGACATTATTTCGGACACACTAACAGACCTGCTAGACGATGTATTCCTGCTAACACGAAGACGCATGTAGTTCATGCATGATGGGGCTCCAGCATATTTTAGTCACATTGTTCGCGATGCACACTATGATACATACCATGAAGAGTGGGTATGTAGGGGAGGACCGGGTTCATGCCTTGCATGTTCCTCCCGACCTCAACCCTTTGGATTTTTATCTATGGGTTCGCCTAAAACAATTTTTGTAGCAGACATTCATATTGCATGGACAGTTCATTATTGTGTCATGTGGTGGTGGGGGGCTGTGAAACGATTCGAAATCGGATGGGAGCATTTGAATGGGCCCGCCAGTCAGTGGTCCGACGGATGCATATGCGGAGGAGATTGTGAACATTTGTTATGAGGTGCTGTGTTAAGGTACAGCGATGGCCTGTTGGATATATGTTTATATGGACTTCTGCCCTTGTTTTTGCGTAAGGAACCCGCCACCAACGTTTGTAAATTTAATCAAAACTTCCCCGAAATGTATTGGCGATCTCTCTCTCTCTCTCTCTCTCTCTCTATCTATCTATCTATCTATCTATCTATCTATCGTTTTAAGGTGTGCTATATTTGTGGGACAAAGTGCTCAATACAAATATTTAAGTAAATGCTCTGTTTATAATAAACAGTATTAATAACATTTACCGGCCTGAATGTCCGAGAAATTTTCATAGAGAATATTTGTTCTCCGACAGGAATTGAACCTCTATTCTATACGGAACCGTCATTTAGCCTGACGTGTCTTAACCGATTGAGCCACAGAGGATCGTTCGGTTAGCAAGGTCAATTTTACTGCTTTTAAACTTCAATCTTCCATGAATCTCTCACATACATTCATATCTGCTCATGGCGTATCCAAATGTAAACAAATGACGTCACAAATTATGAAATGGACAAAGTCCGACAATTATTTTAAGATATTTTTTATGTTTATACATTCTATTTATAGATACAAATATTTAAGTAAATGCTCTGTTTTATAATAAACAGTATTAAACAACATTTACCGGCCTGAATGTTATGATTAATTTACACACACACACACACACACACACATACATATATATATATATATATATATATATATATATATATATATATATATATATATATAGTTAAAGACTGAGATAAAGATAAATTTGAACAGAATAAGATAGATAAATATTAACACCGATAGATAGATTCGAATAGGCTGCGGTAGATATATACTGACTAAGATAGATAGATAGATAGATAGATAGATAGATAGATAGATAGATAGATAGAAAGAAAGGAAAAAGAAAGAAAGAAAAAGAAAGAAAGAAAGAAAGAAACAGAATGGCAGATAGAGAGAGAGAAACAGACTGGCGTAGATAGATAGATAGATAGATAAAAACAATGATAGATTTGAACAGAATTTCGGGTTGGGTTCCGATCCGGGCTAGAAGTATTCGGATGTCTAGTCGCACTGTGATACAGCGAAACAGTACTGTCTGCGAATGACATATATATATATATATATATATATATATGAACAGAGTTAAGAACGGAGATAAAGATATATACGTACTCAGATAGATAGATAGATAGATAGATAGATAGATAGATAGATAGATATGAACAGACTGAGATAGATAGATAGATAGATAGATAGATAGATATGAACAGACTGAGATAGATAGATAGATAGATAGATAGATAGATAGATAGATAGATAGATAGATAGATAGATAGATAGATATGTTCAAAGACCGATAGATATCAACAGAATAAGATAGATAGAAAAATTGATAGATTTGGACAGAATCATATATATATATATATATATATATATATATATATATATATATATATATATATATATATATACAAATAAAGAGATCAGAACAGACAGATTAAGAATCCACAGCATTTACATTTTTTTCAAAATGCTCAATACAACGTAGAGCGAAATATTATTATAATATTTTACTTGTATACAAAAATTGTCCTCGACAGGCGTTGTAAAATATTATATATATTTTTTTTTTTTGTTTGTTTGTTTGTTTGTTTTTTTCAAACCTGTAATTTTTTTTTTTTAATTATAGCGTTAAAAGAGTGACCCTTGTTTGCATAGGTCTCAAGATAATCTTATCATCATTGATTATATTTCCCTTGGCTTTGTGTCATTTTCTCGACACATTATTTATAGTCAATTTCTAAAACCTATTACTTGCCTCAAAGACATAACAGACATCACAATGAGAGTGAGATAAAGCTTGCCGTCGGCCTTCTCCTTGATTTCTTTGCCTATGTCGCCTACAAAACTAGAGAATATTAATATCGAACCCAAAGTGTCTGAATATTTTAATCTTTGAATATTTTTTTATTGTTCAAAACACAGATAGATAGATAGATAGATAGATAGATAGATAGATAGATAGATATGGTCTGTTTTTATGTTGGACTCTCTCTCGATTTATATCCTCTACCATATATATATATATATATATATATATATATATATATATATATATATATAATAAAAAGGCTCAAACACTAATATCTCATGGTTATAATTTATTACATTTGAATCGTAATCACGATCCAATTCATCAGACCTACAAATTCAAAAAGAAATCGAAAAATATAACTCCGGGTACAAAAAAACAAAATTTTAGTGAGAGTGTATGTGTGGGAGTGGGAAACAAGAGTGAGAGGGAAATGTCTGAAAGCTCTAGAGAGAGGGTGTAAGAGAAGAAAGAATAACTGGAAGGCCTTAAGGTGAAGGTGGGGATTCAAATTTAACTGTGAGAAGTTTTAAAGAGAGGAGGTGTATATATATATATATATATATATATATATAATTATTTATTTAAAAATATGATTCCAACACGCTACATAAGAGTTCTCATGTTTCAAAACAAGAGCCGAAAACTTCAGTATAATTTTTTGAATTGAATTGAATTAAAGTCCCAAGCTCTGTTCCATCTTCAAGCGAAATTTTTTTTTTTTTGGAATAACTTATTTCTAAAATTTACGCGTTTTATAAGCAAATTCATTATTGAAATCAAAATTTCTATGGTAACGGCTAGAGCAATTGTTTAAAGAAAAGGGGCGTAAGGTGTTAATAATTTGTATCAATATCTCAGTTACATTCATAGATGTCAAGTCAGGGTAAGGTTGGGGTGTCTAAATTCAAAGCGGAAGATGACATCGTCTAGTCTGGTTAAGCGTCTATGGAGATTTATTTTTTTTTTTTTTTATTTTTTTATTTTTGTCTGAAAGGGTTTTGTGTATATAAAAACTGTCGTAAATCGCTAACATTTGTTTTTTGACGACTTCATAAAGGGTTATCTTTTTTTGTAGGGCATTTAAACTATTTATTAGGGCTATGGATTTTCAAAATTATTTTATTGTTTGTTTGTTTTTATGCTAATTATTCAATGCAAAAATTTGATGATATCGGCAAAAAACCGTTAACTCATGTCTATTGTTTAATAGATTTTTATTATTTAGAAACTTAATAATGTGTAGTTTTTCATGTAGGCATAAAGGGCATGGGTCATCCCAAGTTTTACAAGTTCTAGTTTTGTTTATAATTTTCTATTTTACTTTTGGTGTTTTATTCATTTCCTTCAAATGCCCAAAATATTTAGATAGAGATGTCTGATTTCTTTTATTTATATTGTTGAAACAGCACTTATGCTGCCTCCATCTGGTTTTAAATTCATTCTTCGTAGACCCAATGTATATTATATTAGTATTAGGACTCTCAATGGATGAGATAGTACATTGGTATACCACAGATTTTACACAGCATTTATTTTCCAATGGGCTGTCTTCTGGGTTTCTACAGTCACATAATTTTTCACTATTTTTGTCTAATTTAAGTGTAGAGTTTTTATTAATACTATTCAACCATGGGGGTTTGTTCAGGATTTTATTATTGTGTTTTTTAATTATACTTTCTAGATTTTCAGTGCAGCTGTAACTTGATTTTAGGGTGTTTTTATTAAATATTTTACTAAGTCTACTATTGGTAGGAAAATGTTTTTCAATTAAAGCTAGGAATTTCTGTCCTAGCTTAATACTAACCATTTAGTTGAACGGAGGGGTATACCAAATGATTTTTCTTTTTCTGTTATTCTTCTGGTTAGTACAATTGTTTCTATAATTGATATTAGCATTTTTGTATCCACTACTTTTTAGGGCTGTGTCATAAAAATTACTGTGTTGTTGGAATATTTCTTTATTAGCGGAGTTACTACTGATTCTATTCTCTATTGATGAGGGTATATGCTTAATTATGAATGGAGGGTGGTTTGACTTCGGGTGTATATATGAGGATTAGTATTTGGTTTTTTATAAGGTTGGTATGTGTTGTTTGTTAAATCTAGAGTTACGTCGAGGAAGTTTACCCTTTTTAATTTAGTACATACTGTTATTTTTAAGTTTAGATTTTTAAATTCACTAAATATAATCTTTCTAATTTTCTCTATTTTAAAATTAGTAGAACTTCTCACTACCATGAGCCCGTCATCTCTATACAGCCCGATGTTCATAATATCTATTTCACGATGCGCGGTCAAGTTGTACAGTATTAAAAGACCAACAAGGTCAGAAGACTCTAAAGATCCCATAGTGATGTCAAAATGGTCATAATTTTTTTTTATCCATTGGTCCCCATTATAAATGAGGACAGATTTTTTGTCAGGTTAGAATACACAGCAGCAAACTCCAAGGCAGTTGTGAATAGATCCTTCAATATTGACGTGTAGTAATCCACGATATCGAACTGTAATATATATATATATATATATATATATATATATATATATATTGACCACTAATATTTTATATATATATATATGTATATATATATATATTGACCACTAATATCATATATATATATATATATATATATATATATATATATATATATAAGGATGAATATAAACAATGTAATTTGAATAATCATTTAAATGATTATTCAAATCGCTCAAAAGTTCTGTCACTTGTATATCCTTGCTTGATCCAACTACTAATGCTCTGGTGGGAACGGCTTGGGGAAAGAAGATGTGACTCTTGAGGCACAATCCGTTGGCTCATATCTATGGAGTAATGGATAACGGTTCGATATGAGGAATCGGAGATCCGGGTTCGAATTCCAGTCAAATCAGTTACATTTATTTCTTGCTAATACCATTGGGAAAGGTACGAATCAGCTTCTTCTCACTCCAGCTATGGATAAATCACAGAACAGACTGGGTTCTATAGCCTTGGGTGGCAACCAGTCAAGGTGAAAGTAACTCTGCATTCAAAACCGGCTTCGAAGCGTTGCGCTCAGTCAGCCTATCTTGACCAAGAAACACTACTTCTACACACACACACACATGCATATATATATATATATATATATATATATAAGCGTTTTCCCCTTGCGAAGGATCGTTAATTAATTTGAAACATTTAGAACCATTTATTTTACATTCAACATCATCACTTGATACGACACCGGAGGTGTTGAAACATAATGGCTATTTTTGTAGTGATTTTTTAACATATTTATGTTATAATTTTTAAATGAATAATTTTATATATATATATATATATATATATATATATATATATATATATATATGCAGTTGTATGGTTATTAGTTTTCCTCTCTGTGCAGAAGTGTAAGTTGACAATGCCAATATAGGTCTTGTTGGTTTAAATAGCTATTCGAATGAGTTAAATTTGAATTTCATTTTTATGTAATTTATATGCTCTGTTATAATATACATTGAGCTCTTTTTGTGGATTACTTTCAATATTTTATATTATTACGATTCACTTGGGTTATGTTCCAATGGCTTATTACCTGTATAAATATATATATATATATATATATATATATATATATATACGATCCTAGCTAGCCAAAAGTTATGGAATCAACTCACTTGTTTTTTAGTTCGCAGTAAATAGGCAAATCATAAATATGCTAGCAAGCAGTTTTGTTTAATAACTGAACATTCTAGATTCGTGAAATATACCTAAAATAAATTACAGCAAATTATTTAATTCAATGGCACATATTTTTCCCAAAATCGTGTAACGGAAAAAAAAAAGATTGAATCACTCAATCTTTAGGGGAAAAAATGATAAAATCACGAACTGGAATAATCCGAGAAAAAAAAAAACTACTTTTTTCGGCTTATTTTAATAACAAACCGTCACGTTATTGAAAAAGAATAAAAATTACTTCCCCTTATTCAAAAGCAAAATGCTTGAAGCAGATGATATTTTTTTTTAAATATGTCAGATACGCATGCGCATAAAAAAAACTACTCTACGTATATAGGTACGGGCATTTTAATTTGTGCACATTCGTCTTTCATTCTTTCTTTATATATTTATTTATTTCTCGCAGACATTTATTAGGCTGAGTCGTTTTAGATTATTAATTTTATTCTTCAAAAAATAAAGTACAATTACATTTTATTCAGTTACATATACACCATTATTTATCAGACAGTTCTTCGATACATGTAAAAATGTCGATGGTGTGAGAAAAAAAACAACATAGTTATAATTTGTTTATCCGGTGTTATTCTTGCTGCGTAGGTTCTTTAGTTGTTTTGCTGTGGAACGTAATGAGGAAGGGGGGATTGGAAAGTTTGATACTCACAGGACAGATTGAGGTAAAGAGGGACAGAGGAAAGCAGCGCTTAATATACTTGATGAGCTACAAGGAACGGGAAAATGTGGTGGGCCAGGATCGCCTACGTCCTGAAGGGAAAACGTCACATAACAGAAGAAGGGGAGAACAATTTCTACTGTCGAGCGCAACTAAGCTTTTCAAGCAAACTTATATGGATGAGCGTCTAAGCATGCTTTGAAAAATAATGTTGTCCACATATTTATTACCATATTCACGATGTTTCGACTGTTGCATGCTCCGGCCTTCGTCGGGTGAATTTCGGACTGAACACTCTATTTCATCCATCGCGGTAGATTGTTCTAGTTCCACGTGCCATGCCTCTTCCAGGTGTTTCAGTATCAGTTATCTCCCTTTAAGCCAACTCTCCGAAAAATGTAAATAGTTTAAATAATTATCTCACCTCAGAAATATAGACAGATCCTGAAGAAGGCCGGAGCGTACAACGGACGAAATGTCGTGATAATTGTAATAAAAATAAGGACAACAGTCCGAACAATGTAAATAATGTAAATAATTAAATATCTCACCTCAGAAATGTTAGACAGATCCTGAAGAAGGCCGGAGCGTATAATGGACGAAACGTCGTGGTAATGACAATAAAGATGAGGACAACTGTCCGAACAATGTAAATGATGTAAATAATTAAAATAGCTCATCTCAGAAATATAGACAGGCAGTAAGATTATATCAAAAAATAATTATTACCTCAAAAAAAATATTCTTACAATCCCAAGATATTCTTCGGCTTTAAATAACCTCAAAAATGTGATAAGCCGTAAAAATCAAATTAATCGATCAATGAGTACAAGGCCAGCTGCCAACACAGAGTAACCTACCTAACAAACTTGTGTACATGACTGGCAGAGCACATAGTGGATGGGATGGGGAAAAGATACACCTTACTAAGAGATACAAATTAAATGATGTTGTGGAGATCCATGATCGCCCACGTCCTGAAGAGACATGGCCCAGGAAAAAATTATACATTGCTACCAATTGTAGATCAAGTCGTCGACTCACTACAGATGGATCCATTGAGTTAGGACTTATGATGGCTATTTTAAATTCTGTCGCATCTATCCCCAGATGCGCAGTGTTCAGTTCCTACTATATTGGAATTTACATAGCAAGTGCTGAGATGAGCTCCATTCTTTAACTAGGATATTTACACAGTCTTGTAAGGGAAGCCATATTCTCCAATCTGCAGCCTCATTCCAATAGATGAAACATTGCAAGCCTTTGCTACAATACTGCTATTTCCATGGCAAATGTTCAGATGAGCTACATTCTTTAGTTTCACCAGTTCAGACCTTTACAGCTAGGACATTTACACAGTCTTGTGAGGGAAACCATATTCTCCAATCTGCAGCCTCTTTCCCATAGATGCAACATTGCAAGCCTTTTGTTACTCTATTGCTATTTCCATTGCAAATGTTCAGATGAGCTCCATTCTTTAGTTCTATCAGTTCAGACCTTTACAGCTAAAACTCGCCATGATACGTCAACTCCAACATCTTTTTCCGAAGTAGTGCTACTATGTATAACAGACCCCAGTGTGGTTCTTCGCTGAACATTACACTCCTGCAAACTCTGCAAGTCAAGTTCTAATCGTTACATCAAAATGATCAAAATCTTTCACATCTCTCTTAATGGGAGAATTTTAATAAACAAAGGAAGAACATGCTCACATACGCATAAATGGGTAATGTCGTCTTAATTTTGGTATGTAGATTTTGGTTCTTGCGAAAGGAGAGGAATAATTCTTTACAATACAAGCATTGCTAATCCCTACCTTACTGCATGCATTCGGGTATCTATTCGGTATATCGGGTATCATTCGGGTATATTGCAATGTAATCGGGCTCAGAAAAAGCCTTTTGTGTGCCACTTATCAAATTAGGGAGATCGTAAAAATCCTCATTCATTTCATTTTGAAAACCGGCTGCAGGACTCTGGCGAGAATTCTTCTCAAGATCGAATTAAACAAGCGGGAAATCGATGCAAAAGATAGACACTAAAAAGTAAAACATCGAATGGTCACTTTAATTAATCGATTCATTTGTTTGTTTAACGGCATATCAAAACCTCATGGGTCATTTAATGCCGAAATTTAATTTTCTTGCTAGCTTGGAAGTAATAAACATATGATATATATTATTCTGCTTTCACAATTGATTACATGGTAGAGGATACTCAGCTTTTCGGCAGATACATGTTTATGCGAACATAATTACTAGAGGCGATGATATCTGTGTGTTTTATGTTGAAATGTTGTTGAAATTATATTTTGGAATAGAGTTTGATTTCTTTTAGAAATTGTAGCATGTTAGTGGGAGGCACCGTGAAGTAATGGATAGCGGCTGGGGAATCGGAGAGCCGAGTTCGAATTCCAGTCGAATCCATTACATTCACTTAAGTGCTAATACCCTTGAGAAAGGTATGAATCCTCTTTTTCTCCCTCCTCCCCTAGCCATGGGTAAATAGCATGACTGGATGGCAACTTGTCTACCGCAAAAAGAAATGGCAACCTCCTGTAGGGGAAAAATCTACCTCGTCAGTCATGTATCGAAAGATACATGATCGCCTAAGCGTGTATCACGCATGACACATAACTGACTGACTTACACACACACACACACATATATATATATATATATATATATATGATATTATGTGGAGTTATATCATAAAAGTGTTCTTTCATATTGGTTGAATTTGTTTAGTGGCATACCAACACATCTATGGGTTATTTAATGTTGAAATCTAAACATTTTGAACGAATTTGTATGCCTTCGACTAGAGATAAAATATGTTGTTGCTCATTTTGCTATAAACTTTTATTGTCAGTAATTTTACTACAAATACTTGTGGTTGGCAATCTTTTCATTTAAAAATCCATTACTGGTATTTATATTAAAAACAATATATATTTATATCTTCATGGTGTTTTGTGGCTCACTATTTTACCCATAGATGGGACCTTAGTAAGTGCTACCACCCTGAGTCAAGTGATCCGGGGAATAACAGTAATTAAAAGGTGGTTTACACGCCCCTCAAATCATTTCAACCTAAGGAAGGCAATAAAGCCACTAAGACGCAAGACTTAGAGAGTGTTAGAGAATATGAGAAAAAAACTATTAAGGAGAGAGAATATTTAAAAAAAAAATGAAGAATACAGACGATAACGATTCACATTGCATTGGAGGTCAGTCATGGCGCCAAAGTCTCTCAGCTGTATATAAACGCTTTCTAAGATGAATGATTTAAAACTGCTTTGAGTGAGTCAGGCCTGGGGATCTTAGAACCCCCCCCCCATTTCAAACATTGTGTACTGGTGCTACACAATCACAAAAAAAAAACGAACTCTATCAGAAAACGGAAACCACTTGAGGACAATCAACAACAGCAACAACTAAAATGGATAACACATGTAACTAAAAAAGAAAATAATTATATAATTGAGACATTAACGTTCCACGCTACTTCAAACAAAGGCTGATGAAGGAAGCCGCCATCATTACCGAAAAGAAACGATAGCCAATACTGGACTTGAAAACCATTTTCGTGAAAAAATGTTTGAAGATGGATTTTCTTGTCAGTTTCAAACGACAGCCGTACTGGCTGCTCGGTAAATGAATGGTGAATGTTTCCTGAGAAGGAAAAAGCTAGATTTTACAATTATTATTAACGTATTTGCAGTAATTTTGCGAGGAAAAATGTATAATCCTCGACGTACGTTCATCCTATATATATAATATAAATCATTTTTGATGCATTTACATCTATCTATCATGTTTGTTCATATCTATCTATATATCTATCTATATTACAATTTTCATATCTGCGTGTATATATATTTTCTATCTATATATATATATATGTGTGTGTGTGTGTGGGTGGGTGTGTGGTTGTGTATGTGTCTGCTTATATGTATCTATCTGTCTTTACCAATCTATCTAGCTATCTATCTCAGTCTGTTCATATATTTCTATCTATCTATTTATCTACCTCTTTCTATTCATATCTATCTATCTATCTATCTATCTCGAAACACACACAAATATATATATATATATATATATATATATATATATATATATATATATATATATATCCTTCATCTATCTATGTATCTATCTCAGTCTGTCTATAAATTTCTATCTATCTGTCAATGTATCTATCTTTCTTTCTCAATCTATCTATCTATCTATCTATTGTAGTCATTCTATCTATCTATTGTAATCATTCTATCTATCTATTGTAGTCATTTTATCTATCTATCTATCTATCTATCTATCTATCTATCTGTCTATCTATCTCAGTCTGTTTATATCTATCTATCTATCTATCTCAGTCCGTTTTCATCTATCTATATATCTATCTATCTATTGTAATCATTCTATCTATTGTAGTCATTTTATCTATCTATCTATCTATCTATCTATCTATCTATCTCAGTCTGTTTATATCTATCTATCTATCTATCTATCTATCTATCTATACACAAAATACATCTACGCAGAAGAAAAAAATGTCCTTCCCACGGGACTTAAATATCAAAATAAAATAAGTTTTGTTTTGGATTATCTTTTTTTGCTTCTTTTTTTTTCACACTTTTTATTTCCAACTCTACTGCTCGCTCAATAAATACCAAATGTTTCCTTGTAAGGAAACGGCTATTATTACCATTACCATTAACAAGCAATGAATATCTTGTCAAGGCTAACGAACGCAAAGGAATATGCAGCAGGAATAACCGAGAGATTTCCTTATAAAACTCTGGATGATAAATCGATGAAAGCTATTCGTCAAAATGGACGAAATAAGAAAAGGGACACAAAAGAATGTTATCGTCAAGAGAAACAAACTGTGAAAGGAAATAAAAATTCTTTGTGCATCCATCATTGTTCGGAAAGTCGTATATTAGAGTTGATGTCAAGACGATAACATTGCAGAGATTTATTAGCATAGAAAACTAATCAGACACTCAAATCTTTACTTTGTATATTTGCTGAGGATAGGTTTATAGATTTGAGAAGAGTCATCAATATAGTCTTCTTGTTACGAACGTTTGATTCTCTTCATCGTCTCTTTACTGGTGACGAGAACACCAAGAAAAACCATTGCGTATAGTACCTTGTTTGGACGTTCAAATCTCTATTCTATTTTATTTTTTTTTTGTAGATTTGCTATTGCTAATATAATAAAATTGAAAAAAAAAGATCCATTAACGTAACCATCTTTGGTCGCATGCTAGAATCTTTCTTTTGTAATGTTACTATCTCTAAGACGGTAACATTGAGAAAGGTCATTAATATATCCAACATTATTCGAGCGCCTAATTCTCTTTTTCTATTTTTTTTTCTTTGCATGGCTGCCGTTGTTAAGGCTATGACTTTGAGTTGAGTCATTAATATATTCAAAATTGTTTGGACGCTCAAATCTATTTTCGTATAGTTGTCGTTGTTAAAAAAATAACATTGATACTAGTTATTAATATATTCAAAACCTATATAATAAATGCCAATGTCAGTGTGTCACACCTCTTCAGTTAAAAGGACACAACTCTCAATAGCTCATCTCCTTCTTCTATATAATAAATGACAATGTCAGTGTGTCACTGCGTCGCACTTTTTCCACTTTACTCCTACAGGTCTTAGCCCAATATATCATACCATTTTGCAATCAGGCCTACTCTGTGTGCAAATTAAAAACATTCCAGCCCGGATCTGAAATTTTGCGATTGTTTTCGGATTCAGCCATCTTGGCTTCTACTGATAAAAACAATTAAAGGGACACAACTCTCTACTTTTATAAAACTCATCTTCAAATGAAAAAATTACTGTTCTCAAATTAGTGTTTCAAAATAAAATTGTCCGCGTTTTCAAATTTACTGTTATAGACCATAGCCCAACATATACCATTTTGGAATCCGGAAGCAAATCTTGAAATTTTGGGTTCTCAAGTTTTCATTACTGCGATTGTTTTCGACGATATTTTACGTGATTTTTTTTTTTTTTTGCGACGAATATTTTTTCCGATAAGAATTTTTATAACTAGGAAATACATTTGGGAATAATCGAAAGTCACCCAAAATTAAAATTCAGTGACGGCAGAAGAATTATCGACGTACTTTTAAAAGGTAAACATAAATGTTAATGAAATACTTAAATGCAACGATCAATTTTGAGATCTTCCGTAATTTATGGTTGACTATCGCTTCTACTTCTCTCTACCTATTGTGACGTAAGCCCAGTCTAGAGCCCTCCATAAGGAGCTAGGTTAAATACTTCCCGATAGGGTGGCTTTCAAACAAATACTTAACATATTCAAAATTGTTTGCACGGTCAGATCTCTTTTTGTATAGTTGCTGTTGTTATCAGAGTTATTCATATAAGACGTCGAGTTAACGACAGTCCGTTGCCGTTTGGTAACTAGATTCTGCATATTTCGTTTTATATGTACTGGAGAGTAAGGTCACGAAATCTAGTAGGTGGGTCACTTCCGGGCAAATTGAGGTCAACCTTAAACAAGGTCACATCATCGTCACTTTATTCGTCTCTGATTTTCTTTCACGGTCAACCAACTCTTGGAAAGCCAAACGCCGACAGGGAATGCATGATGGGAAGAAGATTTCGTGAAACTGGAATCTTCGCGTCCTAGAGCTGCACGTTGGCGGTGAATGGAGTCATCAACACTATTATCATAAAGGAAGTGTTCATCAAAAAAGGAATTAAATTCTTGGATACGAGATAAAGCCGACGACGTTTAATTTATTAAAAATTGTTTAAACGCTGAAACATATACATATACACACACACACATATATATATATATATATATATATGTGTGTGTGTGTATAAGTATATGTTTCAGCGTTTAAACAATTTTTTATATATATATATATATATATATATATATATATATATATATATATATATATATATATATATATATGTATATATATACACACTCATATATACACATATACATACATAAACCTACACATGTTCTAATAATATTATCTTAGTGACGATAAAGGACTGTAAAGTCCATACAAGATTAAAATGTTTCTGTATATATATATATATATATATTATAAATTGATTGATTTAAAAATGTTTTTTTTTTTCGCTACTGTGTAGCGAAAAAAACATATTTTAAATCAATCAATTTATAATATTAATGCTCTGTAAATTTACATTGAGCACTATTTTGTAAAAATAAAATATCTATAAGAACACCGGATTATATATCTTTCTGTTCTGTCTTTTTATATATATATATATATATATATATATATATATATATATATATATATATATATATATATATATATGTAGTTTATTTACTTTTTTTATGTTGCTGTATAGGTTGATATATTTATATTTATTTCTATGTGTTTATATATGCATATGCGTATGGGTGTATGTATGTGTGTATGTGTATATATATATATATATATGTATATGGGTATATGTATACGTATATGTTTGTGCGTAGGTATACTTTAGTATGTTTTTATCTGTAGTGAAGAATGTATGTACACATATGTCTATATATATTTTTTTTTTATTTTCTTTCACATATTGTTATATATTTGACTCGTGTATGTGTACTAATACGTATATAAGTATATATGAGATATTTATATATATATTTATGTGTTTAGGTGTTTTTTTCTTTTTTATATATTAGTGTTATTTTTATGCGTATATATTTATTTTTCGATCCATTTCTGTATATTTTAGTGTCCTTTTTCCTTATGTTGTTCATTGGCGAATATTTGTTTTTTTTTCTATTCGGCCCATATTAAACTTTATGTATTCAACCAGTAACTTTGTGACAAGTTAATATATTATATTTTCCACGTTTGTCAGAATGACTTCGAAAGTCTGGGAGAACAGAAAGGTTACTACGAACAAGAAAATCGCAGGCTATAGTGGGTGCGCCGTCATCGTGCTGCTCTAGGGCTGCGAGACGGGAAGCTTCTACGCCAGACAGGGTAGATGCTGTCTGAGACGCATTCTATGCATTAATTTCTCCGACCGGGTTATCAATACCGTAGTTCAAACGTGCCCAGTTATCCAGCCAAAACAGCCTTCCCAAACAGCGCCAATTCTGTTGGTTTGGACATGTACACTGTATGTCGGATGGAACGATTCCAATGTGCCTTCAGCGAGAGAGCATTAGGACGGTCTCATGTTCGCTTCAATGACGTCTGCAAAAGGGACAAGAGTACAATAGACATGGACGTCGAAAGGTGGGAAGACGTCACAACAATCGGAGACACGATTTACACCGACGACTGGAGAGAAGAGAGAAGAAACGAAGGCTGGACACCCGGGAAGAAACGTGCAAGAAGTACAGCAAAAGAACAAGGAAACATTGATGGAGAAAATTTTCACATTTATTCGTTGCAATCGAGAGTTTCAGTCTGATGTGGACCTGTTGACAAACAACAGATTTTGCACAGCCACCAGCAGCTGAGGCATCACCCTTTCGGCACAGATCAAAGGTTTCTTCAGAATGGTTTCGGCCACAAAAATATATATAGAAAATTATTAAGACTATCAAAACTTCTCTTTGAATATATGCCATTGTACGGCAATGTTTGAATCGAGTCATTCACCATTGTT
The DNA here is from genome assembly GCA_903632075.3 of Acanthosepion pharaonis. Lineage (NCBI taxonomy): Eukaryota > Metazoa > Mollusca > Cephalopoda > Sepiida > Sepiidae > Acanthosepion > Acanthosepion pharaonis. The sequence continues at coordinate 865,077 of CAHIKZ030000287.1, forward strand.
TGGACGCACAAATATCGGCTTTGAAATGGGGCTGGTTTTTAAGGCCAAACTTTTAAAACGAGTCATTAAACACTTTCGGGTGTTCAAATATCGTCTTTGGAATGGGGCTGTTGTTAGGGATATACCTTTGAAACGAGTCATTCACTATTGTTCGGACGCTCAAATATCGTGTTTGAAATAGAGCTGGTGTTAGGGCCATACCTTTGAGACGAGTCATTAAGCACCGTCGGAAGATCAAATATCAACTTTGAAATGGGTGTAGAGTTAGGGCCATACCCTTGAAATGTTTCATTAAGCACTTTCAGACGAAAAATTTCGTCTTTGAAATAGGGCCGGTGGTATGGCCATATCTTTGAAACGAATCATTAAGCACTTTCGGACGCTCAAATATCGTCTTTGAAATGGAGATTGTGTTAGGGCCATATCTTTGACACGTGTCATTCACCATTGTTCAAGCGCTCAAATATCGTCTTTGAAATAGGGCTTGTGTTAGGGCCATATCTTTGAAATGAGTCATTAAGATGTTTCGGGCGCTGAAATATCGTCTTTGAAATGGAGCTGTTGTTAGGGCCATACCTTTGAAACGAGTCATTAAGCACGTTCGGGCCCTCAAATATTTTCTTTGAAATGGGGCTGTTGTTAGGTCTATACCTTTGTACCGAGTCATTAAGCATTTCTGACGTTCAAATATTGTTTTTGAAATAGGCTGTTGTTAGGGCCATACTTTTGAAACGAGTCTTTCACCATTGTTGGGACGCTTAAATATCTTCTTTAAAATGGGGTTCCCCTGAAATCTATATATTTAAGAAATTAACCTATTTTGATTATATTAATATCTTTTTTTTTTTTATTGCCTTAACAACGGCAACCATACAAAAAAGAGATTTGAGCGTTCAAACTGTTTTGGTTGGTGAATTTGTTGGTATAATAATTACTAATTCAATCTCAATGCTTGGCAGTATTTATTTGGAGCAAGACAAGCAATAACTGAACAATACTCAATAAGAATTAGATCGGATATTCCTTGGCATATATAGCGGAATGTCATCAATCTACCAACGGATATTAAATAAATGGCTCACTTCAAAATCCTCTGAATGTTACTGCGATCGACAAACATCTGATGCAGGCCGAAGGAAAAAACGACCGAAACGTTCCGATAATAAAAAGAAAGGTGAAGAGAAAAGCCCGGATGTAATTAACGTAAATAATGTTATGTTATTTCGGATTGTTGTTCGACTGAACTATTTTGTTTTCCTTTAATTAGAAAAGAGGCTGCAGATTAGATAATATGGCTTTCCTCACAAGACTGTGTAAATGTCCTAGCTGTAAAGGTCTGAACTGGTGGAACAAAGAATGAAGCTCATCTGAACATTTGCCATGCATATAGCAATAGAGCAGCAAAAGGCTTGCAATGTTGCATCTATGGGAAAGAGGCTGCAGATTGGAGAATATGGCTTCCCTCACAAGACTGTGTAAATATCCTAGCTGTAAAGGTCTGAACTGGTGGAACTAAAGTATGCAGATAATAAAAAAGATGAAGACAAAAGTTCGGATGTAATTAATGTAAATAATGTTATGTTATTTCGGATTATTGTTCGACTGAACTATTTTGTTTTTCTTTTAATCACGATGATTTAATTGCCTGTAAAGAATGAATCTTCTCCGTGATGATGGGACGGGAGTTTGCGGAAATTGTAATATTTTTATAAGATAACCTCCGAGTCGTGCTGGAAAGAAATGATTTGATTTAAAAATAAATCTATTTTTAATCACTGATCTACATTGATCGTAAAATATATGTCTGGAGGTGGAAGGCGATAAGCTTGAAATAAACGGTTTCTAAACGTACCTTTTACAAAATGGAATCTTTCAAAAAGTGACAGTGTATCGGCGTGTATAAAAATAGTTACTGAACTAGGCGCTAGCTGGCGCAACATTTGTCAACACGGAAACGAATTTTAAATCAATCGTTAGAAATGCGCCTTTTATTCTGTTTAAACTTGATTTATTTTACTTTTTTACAGTGTTTGGCGCAATCTCTCCCCCTCTCTCTCTCTCTCTCTCTATATATATATATATATATATATATATACCAAGTATATTTATATCTATCTATCTATCTATCTATCTATCTATCTATCTATCTATCTATCTATCTAACTCAGTCTATTAATATCTATCTATTTATCTATCTCTGTTTATCCCAGTCTGTTCATATTTATCTTAGTCTGTTCGTATCTATCTATCTATCTATCTATCTATCTATCTATCTATCTATCTATGTCTCTGTCTCTCTGTCTCTCTGTCTCTCTCTCTCTCTCTCTGTGTGTGTGTGTGTGTGTGTGTGTATTTATCTATTTAATACCATCATTATCCAAAACTGCCTTTACTCTCCTGGGCATGGAGTTTACCAGAGCTTCACAGGTAGTCACTGGAATGCTCTTCCACTCCTCAATGACAACGTCGCGGAGCTGGCGGATATTTGAGACTCTGCGCACCTCCACCTTCTGCTTGAGGATGGCCCAAAGATGCTCTATTGGGTTCAAGTCTGGAGACATGCTTGGCCAGTCCATCACCTTTACCCTCAGCCTCTTCAGTAAAGCAGTGGTTGTCTTGGATGTGTGTTTGGGGTCATTGTCATGCTGGAACAATGCTCTGCAACCCAGTTTCTGGAGGGAGGGGATCATGCTATGCTGCAGTATTTCACAGTACATGTTGGAGTTCATGTTTCCCTCAATGAAATGTAACTCTCCAATACCTGCAACACTCATACAGCCCCAGACCATGACATTCCCACCACCATGCTTGACTGTAGGCATAACACACTTATCTTTGTACTCCTCACCTGGTCGCCGCTACACATGCTTAAGGCCATCAGAACCAAACAAATTAAATTTCTTCTCATCAGACCATAGGACATGGTTCCAGTAATCTATGGGCTTTGTTGACATGTCTTCAGCAAACTGTTTGTGGGCTTTCTTATGTATTGCCTTCAGAAGATGCTTCCTCCTGGGGTGACAGCCATGCACACCAATTTGATGTAGTGTGTGGCGTATAGTCTGAACACTAACAGGCTGAATCCCAATCTCTTTAATCTCTGCAGCAATGCTAACAGTACTCCTACGCCGATCTTTCAAAGAAAGCATTTGGATGTGACGCTCAGCACGTGCGCCCAGCTTCTTTGGACGACCTACCCGAGACCTGTTCTGAGTGGACCCTGCTCTTTTAAAATGCTGGATGATCTTGGCCACTGTGCTGCAGCTCAGTTTCAGGGTGTTGGCAATCTTCTTGTAGCCTTGGCCATCTTTATGTAGTGCAACAATACGTTTTTTAAGATCCTCAGAGAGTTCTTTGCCATGTGGTGCCATGTTGGAACTTTCAGTGACCGGTAAGAGAGAGTGTTAGAGCTGCACTACAAATTTGAATACACCTGCTCCCCATGAACACTAATGAGTCAGATGACATTTTGGAGGGAAAATGAAAAGCAGTACTCAATTTAGACATTTAGAGGTGTAGTTTCTTAGGGGTGTACTCACTTTTGTTGCCAGGGATTTAGATTTTAATGGCTATATTTTGAGTTATTTTAAGGGGAAAAGAAATTAACTCTGTTATATATGCTGCAGACAGACTACTTTTCATTGTGTCAAAAGGTAATTTTTTCAGTGCTGTCCCATGAAGAGATATAATTAAATATTTGAAGAAATGTGAGGGGTGTACTCACTTTTGTGATACACTATATATATATATATATAGATATAGATAGATAGAGAGAGAGAGAGAGAGAGAGAGAGAGAGAGAGAAATAAATAAGCACGGTGGAGTAGTGGGTAGCGGGTGGGATTGAGGAATCAGAGAGCCGAGTTCGAATTATGAGTTCGAATCCATTTCATTCACTTACGTGATAATACCCTTGGGAAAGGCATTAATTATCCTTTTCTCCCGCCATCTATGGGTAAATAGCAGGACACAATCGGTTCTATAGCCTTGGATGGCAACTCGTCTAGAAGAAGAACAACGCTGAATTCAAAACCTGCGGGGGGTTGTTTTGGGACCTTGTGGCACGTAGCGCACAATGTCTCTGTATTCTTCCCTTCAAAAAGTGTGGATGGTCCTGCACGAAAACCTTCACCACTATAATCAAATCATATATGCTGAATTCTGGGCTGTCGGTTCCTAAGAACTGAGCTGCTTGAGCCTAATACTTCGAATATGAGGGAAGAGTCAATATATATATATATATATATATATATATACTGACACCAAATCCGTTGGGTTTCGATCAGGGCATTCGCTTGTCTAGTCGCACGGAGGAGCTGCGAAACAGCGAAATAGGACAGTCTATGAATGATATGATATATATATATATATATTAAGCAATATCCATAATAATTTACATTAATTGTAAAACTCTGAGTTTAATGCCGAAGCTATTTTCAAGTGCTGGAATTATTATATTTATTTTCATTTCTATTTTACTTCGACAGCGGTTTTTTAGGAAAAGTTTATAAATTTAATATGTTTGTGTGTGTTTCTGAATATATATATATATATATATATATATATATATATATATATATATATATATATATATATATATATATATTCAAAGAATATATATATATATAAAAAATTAAAACCTTTTATAAAACATACGTACGACAAACTATTTGTTATTTAACAGTTAAATTATTTAATCCTTGAAAATGGCTAAATGTATAGCCGAAAGCGCTCGGATAAAAAAGAACATTCGGAGGGTTTTTATATAATTTATCATCCGAAAAGAAAAAGAAATATTAGATCACATAAGAAATTGTACAAAACTAAATAAAAGCACTTTGTCGTATTCAATGAAATGTATATGAAAGAAGGATTGCAGCCTAAATACACAAATATATATATATATATATATATATATATATATATATATATATATATATATACATATATAGCCGGGAAAGACATAGTACGCAGGGAGTTACAGAAAGTGAAAGCGAGAGAAAAATACTGTGTAAAAGGGGGGGTGAGGAAAGGATAAAAGAAGAATAGGGATCAAAACAACAGAAGATGGCGATTGACATGGCATTTAAATTTAGAAGATTGTACTTATCAGGGATGCAAGTAAACGGAAGGGAATTCCTCAGCCGGGAAGCGCGAGAAAACTGCTGGTGAAAAAGTGGATTAAGGTTTGAGTTTCTACTTCAATTTTAGACTTGTCTTCGATTGAACTCTGAAATGGTATTCATTAATTATTTATTTCCATATCTTTCTCTCTGTCTCTATTTCGTCTACCGAAAATTATAATGTTTAGCAAGGAATCCCTCTTCTTAGTGATATTTTTCCTTGCCTATTCTTAGAATTTCTGCAAAGTCTTCATTTCAAAAATATTTTACCACGAAATTCTTATTATTTTAAATACACTGATGATTCTCAGTTAATATATCCACAAAGCTTTAACCAATATTTTCAACAAACTTAATAGCGTCGAAGTCACAATAGATTTTTACTTTTGGAGCTGAGTCTATCAACACTTTACCCTTCCTATATATCATGCTACATACAACTAATAACGAACCTTCAGTTGGAGGTTTATACAAAATCTACAAATACGTATGGCCTCGTAAAATTTTATTCTTACCACTGTAACAGAATAAAATCAGGAACTAATTATAGGATTCTATTTAAAAGCACTAAGAATCCACAGCCTCCAATACCTAACCAAAGAAGAAATATACATAGAAAAAAACCATAGAAATATACATAGAAAAAAAAACTTTTCAAAAACCTCCAATATCTTTATTATTTCATCCACAATGCTAAGACGGATTTATACACAATTTATTAAATTCATTAACTTTTATCTAAATGTCACACTTAACTTGAACTCTGAAATGTTATTCACTAATTATTTATTTCCATATCTTTCTCTCTCTCTATTTATTTCGTCTACCGAAAATTATAATGTTTATAGAGAAAAATTTGGTTTAGCGAGGAAGTCTCCTTTTAGTGATGGTTTGCCTCGTCTATTTTTGGAATTTCTGGAAAGTGATCCTTTTCAAAAATATTTTACCACAAAATTCTTTTTTAAATTCACAACAATTTATCAGATGCATTAGTCAGACATAGAAATACGTTTAACGACAACTTTTATCTAAATAATGTCACACTTATTAAAAGTAACTTAGACGGAACAAAAAAAAACTTGAGAGTGCAACTATCGAATCTTGTCAAAATATAAATCTGCGCTCCGGATTTTTTCTAATATTTCCATTCCTTGAAGAATTACCTCAACAGACATGAGTATAGATTAAAGAATTAAAAGAAAGCTGTTAAATTCAAAATTCCACGAGAGAGCGTCTCTGCGCTTGCTTGGTCTCACGCTGTTCACCGACCTGATGTGGAACAACTACATTGAATCTATAGCTTCATCTACTGCAAGGAAAGTTAGTTCTCTGTGGCTCGCCAGAAGGTTTTTCTCGCCTAAGACTATCCTTCAAATCTACAAATTAACTATTCGTCCTTGCAGGGAATATTGCTTTGTTCGGTTTTCAAAAGAAAGTTCGAACACCTCTATAGGGATGTTTGCAGCATTTAAATTGTATTTGAGCGTGTCCCTGAAGCGTAACCAAGGACGCCCTATATTAAACTTGCCATGAAAAAGTTGGCTATACATGAGAATTTTCGGCATCCGATCATCGCTGATGAAACGAACTCTTATTGCAACAGAAACGATTCGAGACCACTGATGACACATCTGAGTAAAACAGCAGAGTTAGAGATTTTGTCATGCGGGATATAACGACATAGTGAACGACGACAGCGTCGAAGAAAAGCATCAAGTTGATTGACGTGCGTCCTGTATGGCGTCCACGATTCTGACCCATAAAGAAGTGTGGTGAGAATGATTTCTCGATAGACATTTCATTTTTAGTGAAATCCCATGAACATTCCATCGATAATGCTTAAGCTTCCCAAAGGCATTGATTGCCTTTGATATCCGGTTAACTATATGGTCTCGTGCTTCCGCTATTCATCTTGAGGTCCTCGACAAAATCCAGAGACGGATATGCAACATGATTAGTCTTGATTTGGCATCTCGTTTGCAGTCACTTTCTCACAGGCGTACTGTGGCTTCCCTCTGTCTTTTCTACAAGTATTTTCATGGCAACTGCTCTGACGAGCTACTTTCTCTGGTTCCCAAAATGCTACTAAATCGGCATTTCGGTTCCACCCTTTTACTGTCGAAACGGTTAAATGTGGCCGTCTCTTCTACTCCAACAGCTTCTTCTCTTGCACTTCCCGGCAGTGGAACTCCCTTCCTCTTATTTGCTTCCCTTATAGCTATAATCTTCATATATTCAAATGTAATGTCAATCGACATTTTCTGATGCCTTGATCTTGATCCCTATTCTTCTTCATATCCTTTCCCTAAACACTCCTCTTTACTCTTGCTCTCATTCTCTGTAACTCCTTGCGTGTTAGGAGGCAGTCCAGCCCTTGCTTGGGGTGAAATACTTGAAAATAAAAACTTCTTGTTATTTAAAAAATATATAATACATAAACTTAAGCTATACTAAAATAATCTAAATAGTAATTTCCTAAAACAAAGATTCAACAACGTTATTTGTTCACTTTTATTAAATAACGTCAAATAGCATGATTTACCAAGACTTTTCAGTTAACCTTTTTTTCACCCATGGACCGCTTTTATTTTTTTTTTTTTTTATTTTATTTTATTTATTTTTTTTGGTGTACTAATCATTCAATGAAAATAAAACTTATGTCATTTTTTTGCCTTATAGATAGCTTTACTTTCGCAAAATCATCTTTACCATGGGCAGGAGGGAGTCGTCAGCGATACGATCTTCCTGGGTTCCTCGAGAATTTCGATTCACTCACAATCGTATTCTCTTCCCTAAGTGACCCAGTCAGGGTTGATCGGAAGCTGATAAACCCCACTCCACCCCGAAACCGCCACCACACCAACAAACTTCGCCTCCATTTTGATGTTGGAAAAGTTTGAGCGTTAGGTGATTTTTGTATTTTATACGTTTTCGTCACGTTACCCACGGGCAATGGTGTTTGGGTTCTGCTCGACCTCTATCTTTGTATGAATTTTCTAGGCTCTAGCCCGAGTTTGGCGCCAATTTCATTAGCGGAATAATAATGCACGGGCTGTGCATTATTATCCTGCTATTTTTTCTTCTTCCCGGATCAACAAAGGGAATTTAACTACTCTGTTTTTATCAGTAAACCTTGTCTGCAATTATAACACACGTACGCGCGCGTAGACACACATATACACACACACAAAAAAAAAATATAATCATTTTTAAAAAAATTGCTTATGGCTACGTTAAATGAAGCTATTATTTACCTACCAGATAACGCCCATTTTGAATGAAAAAATCCATTCCGCCTACGATCAAATGACTGGTTCGTATGAAACAATTATATATACACAAGTCAGATTTGGTTTGGTTTGGTTTGTTTTACGGCATATCAACCTCAATGGGTTATTTAATGCCGACAATATTTTTATGATAGATTCGTATGAATAGAATATGTATTCTTTGCTTTAGATTGGTTTGGTTTATTTTGTTTTACGACATATCAACCTCAATGGGTTATTTAATGCCAACAACATTTTTAGGATAGATTCGTATGAATAGAATATGTATTCTTTGCTTTAGATTGGTTTGGTTTATTTTGTTTTACGGCATATCAACCTCAATGGGTTATTTAATGCCGACAACATTTTTAGGATAGATTCGTATGAATAGAATATGTATTCTTTGGTTTAGATTGGATTGGTTTATTTTGTTTTACGGCATATCAACCTCAATGGGTTATTTAATGCCGACAAGGTTTTTATTGCTGGTAATATTTTTTTTTGTTTATCCATCTATCTCAGTATGCATTGGTTCGTTTTACCGCATATCAACCTCAATGGGTTATTTAATGCCGACAACATTTTTATTGCTGATGACTTTTTTATCCCAAAATTATTTCTGGTAATATTTTTCCTAAAAAAGGATTGCTAGCATTAATGTACTGCTGGTAATATATTTTTCTTCGAAAATTTATTGCTGGTAATAATTTTTGACAAAGATATATTGCTGGTAATATTTTTTTACAAAAATCTATTGCTGGTATTAAAACCTATTTTTACACGTTTTGACTCAAGTCTGTTGGTTAACTATTTGCCCATAGCAGGGATCTTAACAGGTGCTACCACCCAGGGTAACAATGGACCTGGGAACACCAGCAATTAAGAGTAGGTTCCACGTTTCTCAAAATCTCCTGATCAGAGGCCTTGCTGCCGGATGTAGTTTATCGTCTTACCGAGGACACCACAAATCAGTGATTGCCTCAACCAAAACAATAATTTATCCACAAACCGACGGCCAGTATAAACGAAACGATTATTTCTCTACAAGTTCATTTAACTAAAGTTAAGTTTAACGATTAATTAAACCTAAACATCTATCACTAGGTAGTAGGAGAAGGGAAACATTACCTATAAAAAAAACCGGCGTAGGGTCCCTCGCATGTGCGGCGAATAAAGTACACACCAACACTATCAATAATTCACGACTATCCCTCATTTTGAGCGCCGGACACATTTCAGTGGCAAGTGCCAACCCTTCACCGACAAGCACGACTATTAGGAATTGTATTGTAGAAATAGTAAGTGTATATGCTTTATTTTGAAGTAAAACTAATTTAGAGTCTGTCTATATTTCTGAGATGAGGTATTATGTACTCTCTTTCTCTATTGTGAACTGTATCGAAGGTCTTATTGAGTTCACATGAACCTGAACATCTTTCTGGTGTGGCCAGAGTATGAAGGTGTCATCTACGTACCTTAACCATATAGTTGGCTCTAGAGATATAGATTCTAATGCCATTTCCTCAAAGTACTCCATGTATATATAATCGCCATTGCTGGTGATAATGGCGAGCCCATTGCTAAGCCCTCATCCTGTCGATATATGTGTGATCCCATTCCGAAGTGTGTTGTTTGTGTACAGAAAGTCAACATCTCTATCAGATTATCTATTGGAATACTGGTCCGTTCTTCTAGAGAAGAGTCAGAGGTCAATCTCTCTCTGACTACTGCCTCCTCCGTGGTACATAGGTGAACAAACTCACCACGTCCAAGCTCACCATCTGGTTGGATAGGATGGGTGCATCTTTGATTATTTCCACGAAGTGGGCGGAGTTTCGGACATATGAAGGAGACTTTCCGATCAATGGGTCAATTATATCTACAAGGAAGCGACTCAGAGGGTGGCACACAGAGCCTTGGCAACTAACAATCGGCCTGAGCGGAATACCCTCTTTGTGAATCTTAGTGAGACCGTATATGTGAGGTAGCTTGGTATAACGCAGCGATAACTGCCTATACGTCTTAGGTGCGAAGTGATCATTGTTCTTGATTAGGAACTTTGACAGTTTGCGTACAAAACTAATTCACTGAAAATAAACTTGTATTTAACAAATTCTATAGAACATTTATTTACACAAGTAAAATAACTCCTAATAAACCATTTTAAAATAAATGCAAATTTTTCCTTGAGATCCCTGTTGTTGATACTGCTAAAGAGGTTAATACTGTCAATCCTTCTTTTATATATAATCTTTATATAATTTATATATTTATTTTATTTTTAAATATTTTATATTAATTTATATGAATATTTTATTTTATTAATATTTAAAATTAATATTCTTTTTTATTATTAATATATCAAATTAATCTATATAATAAATTATAATCTTTATAACATTTCCTTTATATATATATATATATATATATATATATATATATATATATATATATATATAAAGGTGAACATAGAAGTCAACACTTAGAGGCGACAGTCTGTTTCTAGGCGCAATCGTCGGTGGATCTACGATAGTGTCCAGCATGAAACAGACTGTCGCCTCTAATATATTTTTCTCTCTGTTAGCTTCTGGCCGTCTTCTACTGAACAGAGACCTTGCTGTCGGATGTAGTTTATCGTCATACCCGGAATGCAGATGTAGTTTATCGTCTTACCCAGGACGCGGATGTAGTCTATCGTCTTACCCAGGAGGCGGATGTAGTTTATCGGCATACCCAGGACGCGGATGTGGTTTATCGTCTTACCCTGGACGCGGATGTAATCTATCGTCTTACCTCGGACACATTTTTAATTTCTCGTCTTACACAGGACGCGGATGTAGTTTATCTTCTTACCTAGGACGCGGTCGTAGTTTTTCTTATTACCCAGGATGCGGACGTAGTTTATCATCATAACAGGGACAGTGTGTGTGTGTGTGTGTGTGTGTGTGTGTGTGTGTGTGTGTGTGTGTGTGTGTGTGTTCTTAAAATTATTTATTTTTAGTCTCTATGCAAATTGAGTGACTTTAACAATCAGGCCAACCGTTCGATTGCATCGTTCTGTCGATGCCCCAGAGGACCTTTCGGCTAGATTCATCGCGTCCTGTGTCTTAATGACGTCGTATCACCTGCTATTCACCTACCCGCCGCCTTAGCACCCGACAAATTGAATGGATGACGAGCGATTATTACGTTTGAAAAAGAAGATGTAAGACGAAAGATATCGATGTGCGTAAAAGTCAGTGATTGAAAGGGTAGCCAAACTCTTTCGCACGAGTCTTTGTTATCTGCCGAAACCTTTGATTAGGGATTGTGTAGCGCCAGTCGATAAGGCAGTGACTCCCAAATGGTGAGGCGTGCCTCATAGGTGCAGCAGAGGAGGATAGCAGGTGAAGCGGGATGATTGAAAAACAATCAAAGATTTAGAAAGTTTGAAAAAACATTTATATGCCAAAAATTAAAATGATTTCAAAATTTAAAATATCATTACATATTACTTGCAATTGTATGCATAAGTCCCAGTATAAATAGTTATAAAAAATTATTGACCAATTTTATCATTGTGATATTTTTTAATTATATCAAGTATTAAGAATATAGTAACTTGGGTCCGCAAATTGGAGGAGAGAGTTATCAATGATAATGTTCTGATTTTGAATCCACGGTTATCTCCCTTTAAGCATCTCTCTGTTTGTTTTTTGTTTTTGTTGTTGTTGTTTTTTTAAGAGTATTTTTTTATCATATACAGTTTGGCAAGGCGCAGAGCAAATTTTAATTCCGATAAAGCGGCCCAGAGACAAAAAGGTTGGGAATCACTGCTAGATGGCCAAACAAAAGGACGCCTTCCATAAAAAAAAATATGGTTGCACAGCGGATAGGGAAGAAAAAAAAATAATGTCCGGTTGAAAAATCTTTAAAAAAAAAATGGAAAAAATATTAAGAAAGCTTTCACAAATAAGTATTAAAATTTCGATATTCTTCGTTTCCTTATCGACCCCCACCCCAACTGGTAAGGCTTAAAACTTTAAACATAATTAACAAAAAAAAAAAAACGATATACAGAATGCTCAGTTCTTTGAGGAGACGGCTTTTAATAGATCTATCTTTTTTTTCTAACTCGATCTTACCGGCATTTGTTTTCAGATATAATCGTAATTTCAAGCTTAATGAAAGCTAAGTTCAAAACTCGCATTAATTTAAGCAGATTACACTGGGGAACAAATTTCAATTTTTTGTTTATTGAATTAGCTTTGACAGCTAGTTCTATGTAATTCGGGTGCGTTGAGCACGAGTGTTTATTCGGTTTTTCTCTGTCACGTTCTGGCTTTCCTCTTTCGTCGTACTCATAAAAAGATTTTTTCTTCTAAATATTCGCTAAATCTTTTTAAAGTTACACATTATACATCTAGGTTGTTATTTAGGAATTTCTATTTATTTATTGTTTTGTATTTGTTATTTGTATTTATTTATTGATATGGTATTGTTGTATTATGTGTACTTTTATATGTAACACCCTAAAAATATTTTTAATTGTATCATTTTTAACCAATTTTAATATCAGTAGATTAAGCTATAAATATCGTAAAATTCTAGAATTTTCTCGAGCGTTCCTGTTTTCTGTAGAATATTCTAGAAGGACAACTAAAACACATAAAAGCGACTCCTTTCCAGAGTTAATCAGCTAATTCAATCAGTCAGTTAATTATGTGTTGGACATTAACATAATTATGAATTGGCATATGATTTAGTGACTAATTTATTAGTTGATTTAGTTAGGCGAAATTTATATTGTATCTATTCATCTGTGTTTCTAGATGAATTTCATAGATTGCAAGTACCTATTTCATAATAAGTTTCTATTTAAACCAAAGCGGGAATTATCGACAGTCCCAAATAAGAACATTAATTAAAGACAGCAATATTTTTAATGTCATGAATGAACGGGAAAAATATCTGCAAAAATTCGTGAACTTAATAGAAAACTTTTTACACAATTATAGAGAAGGAATCGTAAAATAAATTGTAAGGAATTATGAACAGTGTTGTGGTACGATCCACCTAATTTACATAGTGGAGTACCGACGATATAAATATGGGTTGGTACCGGAAGACGGGGGAGAAGGAAGAAGAGATCGAATCGAGAGACTCTGCCGACTGCGATTAAGTCAACCCATTCTGCAGGAACCGTCTTCCCAAGAATATATCAAAACTAACTGTAAATATTGTGTACCTTTTCCTTGTTTCAATACATTTTGTTTACGTACATTTTGTGTTGTATTATTATTATTCCATGCTTATCCAAGCTTCAATAAACAGTTAAGTTGCAATATGAGCATAAAAATGCATTTTTTTAAATAGCCATCTTGACCAATTAATAGGAACTGAAAAATATATTATTTAAGTTAGAAAATCAGGTACTGAAAATTGTAATTAAAAATAGAAAAATTTACGCTGGGTACTATATACCCATGGTTAGTGTTCTAGGGTTAATAACATAAGATACGCAGATGACATAGTACTGATAGCAGACACGGAAAAGAAATTTCAAAATCTCCTACTGAAAGTAGCGGAGAGCGAGAAGAAAGGACTAAGCACAAACTACAAAACAGAAGGCATGATTATCAGTAAGAGGATGAGCCCGAAATGCAATTTGCAGGTCGGGAACACTAGAATCAAGCAGACGCGGAAGTTTAAATATCTGGGAAGTGTTTTGACAGAGGACGGTAAATGCGACACTGAGATCCGAAGATGTATTGGGATGGCCAAGGACGCATTTCAAAAGATGGGCAGAATATTACGAGACATGAGGATTTCTTTGGTAACGAAGAAAAGAATACTGAGATTTTACGTGACATCTGTCCTTCCTTACGGCAACGAACGTTGGACGATTTCCTCAGAGATGAAGAAGAGACTTGAGGCTACAGCGATGTAGTCCTACAGAAGGATGCTAAGGATATCATGGACCAAGCGTCTGAGCAACGATGAGGTTTTGAAGAGGATGCAAAGAAGGAGGAAGCTTATAGTTAACATCAGGAAGAGGCAACTGAATGACACGTAATGAGGAAGAAGGGCCTGGAGAATCTGATACTCACGGGTCGAGTAGAGGGAAAGAGAGACAAAGGAAAACAACACATGAAATACGTAGCGGCCTTAAGCAAGTGGATGACAGAACGTGGCCTGGGGGAGGTGGCAGAGGGAAGGAACTTGTTGAGATCTGTAAAGGATAGAGGGAGGTGGAGAGTCGTGATCGCCTACGTCCTGAAAGGACATGGCGCATAAAAAGAACACAGAGAAGGATTGGAAGGGGGAATCATCTTAGAGAAAGGCACTTATTTGTAGTGAGGGGTTTAATCAGAAGGATGCTAAGGATATCATGGACCGAGTGTGTGACCAACGATGAGGTCTTGGAGAAGATGCAAACAAGAAGGTGGCTTATACTTAACATCAGGCAGAGGCAGCTGGCGTTCCTGGGACAGATAATGAGGAAGGAGGGCCTGGAGAATCTGATACTCACGGGTCGAATAGAGGGAAAGAGAGACAAGGGAAAGCAACGCATGACATACCTGGCGGACTTAAGCAAGTGGATGACAGAACGTGGTCTGGGGAAGGTGGCAGACGGACGATACTTATTGAGAGCTACAAGGGACGTAGGAGGACGTGGAGAGCCATGATCAACTACGTCCTGAAAGGACACGGCACATAGAAAGAAAGACCTCTACTGCTTTAAAAGAGACCTACAATCAACAAGCAAATACATGAGAAAGTGTTATAAAATAAAATTTTTGCCACCGTGAAAACTTCATATCTGTTTATTATTATTATTATTTTAATTCATTACTATCGTTATAACGTAATTTTACTGTAGTCTGAATTGCTTGTATTCATGAAACTGGAAAAGACGCTTGAACACATGACTTACTTTTTAGTCCTAATTTGAAAAAGCTGCCAAAATGGTACATAGGCTGCTGGCAGGAATCAGGATCTGACAGAGTCAAACCGAATTGAAATTCGTATTCAGCGAATCCTAAATTACCTAGAATCAAGCGTCACATGTCATTCAATAAAATAAGTGTTCCCCAGCGATAATACCTTGCAATCTGACAGCAAGACAACTGAGACAGTCCAACATTGCTAAGAAAAACTGGTTTTCCACATGAGTTTCCTACGATTCGAGCAAATTAAATTCTGTAAATCTATATCTAAAGCCGAAATCACCATATGGAATTGAAATGAAAGCAATAATGCTACATCCACTGAACCCGTCATAAACATTCGAAATAAGGAATTAATAAATGCAGATTATCGTCTAAAGGCCCGAGAGTGATAGAACGATGAGCGAATAGTGTGAACTGAGACAAAAATAAAATAAATATATTGTTTAATGAATAAACGGACTGTCTGCTAAAATATCTGTCGGATTAATAAATAAAGTACGATTGTCGTCATTTTATATTTTTAATTTCGCGCATGCTTGTTTTTGATTTTATCGACTGCACCGTATAGTAGGGTCAGTTGGGCACTGTCTGGGAGAAAAATAGCATCACCTTGGCACAATTCACTCCGCCAGAAACGTGAAAACTGCATGCTGTACTCTTTGGCATTTGCGTCAGAAGCGCCAATACGGACATTTTAGAGAGTTTGAGTGTCAATCTCAGGACAGTGCTGAGGATCCGGAAAGAGTTGGATGAGTCTAATGGTGATTACGAGGGAGTCTGGTAATGTAGTGATGGCGACAGGGACCCAGACTCAACACGAAGGCCTACATCAAGTGCTTTGAGCACGTAGTGCTGCCCTGAGTGAAGAGGATGCCTGCTGGAAGACCGTATGTCTAGCAACAGAACTCTTCCCCATGACACACAAGCAGGAGAACCCAATCATGGCCGTCAGATAATTTCTGCGACCACATCATCTCTTACATCTGGCCACTTATCTCCTTAGTTCCAACTGGCGTAGTTGAGGCCAATGGCGATTTTGTTGAATAAATTTACTCTTTAGTAATTCAAGAGGTTTTT
Organism: Acanthosepion pharaonis; assembly: GCA_903632075.3. Classification (NCBI taxonomy): domain Eukaryota; kingdom Metazoa; phylum Mollusca; class Cephalopoda; order Sepiida; family Sepiidae; genus Acanthosepion; species Acanthosepion pharaonis. The sequence goes on from CAHIKZ030000287.1 coordinate 881,477, forward strand.
TGTGCAATTTTGGTAAATATATCTGTTAAGATGAGATGCCAGTGTTATTTTCATTTTTGCGTAATTAAGACAACAATTTAACCATCGCACCCTATCGTCGCCTGAAGTGCCGTGGGTGAATAGTCCGTCTCGCTGGTACCGCGTTCCAGTCTTGTGTTTGTTCGAACCATTCTGCTAAGCTCGAGGATTCCATTATTTTCTACCGCGACTCGAAATAAAAGAGCAGTAATTCCTTTCATCGAGACGATATTAGAGGTAGATTTTGTTTTTGAAATTACCTCCTCCTAGCATTTGCCTAAGGAAGCGAGACCAACAAGACAGCTGGTGGATTTAATTCAGAGTTTTCTTTCTGCTAGACTGATTGCCGACCAAGGCTGTAGAGTCAAGTCTGTAGTGCTATTTTCCCACAGCTTGGTAATAAATGCTAAATACTTCACATACGTCAGTGTATTTATCACTTATGACAAATTCACCAACGGTCAACCTGTGAACTTGGCAGCCTTGAAAAGAAACAATGCATTATTAATAAGAAGAGTTGCAAATAATGCATGCAAGAATTCACTGCTCAAGTATCACCCCCTTCGTAATCATCCTATGAACTTTTCAACCCACCCTCGGACCTGGAATGAAACAATGCAGAAATTAATAAGAAAAGTTGAAATTAATGTATACAAGATTTCACAGCTCTAGAATTATTACTTCATAGTCAGCCTATGAACATTTCAGCCCTCCCTCTTACATGGAAAGAAACAATGCAGAAATTAATAAGAAAAGTTGAAATTAATGTATACAAGATTTCACAGCTCTAGAATTATTACTTCATAGTCAGCCTCTGAACATTTCAGCCCTCCCTCTTACATGGAAAGAAACAATGAATTTATTAATAAGAAAAGTTGCAATTAATGTATACAAGATTTCACAGCTCGAGAATTATTGCTTCATAGTCATCCTATGAACATTTCAGCCCTCCATCGTATCTGGAAAGGAACAATGCAGAAATTAATAAGAAAAGTTGAAATTAATGTATACAAGATTTCACAGCTCTAGAATTATTACTTCATAGTCATCCTATGAACATTTCAGCCCTCCCTCTTACATTGAAAGAAACAATGCATTTATTAATAAGAAAAGTTGCAATTAATGTATACAAGATTTCACAGCTCTAGAATTATTGCTTCATAGTCATCCTGTGAACATTTCAGCCCTCCCTCTTACGTGGAAAGTAACAATGCAGAAATTAATAAAAAATGTTAAAATTAATGTATACAAGAGTTCACAGCTCTAGAATTATTACTTCATAGTCAGCCTATGAACATTTCAGCCCTCCATCGTATCTGGAAAGGAACAATGCATTTATTAATAAAAAAAGTTGAAATTAATGTATACAAGATTTCACAGCTCTAGAATTATTACTTCATAGTCAGCCTATGAACTTTTCAGCCCACCTTCGTACCCAGAAAGAAATAATGCAGTTATTAATAAGAAGATTTGAAATTAATACATGCAAGATTTCACAGCTCTCGCCCCACTCCTTCATAGCCAGCCTATGCTCTTTGCAACCCCCACCCTCTACTTCTATTTTATCATCCCCAACACGCAATAATGTATCTCTTTTATCATCATTAAGTGTCTGTTTCTACTTTATGCCTGGTTTTAACTCAATATTTTAAATATGGCCGTTTGCTACGTTATCATCAAATTTTGCACCGCAAATAAAATCTTTAGCTACTGATACACTGTAGCCCATTACCATCTGCGACATATTAGTATCATCGGCGACTAAACTTGTTCACACACCAATATTTTCTGGTTGAGAAAGTCGGCAAGCTACCCAGTCCTGTCAAAGAGTAGCTGGACTTTTTGGTACGGTCAACGGACATCTAGCTCAATGGTGTAGACTGAGCTTCATATACCTGTGTAAGCAGCCAGGTGCGGGGATGATACGGCATCGCTGCTCTGAGTCATTCCTATACTGGTCAACCACTGCTGTATCTTCTCTCTCGTCTTCTCCCGTCTTCACCCGGCCGGGTGCCGAAATATAGAGTCAGGGATTAAGGAACTTTAACACAGAGAATTTTAACTATTTTATTAGCGTTCATGTCGACATGTTTTATCTATCTAGTGGGGTGTTCCCACCTGGGGAGCCGTTTCAGACACGAAAGAAAACACGTCTACATTGTTTGACGGTTAAGAAAAAAACTCACTGAAAACCCTTTCTATCTCCCACACTGGCTCTGCCAATCAAAATTGACTTCCTTGTTTTCTCTTCAATCTGACCTCAAAGGTCAACCTCAGGAAGCCGGAGTAGTGTTAGCACCTGTTAAAGTCACAACTACGGGCAAATAGTTAACCTAAAAAGTGGGATCAAAATTCTATGAAGCTAAAGAAATACATTTTATAGTAAAAAATACCAGCAATACATTTTCATTGTAAAAAAAGTTACCAGAAATTTTTTTGTGAAAAAAAAAAAATTTTAAAAGAAATTCCTGATGCTCTCAAGAAAATTAAATTTCGGCATTCGGTGACCCATAAGCAGTTGATATGCCGCTAAACAAACAAACAAACATTTTATCTCTCTACTGTGAGGCAAGGTAAATGTTGCCTTCGGACAAAGTGCAACAAAAAATATCACTGAGAGGTGTCCAGTCTCGGAGAACAGCTACCCGCGGCTGGGATATTTTGTGCTCTTGCCCGGGTGCACGCGCTCGGGCTCCCTACATTAATCTGACTTGATATCACATTTTTCCAGCGTTGTGCGGCAAATAAATACTAAGTGCTGTATATGACCTTGGTTGAAAAAACTACATTTTATCTCTCAATTGTGTCTTTGTTTTTGGACAGAGCGCAATTCAGCTCCCTTCGATAAATACCTTCATCACTGCACAAGAGTGATGACTGGTAGTAATACCAATACCACGGCAACCGTCGGTTATGCGGTCATTTTGGCTATTTGGGGACCTGGCCCAGGTGCATGCGCTCGGGCTGCTTACATTAAACTGACTTTCCGTCGCATCCAGCCAGCGTGGGGCGGCAAGTAAAAAAAATCTGCCTTCGGGTGGGCAGACTATATTCTATCTCCCAAATGTGTCTCTGTTTTCGGATGGTGAAAAAAATGAGGTATGCCTGATCCCGGGGATTACAACCCTGCAGCAGTACCTCCCTCATTGCATGAAAGATAGAGAGCCGTTAGAATATCGACGTCAGTACGTCGTTGGTTACGCGGACTGGGCAATTTTGGGACCGTAGCCAGTCTGCACATACTTGTGCTCCCTACATTAAACAGGTCTTGTGTCATATATCGTGTGGGTAAGCGTAAATACCAAGTGTAGTATCTGTCTTTGGGCAGACAATTTACATTTTATCTTTAAATTCTTTTTCTCTCTTTGGACAGAACGAAACAAATAAATGAGGTGTTCCTGGTCCCTCAGGTTATTGATCTTTCCAGTATCGATGGAGGTTTCCTTCCTAACCTTTTGTTTTAAGTATTGTGGAATATCAACATCTTTGATTATGTCATTATTTTCTATTCTCAAGCCCAGTAGCTGTTATCACTCTTTCCAGCATTGATGGGGATTTCATTCCTAACCTTTTGTTTGAAGTAGTGTGGAATGTCAACATCTTGATTATGTCATTATTTTCTATTCTCAAGACCAGTAGCTGTTATCACTCTTTCCAGTATTGGTGGAAATTTCCTTCCTAATCTTTTGTTTAAAGTAGTGTGGAATGTCAACATCCTGATTATGTCACAATTTTTCTAATTGAATTACATGTGCCATCCATTTTAGTTATTAATGTTGTTGAATGTTCTCAAGTGAAACGCTTTTTGATATTTGGTATAATTCTTGTAAGATACTGTAGCGCCAGAAGTCTGGGTTCAAAAGAGGAGAGTGCTGTCTAAGGCCTACATTTCTAGAACAGTTGCGTCCTGGATAATTGCGTCCATGGACATTTACGAGCGTAGATAATTCCGTACAATAATTGTTTGATTCTGTAGCGCCATTTCCCGAGGTTCAATGAGAAGAGTGCTGTCTAAGATCATCGCTTTAGAACAGTTAAATACTGGACATTTGCGTCCCTGACAATTGAGTAGCAGACATTTGTATCCCTAGATAATTCCGTCCCTATCACCATAAATTTTGAAAAAAAAAGTATAGGTATTAATAATTAAATTATTAAAAAAAGGAATAAAATCTAAAAATTAAAAGTTTATTTTTGTTCAATGACAGATTAACATTGTTGCAAGATCATTCTACACATCGCCATTATGTTTTTGTTTCATCGTCGTTTTTCTTATAAGAGTGGTACCTGTAATGTTTCTCGCTCACAAATATTTTTCCACCAGTGTTTGAACTTATTCATGGGTTCCAAATAAAAATATAATCTATAAAATCCAGAATCTATTAGATGTTTGTTGTACGCACTGCTGGAGTGAACTGAAACTGCCAGATCAATTTTCTCTTGCTTTAAGAAAGAAATTTTTCTCTCTTTTTTTTTTTTTTATTAACTACCTTTCTGTGGTTTAGAGGAGTGATTTTCCAAGCGTAGCTTAGACGTGGTACAAGGCCGAAAATATGGAGCGCCCAGTGAGGATCGAACTCACTATTCAATCGTAACTGTTTTAGCGAGTCAAGCTTGCTAACCATTACACCACGCCAGGGTGACCTTCTACTTTTTTGAGTAATTAAAGCTATTGGTGTACAAATTTCTATATTAAACAACTCTTTAAAAAAAAAATGGTACCATCAAAAAGTAGCAGAGGTACGCAATTATCGAGGGATGCATTTCTCTAAGGATGTAAACAATTGTCTGTTAAGCAACTGTCCATCCACCTAGACCTACTTGCTCGAAGTTTGTTTGGTTTTTTTTTCAACATTGATCTTAGAAAGCGGTTGTATCCAGGTGACAGTTTAGACATTTCCGAACGAGGCTGACGCCATGGATGACATCCATTTGACAGTTTCGACCTGACAAGGCTATTTATGAACATCGTTGGGGTTCTTTGGGTTAATGTTTTGGTTTTGTACTAATTTGCGTTGTTGCGCGAATTCGAAATGAAATTCGACTAATTGACATTAGTGTGGTTATATGCAATGGCGTCTCCGGTGAGAAGAGCAAATGCGATAATAAGAATCGATTACCTATCTTAACCATGATAAGATTTTATACCAAACTAGCAGGCTTCGCAAAGTAACATATATTCGCTACTTGAAATCTCTTAAATGAACATCTCAATCATAAATTAGCTTGTTATAGTTAGGGAAAGTTTTACAAATAGATGCCAACTTGTTGAAGGCCAAGTAAAATGCAAATTTGAAACTCTTTTCTGCACTATATAAGACGATATTCATAAAGAGTACTATTTTTGATATGGAAATCAAACCAACCCACGAATAAAAGAAAAGTAATGTAGGACTCGAAATTAATGAAATAAACGTTTTTTTTTTAAAATCAGTATGCAAATTAATTAAACCTGAAGAGTGATATTGACGAGAAATAGATAATATATAAAACAGCCATTTGATCTTTTAGCGCGTAAATCCCTCCTTGGAGGGGTGTACGCGCTCGGATACTTACCCGGCACTTGTGCTTCGGCCCTGTTGCTGGTAGTATCATGGCTACGACTAGCTTGGACCGGCTCGGGTCTGGACAAGCTAAGACCAGCTATGACTAGCTCTGATCAGCATGGACAAGCTACGACCAGCTAAGACCAGCTTAGACCAACGGCCCGAGTGAAAACACTCGGGTCCCCACGTTAAAAACTGACCTTGTGTCACAACCTGACTCAGTGGGGGGTCAAGTAAATACTGCGCGTAAATCCCTCCTTGGAGTGATTTCGCATTATTTATCATCTCTCAGTTGCGTCTCTGTCCTTGGACAGAGTGCGCACAGGGGCTTCTCTGTCAAAGGACAGAGGGGAAACTGAGGAAAATTATACTGAAGAGGTGCCCAGCCCTGGGGAACAGCTGCCCTAGGCCGCGCCCTCCCATTGCACAAGAGGAAGGGATCGATGCTCGCACCGAGTCCAGCGCAACCGACGGTTCCGGGGGCTGAGGGGAAATTTTGTCCCTCCCTGAGGGTACACGCTCGGGTCCCCACATTAATCCGACCTTGTGTCACATCTCATTCTAATGAGGGAATGAGTAAACACCGCGTAAAGGGATTTCGCATTATTTATCATCTCTCAGTTGCGTCTCTGTCTTTGGACAGATTGCGCTCAGGGGCTTCTCTGTCAAAGAATAGAGGGGCAACTGAAGAAAATTATACTGAAGAGGTACCTGGCCCTGGGGAACATCTGCCCGAGGCCGCGCCTTCGCATTGCACTAGAGATAAGGATCGGTGCACGCACCGAGGCCAGCGCGACCGATGGTTGCGGGGGCTCGGGGAATTTTTGTTCCTTGCCCGGGTGCACGTGCTCGGGCTCCCCACATTAAACTGACCTTGTGTCACAACCTGACCTCGTGGGGGGGGGCAAGTAAATACCGCGTAAATTACTATAAAAGAGCTGGGGCATTTTAATCACAGAATTCCTTGGATAGTTGTTCTCCAATTTCTTATTTATTCATATAGATTCCATAATATAGTTTTTACTTAATTAGCTATTATGTTTCTCTTCAAATGTTAAATGTATAACTAATTCTAATTTCTATTTTCCCATCTTTATACTATAGTAATTTTATCTTATAAATTGTCCCCTGTTCTGTCACCCATGAAATAAAAATAATTGTTTGTACGGAAAATAAGGACCTACGTACATCAAATCATCTTTAAATGGCAACGGAAGAATTATCGTTGAACTTTAAAAAGGTAAACGTAAACATTAATTCAATACTTAAATGCAGGGATCAGTTTTGAGTTCTTCTGTAGTTTGTTGATGCCTATCGTATCTACTCCTCCCTAGCTATTGTGACGATAGCCAAACCATGAGTCCTTCACAGGAGCTAGCTTAAATGCCGGCTGATAGGATGGCTTTTAAGCTAGTTTATAATAAAACGTGCACTGCAATTTTGGATACAAAAGGAAAATAAGAGTTACTCCCCTTGAACCATGAAAGCAAAAATAATGGCTAGTATAATGTATTAATATATATTTTTTAAGCTCGAATAATTTGGCAACCTTAAATCTGAGCTCAACGGAAATCGTCAAAATTTTCTAGGGCTTTTGAATGAGCTATTAATCATTGAAATTGGACCAGTGGGGACGGAGGAGTTACTTGGACACACACACGCACAAACACATACACTCTATTTTATATATAAGATGTGCGTCTTACCTAACAGTAAGTTATCAGTTCAAATCACATAGTCGTTTGTGTTTACCTTCTCGCTAAAACTTTTTGGAAAAGCCATGAATAGATGTCTTCTCCTTACTATTTGCTAAATAGCAAGGTTCTCTGACGTTAGTTGGAAGCCATTCTCGACCTAAAAGACAAATCTGAATTCCAAACAGTGGAGATGGTAGCAGGCGACTAGACACCAAATCACATACAATAATAAAAAAAAAAGCCATGATCGCCTACTTCCGGAAAAGGTAGCGCATTAAGAAGTGTTTATATTCAACTGAAATTTTAAACTGGTCATCCAGTTCGTAACATTCAAGTATTGGGCTGCGAAGATAGGGCTATGCGAAGATCCATTGAATATTAACAGCAATTCATCGCAGCGTCTCAGATAAGAACAACGAATATATAAAGGTAGTTCAAACGACTCGTTTAATATGAAAGACAAATCATCCCAAAGTGTCAGGAAAAAAAACTAGGAAAAATGTGATTAGACAAAAAGATTAATTGTATATTAACAACAATTCATGTCAAATCCTGAGACGAGAACAACAACGAAAATGAAGATTGTCGAAATGACTCATTCCATATTAATAACTCATCTTAAAGTCTAACACGAGAACAACAATGAAGAGGAGGATAGTCGAAAAGATTTATTAAATATTAAGAATAACTCATATCAAAGATTCAGGCGACAACACAAATGAAATCGAGGATTGTCGAAACGACTCATTCCATATTAAAAACACATCTTAAAGTCTAACACAAGAACAACAACGAAGTGGAGGATAGTCGAAAAGGTTTATTGAATATTAAGAATAACTCATATCAAAGTTTCAGACGACAACACAAATGAAAGCGAGGATTGTCGAAATGACTCATTCCATATTAAAAACTCATCTTAAAGTCTAACACGAGAACAACAACGAAGAGGAGAATAGTCGAAAAGGTTTATTGAATATTAAGAATAACTCATATCAAAGTTTCAGACGACAACACAAATGAAAGCGAGGATTGTCGAAATGACTCATTCCATATTAAAAACTCATCTTAAAGTCTAACACGAGAACAACAACGAAAGGAGAATAGTCGAAAAGGTTTATTGAATATTAAGAATAACTCATATCAAAGTTTCAGACGACAACACAAATGAAAGCGAGGATTGTCGAAATGACTCATTCCATATTAATAACTCATCTTAAAGTCTAACACGAGAACAACAACGAAGAGGCGGATAGACGAAAAGATTTATTAAATATTAAGAATAACTCATATCAAAGATTCAGACGACAACACAAATGAAATCGAGGATTGTCGAAACGACTCATTCCATATTAAAACTCATCTTAAAGTCTAAACGAGAACAACAACGAAGAGGAGGATAGTCGAAAAGGTTTATTGAATATTAAGAATAACTCATATCAAAGTTTCAGACGACAACACAAATGAAAGCGAGGATTGTCGAAATGACTCATTCCATATTAAAAACTCATCTTAAAGTCTAACACGAGAACAACAACGAAGAGGAGAATAGTCGAAAAGGTTTATTGAATATTAAGAATAACTCATATCAAAGTTTCAGACGACAACACAAATGAAAGCGAGGATTGTCGAAATGACTCATTCCATATTAAAAACTCATCTTAAAGTCTAACACGAGAACAACAACGAAGAGGCGGATAGACGAAAAGATTTATTAAATATTAAGAATAACTCATATCAAAGATTCAGACGACAACACAAATGAAATCGAGGATTGTCGAAACGACTCATTCCATATTAAAAACTCATCTTAAAGTCTAACACGAGAACAACAACGAAGAGGAGGATAGTCGAAAAGGTTTATTGAATATTAAGAATAACTCATATCAAAGTTTCAGACGACAACACAAACGAAAGCGAGGACACTCAAAAGTCAAAAAGATTCATTGAATATTAAGAACTACCAAAGTTTCTGACCAGAACCACAACGAAGACGAGGATAGTCGAAAAGATTCATTGAATATTAACTACAAATCATCTCAAAGTTTCAGACGAGAACAACAAAGAACACGAAAAATGTCGAAAAGATTCATTGAATATTAACAATACATTTTCACATCTCTTTTCGATGGACGATATCTGCATTACTACTTTACCCTGTGAAGAAACCCTTCGATATTAAAGGGTAAGTGAAATAAGAAATATAGCTGAACACTCAAGGAAAACTTCTTTTCATATTTCTGAACCATGAACTACGGCTTGCCAATCAACGTTGATGTACGAATTCGTAAAAGTGCTTCTGCGTATAAATGAAATGAGAAGCAAAGAGAAGTCGAGGCAGAGCATTCTTTCGCTGACCTGACCTTGAATCTCTTTTGCGGGCGCAGTTGGGAGACTTGGATAACGGCCAAAAAAACGAGCTTTGGAATTCCTTGGCGTTTCACTTAAAGGGTCCCCTGGAAGGAGGGGAGAACCGGGCGATGGGAAGTACAGTGCAGGGTGGAATGTTAGATATGAAATGAGATTTGGCGGTGTGGGTGATTTTAAAGAAGATACATATATAAATATATGCAGACAGGCTTAGATAATGCTCTGAAAGTAATGCCTCTTAATTTATAACGTTGACCCAGCAAGGCCAGAGGCAGATCATGGCGGCTTGGTAATAATGGAAGAATTTTCTGCCCAATAAGTCATGAAACAATTTTCCCTCTCTATCTGGCAAAATAACATCTGACATGAAAGAGATGACAAAGCGGGAGGTGTCACTCAATTTCTCCCAGCATAAACAAAGATTTACTCATTGATATTCGTCGAAGTATGTGACGTTTACGGAGACTAAACGATTGATCTGAGCATAGTTAACTTTAGCTATTAGCGACAGAAATCTGTGGTGGAGACTACGGTCTGGGTGACCCTGAAAATCTGTCATCGTACAAAAAGAAAAAGCGCCGAAAAAGTGTAAAGACGATGACGAAGACTGTGTGGGAATGAAATGAATGTTTATCTAGGTGAAAACAAAGATATGAACAGACGTAGATAGATAGATAGATAGATAGATAGATAGATAGATAGATAGATAGATGATGAACGGACTGAGCTAGCTATCGAGCCAGCTACCCTGATAGATAGATAGATAGATAGATAGATAGATAGATAGATAGATAGATCTGAAGAGCAGAGATAAACAGACACATATACACACACACACACACAGATAGATAGATAGATAGATAGATAGATAGATAGATAGATAGATAGATAGATAGATAGATAAGCCTCTATTCCTCCCCCTTCTCTTGGACATGAGTAGAGGCTTACGCCTTGTTTCTTGTTTAGGAATTGGGTTTCCGGTACTCTCTCTCTCTCTCTCTCTCTCTCTCTCTCTCTCTCTCTCTCTCTCTCTCTCTCTGGCCTCTGTATCTCCAGTTGCCTTGATCTATCCACTACTCTTCTCCTCATCCTTTCTTCTATCACTCCTATCTGACCTTGCTCCAAATTTTCTGTAACGCCTTGCGTCCTTGTGGCTTCCCGCCTTGCTTGGGGTGAAACGCTGAAAAAAAAAAAAAAAAAAAAAAAAGATAGATAGATAGATAGATCTGAACAGACTAACATAGATAGATATCAACAGATTGACAGAGAGAGATAGATAGATAGATAGATAGATAGATAGATCGATAGATAGATAGATAGATAGATAGATAGATAAGAAACAAAGAGACTGAGATAAATAGATAGATAGATAGATAGATAGATAGATAGATAGATAGATAGATAGATAGATAGATAGATCTGGACAGTAGACAGAGAGAGAGATAACCAGATGTAGATAGATTTCAACAAATTCAGATATACGGATAGATGCATAGATATATACATACATACATATGTACTGACTGAAAAAACCCAAATCGATACGTAGATGTAAACTTACTGAAGAGATCGATAGTAATGAATAGACTGAAATAGACAGATATAATTAAACAGACGTTTAACTATTTGAACAGGTAGGAACGTTCGTACATACATACGTACGTAGCTACATAGGTAGGTAGGAACACACTGACATAGTCCCATAGATATGAACTGACTGAAAACAGATAGATAGATAGATAGATAGATAGATAGATAGATAGATAGATAGATAGATAGATAGATAATGAACCGAATAAGATAGATAGATAGATAGATAGATAGATAGATAGATAGATAGATAGATAGATAGATAGATAGATCGATGAGAACGGACTTAGATAGATGAATAGATAGATAGATAGATCTGAACAGCAGAGATAAACAGACACATATACACACACGCACACACACACACGTATATATATATATATATATATAGAGAGAGAGAGAGAGAGACAGAGAGAGAGATACATAAAGATCTGAACAGTAGACAGAGTGAGATAAACAAACGTTTAGATAGATAGATAGATAGATAGATAGATAGATAGATAGATAGATGAGAACGGACTGAGATAGATAGATAGATAGATAGATAGATAGATAGATAGATAGATAGATGAGAACGGTCAGAGATAGATAGATAGATAGATAGATAGATAGATAGATAGATAGATGAGAACGGTCAGAGATAGATAGATAGATAGATAGATAGATAGATAGATAGATAGATAGATAGATAGATAGATTGATTGAAAGTAATACATTCGGTTACTTATTTCTTTCTTATTTGTTAGCTTGTCTCTTTTTGTCTGATTTGTCACCAACCCCTGTGGCAATGATGTTAAAATAATTGAGTATACAGACTGGAAAATAAGTCGATTGAAAGAATCAGCACACATGCTAGTCACTAATAACCTCCTCAGTAGGTCTAGCATAGAAATGAACACCATATGTGCGCTTTTAATTAGGAGTGAAAGAACGTATCTCAGAGTCAAAAAACTCGACCATCTAATGACACCACAGGTAGAGTAAAATCAACTACGCTGGTTCATTTGAAGAGTGGCATTAAATGTGAGTTTCCATCACCGATATTCTCCAATAAAATAGACGACCTAGGAAAAGTAATCATTATTTATAATGGTAAAATAATGGTAATGTTTCGATTAGGCTTTTGCCAACAGGAAAAGTTTGGTATTCTTTAAGCGAATAGCTATAAGTGTAACTGGAATTGTGTATATATCTCTGAGATGAGGTATTATGTATACTATTTACATTATTCGGACTATTGTCCTCATCTTTGTTGCCATATTTATTACAACATTTCAGCCCTTCACTATCTGTCTATATTTCTGAAATGAGATATGATGTACACTATTTACATTATTCGGATTATTGTCCTCATATTTGTCGCCATATTTATTACAACGTTTCAGCCTTTCAGTATCTGTCTATATTTCTGAGATGAGATATTATGTACACTATTTACATTATTCGGACTATTGTCCTCATCTTTGTTGCCATATTTATTACAACGTTTCAGCCTTTCAGTATCTGTCTATATTTCTAAGATGAGGTATTATGTACATTATTTACATTATTCGGACTATTGTCCTCATCTTTGTCGCCATATTTATTACAACGTTTCGGCCTTTCAGTATCTGTCTATATTTCTCAGGTTAGGTATTATGTACATTATTTACATTATTCGGACTATTGTCCTCATCTTTGTCGCCATATTTATTACAACGTTTCGGCCTTTCAGTATCTGTCTATATTTCTCAGGTTAGGTATTATGTACATTATTTACATTATTCGGACTATTGTCCTCATCTTTGTCGCCATATTTATTACAACGTTTCGGCCTTTCAGTATCTGTCTATATTTCTCAGGTTAGGTATTATGTACATTATTTACATTATTCCGACTATTGTCCTCATCTTTGTCGCCATATTTATTACAACGTTTCGGCCTTTCAGTATCTGTCTATATTTCTCAGGTTAGGTATTATGTACATTATTTACATTATTCGGACTATTGTCCTCATCTTTGTCGCCATATTTATTACAACGTTTCGGCCTTTCAGTATCTGTCTATATTTCTCAGGTAAGGTATTATGTACATTATTTACATTATTCGGACTATTGTCCTCATCTTTGTCGCCATATTTATTACAACGTTTCGGCCTTTCAGTATCTGTCTATATTTCTAAGATGAGGTATTATGTACATTATTTACATTATTCGATTATTGTCCTCATCTTTGTCGCCATATTATTTACTATATTTTCAGGTTAGGTTCGGACTATTGTCCTCATCTTTGTCGCCATATTTATTACAACGTTTTGGCCTTTCAGTATCTGTCTATATTTCTAAGATAAGGTATTATGTACATTATTTACATTATTCGGACTATTGTCCTCATCTTTGTCGCCATATTTATTACAACGTTTCGGCCTTTCAGTATCTGTCTATATTTCTCAGGTTAGGTATTATGTACATTATTTACATTATTCGGACTATTGTCCCTCATCTTTGTCGCCATATTTATTACAACGTTTCGGCCTTTCAGTATCTGTCTATTGTACATTATTTACATTATTCGGACTATTGTCCTCATCTTTGTCGCCATATTTATTACAACGTTTCGGCCTTTCAGTATCTGTCTATATTTCTCAGGTTAGGTATTATGTACATTATTTACATTATTCGGACTATTGTCCTCATCTTTGTCGCCATATTTATTACAACGTTTCGGCCTTTCAGTATCTGTCTATATTTCTCAGGTTGGGTATTATGTACATTATTTACATTATTCGGACTATTGTCCTCATCTTTGTCGCCATATTTATTACAACGTTTCGGCCTTTCAGTATCTGTCTATATTTCTCAGGTTAGGTATTATGTACATTATTTACATTATTCCGACTATTGTCCTCATCTTTGTCGCCATATTTATTACAACGTTTTGGCCTTTCAGTATCTGTCTATATTTCTAAGATGAGGTATTATGTACATTATTTACATTATTCGGACTATTGTCCTCATCTTTGTCGCCATATCTATTACAACGTTTCGGCCTTTCAGTATCTGTCTATATTTCTCAGGTTAGGTATTATGTACATTATTTACATTATTCGGACTATTGTCCTCATCTTTGTCGCCATATTTATTACAACGTTTCAGCCTTTCAGTATCTGTCTATATTTCTGAGAAGAGGTATTATGTACACTATTTACATTATTTTGTCCTCATCTTTGTCGCCATATTTATTACAGTTTTTCAGGTGGTTGGAATGTTGAACTGAACCCGTTATTTCGCTCATTTTTTCTACCCCAGTGAGCGAAATAAAGGGTTCAGTTGACATTCCAACCACATGAAGAAGGCCAGAGCGTACAACGGCCGAAACTTTGTAATAACTATGGCGACAAAGATGACGACAATAGTCCGAATAATGTTAATAATGTGTAACTGGAAGTTGATTATTTTTTCTTAAAACAGTTTTTTTCAGACCAGTTTTTCTTCTATGCTAATTGATTCGTTTTTTACTGTTTATCAACATTTTGCGTGTTATTTAAAGCCAGAAAATATTTTTAGATGGTACAGCAATACGATTCCTCGCACATCCGCAAGAGAGGTATAAATAGGTTCTTTTTCCTTTTAAGTCAATTTAATGACCAGGATTTTTCCGGTATACTGTCTCCAGTCCACCTTTGAATTGACAAACATAAAATGTTGTTAGCGATTTTAGATAGCCGTAAAAGTAGGGTACTTTAAAAAAAAACAAAAAAAAAACTGACCACCAAAAGCTGTCTAGGCGGTCGCACTTGCCGGTTGCTGGAACACAAATTGTCGGAAAGGGGTAGTGAGACCTCCAGCTGGTATCTATGTAATGAGTTGTCGGTGAAAGAAGAAGTCAGGAAACGAAAGGCAGTCAGTGAAACGGCCAAGTCAGTCAGGGAAACGACTACGCAGTCAATGTGCAGGGGTTCTTTTTTCTCCGTAGCCGGAAGTTAGTGAGATGCCAGACGTTCGCTTTTTCGAAGCAAAAGGAAGACATTGCCGATGAAGTGAGAAATCGTATTAGTTTGCTGCTTCACAACCAGAGTCTTGAAAATTTGCCGTTACTCTTTGTTGACCTCGATCACGGCCAAAACTGTGGAACATAGCGAGAGGCAGGTGTATTCGCATAGAGCCGACTTTGGATGTCATCACAGCTCGTGCAGTGACATACAGAACTGCATCATCACAATAGTAAGATTTTTTATTTTTATTTTTTTTAGATAATAATTGTTTAATTACCTTAAGCTGATCTGAAAACATTTTAAGATCTTAAGCTGTTCAGAAAAATTTTTTTTCAAAATGCCGGTGGCAGGGTTCTCTTCTACTTTGCATTTGAAAGGGTCATAATTGACAATTAATAACCATTCTCTTTTGAGCTTTATTCCAAGGATCACCCCATAACTCTTAGAGCAGTTTCAAGTTAAAACTCCTTACACTGCCAAAATTTTACAAGCATCTTCAATAAATTTGAGGCCCAATTTAAAATAATGTCTTAATATTCCTAGTCTCTCTATATTTACACCCACATTTATAGCATCTGAACCAAAAGATTTTATTCAATATATAGATTCAGTTTCTCAACTCATTGCAGGTTATTTAAAGCCAGAAAACATTTTTTAGATTATAAGATATTTTTTTTTATTATTTTTTTTGGGAGATAATAATTTTTTAGTTAAACAAGTCTGACCAATTAACCCATAGTTGGAAGATGAGGTAGATTCATAAAAAATGACATAATAATGTGGATATAAAGTGGGGGATCAATTCTACATTACAAACACTATATAAACTGGACCCTCATTTTGTCACCACTGTAGTTTCTATACATTTATATTCCAGAGAATGTAAATAAATCTAAAAGACATGTCTCAGTAGCTAATCCGTATTTCATTGATTGATTCGGTTTTTTTTACGGTTTATCAACCCTTTGCAATTTATTTAAAGCCAGAAAATGTTTTTAGATTGTAAGACAGAATGCATGTTTGTTAGCAAAAGGATTAGCACAAAGTGCGAATTGCAAATCAGAAGTGCGTAAATTTAAATATCTGGGAAGTGTTTTAACAGATGACATAAAGAGTGACCCTGAAATCCGAAGCCATATTGGGATGGCCAAGGAAGCATTTCAAAAGCTAAGCAGAGTTCTAAGTGTTACAGTTTTTTTTATATATGTATTTACTATTGAGCCAGTCAAAATGAGCTGACTCATTTTATAGTTCACCAGAAGGGTTAACCAATCAGAAAGCTCAAAATATTCAATCCGACATGTATAAAGGCAGCCATTTTGTTTTTTCTCCCAAATTATCTCCACTGCCAACCTGATATCGAAGACTTAAAGAATTAACAGCCGCTACTTTCTCCGAATCTACATTGCCAATCCCTGATATTGAAGAGATTACGGACTTCACTGGATTCCATATTCAGAGACTACGGCAAACATTGTCAACACTAAGAAATTGAGAAACTTCGTTAGAAACAAGAAAAAGGAATACTAAACTGCAATGTGATATCAGTCCTCCTGTATGGCAGTGACTACTGGACGATCTCCTCAAAAAGGAAGACGACACTTAAAGCAATAGAATGTAGAATTTAGTCGTTCCACTAGAAGTCGGTTGAAAACATGAAGTCAAGAAAGAGGTGGATAAAAACAAAACGTTTACAAATTCTTTACTCAAGGTGATTATTTTTTTAAATTAAAAATGGGATTAAGAAAAGGAGAAAAGATGGCCGAGATTCAAGAAGATAGAAGATGACGATTGACATTGCATTTAAACAGTAACAGATACCAGATCAGAAATTAACAAAAAAAAAAAAAAAAATTGAATCGCGTTCAAATTCCAGTCGTGACCACTGCAGTTAATTCCGACGAATGTATATGTCCATTTAGTGTTTATTTCAGCGGTTCTCGTCCGAACATCGAAGTTAAGCAACGTTGTCCATCGCCAGGACGTAGATATGAAACTGAAACTGATAATTGTAGTTTATTGGCGGCCATAATCTGAACAACATAAGATATGCAGATGACACAGTGTTGATAGCAAACACAGATAGAAAGCTAAAAAAAAAAAAAACTCCTACAGAAGGCAGTGAAGGAAAGCGAGAAGAAAGGACTATGTATAAACTACAAGAAGACAGAATTCACGGTTGTTAGCAAAAGAATGACCCCAAAATACAATTTACAGATACCAAAATCAAAAATGTATAAAAAAATTAAATATTTCTGAAGGGTTCTAACCGGGTACGGAATGTGGTAGACCGCAGGTGGACGGCACGAGTTGTGAGGTGAAGTCACGTTATAATACATAGCACAGTAGACCGGTAAATGACGTAGCGGTAAATGACGTAAACTCCATACTTCACTAGGATCTAAATTGGATGCGGATTTTTCGAGAGATGATTTGAAAAATCCGGAGAGTTGCTTAAAATGGTTATAGGTTCACGGATTGACCAATCTTTAAAGCATTTACGAATTTATATATATATATATATATATATATATATATATATATATATATATATATATAAAAGAAAGAACGGTAAGATATATAATCCGGTGTTCTTATAGATATTTTTATTTTTAAAAATAGTGCTCAATGTAAATTTACAGAGCATAAATATTATAAATTAATTGATTTAAAATATGTTTTTCCGCTACACAGTTCTAACCATGTTTCAAAAATGGAAGCTAAAAACCCTGAATTTAATTTTGTAATTAAATTAAAGACATTAGTTCCATTTCATCCTCAAGCGAATTTTGTAGTAACTTTTAAAATTACTGGGTTTTAAAGACACAGCTAAAATTATAATTCATGTTTCCAAGGTTACAGATGAATCCATTTTACTAGACGAGGGGGGTGTGGGTGTTCATTATGTCTATATTTTAATGTATCAGTTATTGCTACGTTTTGGTAGTGGGTAGGGATGTATGTTTCAATGAAATCTAACATCCGTTAAATGTATGTCGTCTGGATTTTTTTTTAAATTTTATTGTTAACGGCAAAAATTCTTACGGCATTTTTTTCCTTCGTATATTTAAAGATTTTGGGGGGGTGTTTAGGTTAGAATACTTTTTATTTAACTACGATTTGAAATATTTTTACTTTTAATTTTTAATATACTATATTTCTTTTAAGAACAATTAAATGTAATGAGAATCCCTTACAGTTTGTAGAATTATTATCACATCAAGTATATTACGATTTTTAAAATTTTTATATTTAAATATTATTTAAGTAAATTTTTTTTTATTGCACTTACGGCAAAAACTGTGTAGCGGAAAAAACATATTTTAAATCAATTAATTTATAATATATATATATATATATATATATATATATATATAAGCCAGGCAAACCTACCTAGGTTTTCACCTACGTGTATCGTCGGAGTACACCGGCAAGTACACCCTGACGATCCGCGTAGGTGAAACCTAGGTAGGTATGTCTGGCTCTTTAGGTTCATAGTTAGACTTGGTCTACTTAGTGTATTGAGCACTTTGCTTAGTTATTTTTATTTTACTCTGAGCTTGGATTCTAGTCGATTGTTTCCGCTTCAATTTCATGTTCTTAGTTCTTTCTTTTTTTTCCACTTATTTTCCCTTGGGCATTGGTTTGTTCATTTACAAACCAAAATACCTAAGGTTTTTCCTGACGATTATACTTACTTATATTTATAAGATTATTATATATAGATAGATAAATAGATAGATAGATAGATAGATATTAGTGGTGAATATACACATGCATATGCCAAATATATAGATATATATACATAGGTGCATACACATATATGTATATTTTTTTAATAGAAAAATTCCGAGAGGATAGAATCCAGGTAGAACTCAATGTCTAGGACAGAGTAAGGATATAATAAAAAGGCTTAAACACTAATATTCCATGGTCATAATTTATTCCATTGGAATCGTAAATACGATCCAATTCATCAGACCTACAAATTCAAAAAGAAAACAGAAAAAACAATTCGGGAAATAAAAACAGAATTTAGAGAGAGTCTAGAGAAGGAGGGAGATTAAACCTTAACAGAAAGAATTTTAGGAGAGGTGAGTGGAAGGGGATTAATTAAGAGAAAAATGAATGTTGTCGGATGTCTAATGCATAAAGGTACATTTCGTGGTGACATACACACACCATAGACGATTTAAAGTTGAAGATCAGAATAAGAGGGAGGGAAAGACGAGGTGGGGGAGAGAGATGGGGCGAAGAAAAGTAAAATTGAAGGACATTTATTGAAAGGGCTGCTGTGTAATTGAGGAAATTTGACAAATTTAATATCGACTACAGGTTACAAATCAAATATAAATATATAAAAAATAAATATAACGATTATCTAATCTAGCAAGGACCTATATTTCTATGTTCAAAAACACATTCGAATACACACATACACAATAACATATACATGTATATACATACACATAGGCGTGTACCCACATACACACACACACACACACACATATATATATATATATATATATATATATATATATATATAAATCGTAAATATAGCAGCAGAAAAGCATAGAAACGGAGACACGCACGTATACAAATATACATATATTTTTGTTTTAATTTTTGCAACAAACATTATTTTAGTGTATCCACGTGTTTCACACTGCTGCATATTTACAAACATTGAAAGTAACGTCTACCGGACTAGATCATCAGAAATAGGACTAAAGGAAATGTACATATTTAATAAACATGTCGATCTGTACAAGTCAATGATTGCGGTCACGCACTGAATACACCATTGAAACTCATATCGTTTATATGTCATTCAACCATTACTGGCAGCAAACCGCCTGCATACGGATAGAAAATGAGTTTAGCAGATATAAAAGAATAGAAAGGGGTGTAAGACAAGGGTGGGTCTTCTCACCGGACATATTCAACCGATACAGCGAGGCAATTCTGAAATAGATGTCCTAACAGGATTTATTATTGGCGGTCACAATCATAATAAGATATGCAGATAGCAGAAACGTAACGAAACAAAAGAAACGTTCCTACAGAAGTTAGGGAAGGAAAGCGAGAAGAAAGGACTATTTATAAACTACAAGAAGACAGAATACATGGTTGTTAGCAAAAAAATGAGCCCGAGGCGTGAATTGCAAACCAGAGACACCCAAATCAAACAAGAGCGGAAATTTAAATATCTGGGAAGTGTCTTAGAAGAGAACGGGAAAGAGTGACACTGAAATCCGAAGACACATTTGGATAGCCGAAGATGCTTTTCAAAAGCTAAGCAGTGTATTAAGAAATAGGAAATTTTCGATCTAAACAAGGAAAAGAGTACAGAACTGTTATGTGATATCTGTCCTCCTGTATGGCAGTGAGTGCTGGACGACCTCCTCAAAGATGAAGAGGATAATTGAAGCAGCAGAAATGTGGTTCTACAGAAAGATGCTGAGGATACTTTAGACCGAACATGTAACGACGAAGTTTGGGAAAAATGGAAACGTAAAGGAAACTAATACTTAGCATCAGGAAGAGACAGTTGGGGTTTCTGGGGCATGTAATGAGGAAAGAAGGCTTGGAAAACACGATACACACGGAACAAAGTAAAACAACATATAACATACTTAATGATCTTTGGTGAACTGATGTCGGAACAGAGCTTAGGAGAAATAACAGAAGACAAATTTTATTAAGACCTGCAAAGGACAGGAAGTTGTGGAGAGCCATAATCACCTACGTCACGGCACAAAGATGAAGAAGAGGAATTTTTTTGTAATACTAATGGTTTTAGTGATACAAGTCTTACTAATTAACCCATAGCTGGGGGGTAATAGGTGGATCTATACGTTTTGTTAAGGATATTTGCACGTAAGTGAATATAACGAACCCAATGGGAATTGGAACTCCGCTCTCTGATTAACAATTCCTAGCCATTATCCATTACAACGTCCACACATCCAAGCTTGCAGCACCTGATATTTCCAAACGGTCACCCATCTGGGTACTCACAGGTTCGGCGTTGCTTAACTCCGATGATCGTACGGGTAGCGATGATTCAACGTGATACAACCGTAAGCCTCTTTCTATATGTTACATCACTTTATGGCATCATCGATCTCTGTCCCGCCCAGGGATAGAACTCAAACCGGACAATAGCCTAAGGGATAAAGGCGTTGGTTTGAAGTCATTGACAGTTCAATTCGTGTATTTATCTATCCACCCACGAGGATAAAGTGTGGCACAAGGCCGGTTAATTCCTGAGCTGGGCAGTGTGTACTTCGACTCGGTAGAAACGGGGAGTGGAATAATTGAGCAATATTAAAAAAAAATAGACGAGATATCGCGAGACATGGGTAGTGGAACGAGAACACCCGTAGATTAAATAAAGGTTTAATTTCAAAATTCCCTGTGGGTTACTCAGATCGACATCCATTTGATACTTACCTGGCACATGCCTGGTAATGTAATCAACTCTGGAGTATGTCTCTGTCAGCGGATAGCTGGGAAATTACTGAAAGGGGAGCAGGGAACAGCTGCCTGAGGTCGTAACCCCATATTGTACTAGAGATGGGGCACCAATCGCCCTACGGATGCTAGCGAAATCGACAGTTGTGAGGATTGGGGCTGGGTAATTTGTGACCATAGCCCAAGTTTACACGCTCGGGTAGCCACATTAAACCCGACTTTGCGTCACATCACGTCTCTGTGGGGAGACGGCTAAATAGCTACATTTGACGAAGGCATAACGTCCGAATGCTGATAATAAAGACGAGGGCAATAGCCCGCTTGTAAATATTATTTATTTACTGAAAATATATTTAATATATTTTAAAAATTTATTCAACTTTTTTTTCTAGTTTTACAAATATTATTTTAAGTTAGTGAAAAGTTCATAGTCCTGTCAGAAATTAATTTAAGCGACTGTTGTTAAACAAAATAGCACCTTATGAGATTTTTTGCGGGAGAAATGTCCCCCAAAAATGTAATGTCAATGAAGGTCCTTGGAAGACCGTAATAGTGATAATCTCAGGTATTAAGCCATAAGATTAATCATCATTGTAAGAAGATGGGTTAACGTGATTTTCCAAGCGTAGCTTAGATGTAGCACAAGACCGAAAGTAGGGGGTACCCAAGGAGGATCGAACTCACTACTCAGCCGTAATTGTTCTAGCGAGACAAGCTTGTTAACCATTACACCGCCTCGCTTCGAGGTATCCCAAGAAGATATGGTTGTTTGCATTGAAGGCGAGCCCAAAATTAGAGCCTTGCTGTGGCAATACCAAAATCAAGCAAGTGCTGAAATTAAATTATTCTGGGTATTGTTTTAATAGACGACGCAAAATGTTACACCGAAATCCAAAGATGGATTGGATTAGAGAAATGTGCCTTCCAAGAATTTACCAAATTCGTGTCGGACTAGACAATCTTTCTCGACAGAATCTATCTTACATATTTATAACTCTACCATTCGTCCATGTTTAGAATATTGCTGCCACATCTGGTCTGGTACTCTTGCTATATATTTATCGATCCTTGCGAAAATCCAAAGAAGAATCTGCAATGCTATCAGTCCTGACCTGACATTTCGGCTTCAGCCACTTTCCCGTCGCCATAATGTAGCTTCCCCGTGCCATAAATACTTTCATGGAAATCGGCTTTCCTATATGGTACCTGGATTTTAATGAATTTCAGCGCAGTAGCAGATTAGCGGCAAGGTCTCATCAATTTACAGCTGGAATGGCTAGATGTAACCGCAAGTTCTACGCTAATAGTTTCTTCGATCGCACTTCTTCCTTGTGGAACTCTCTCCCGGCTTCTAGTTTCTTAGTCAATTTTGATTTTCAAAAATTAAAATGCAATGTCAACCGTTATGTTATACTGTTCTGATAAAAAAAAATCTATAATTCCCAGCATCCCTCTGCTCTGCGCATGTGTATTCCTACCAACATAACAAATTTAGCCCGATGAAGTCCTGAAGTACAAAACGCGGCACAACTCCATTTTTCCACTTTGTCATACAATTTCGCCAATACATACACACACACGCACACGCACACACACACACACACACACACACACACACACACATATATATATATATATATATATATATATATATATTGTGTGTGTGCATTTAGGCAGTTTTTTTTTCATTCATACATGTTTCATTAGATAATACGGACAAGTGTTGTCTATTTATTTTATGTAAATTTTTTTCATAACGTCTGATAAGCTTAAAAACATTATCATTAAACGAAAAAAGAAAATCACAATATTGATCCATATTTTTAATCCAATCTAAGCTTTCGGCTTACATAAGCCATTATCAAAGATGACAATAATATTACAATATATTAAGCAATACACGGACAAAACAGTGATGATAGTCTGTTTCTGTTTACATGGAAGATTTCCAAGCAACGACAAACTCGTGCATATAAGACGCTGGAAGCGAAAATCGCACCGCAGCCCATGACGTCACACATGACCACGCGAGAGTGAATTCGAGAAGTATTAAGTATGGGAAGCCATTAGTATAAACCAATGGCTTATGTTACCAATTATATACATTTAAGAATATTATATATATATATATATATATATATATATATATATATATATATATATATAAACTAGTCACAACACATTATATTGCATCTAGACATATGGTTCTGCTGTTAATATTTCGTTCTCTCGCGTGGTACGACGTCATAGAACCGCATCTTGAACTTACATTCTACGTCTGCTATTCCGCGACCTTTATCGGCGCATAGCAATCTTTGTTATCAATATAACAAAATATTATCTTCGATGGTGAATATATGTCTTAAAATATCCATATAACCACTCCGAAGATGGCTCATGTGAGTCGAAAGCTTAGTTCAAGAACCAACTTAATAATAAAATATCCAATTTTTGTCTTTATTTTCACCAGAGCAATTAAAGCAAACATTCGAGCATTAGAACGGCTCCTGATCAGATGTAATAGATATATTTAATAATATATATTTAAATAATGATGTGCTGCCCCAATACACAATATATATATATATATATATATATATAGTTAGATAGATAGATAAATAGATAATATTAGTGGTAAATATACATCCTCGCATATAAAATTGATGTCTGTTGTTTTCAGTTTATGTGGTCTTAAAATGCTAGTACTTACGAATAGTCCTCTATTCATCATCAGGCATGTGTTTTTTTTCCTTATAAAATCAAACACTTGAAGACGAAATACTTGTATGTCGAACGAAAGATGTTTTTTTGAATATCTGCTATTATTGACGGTTGTGTACGATCTCGGAACGTGCAAAGACGCAACGCTAAGTTTTTCAAAATTTTAAGTGAGAATTTTATTTAAATATTTCTTGTGATGTGTTAAATCCACGTATTCTATTTTTACAAGTCTATTCAGTTAATTAATATGTCATGAACTAAGTATATAGTTCAATAATATAGTGTAATGTCTTAGTAGTAGTTTTTTTATAGGTATTTTCATGTACTGTGGATCCATACTAGCATTTTAAGAACACATAAACTGAAAACAACAGGCATCAATTTTATATGTGAGGATCACTTCACTCTATCATACATTATACACTACTAGCGATGGATGTCGCCAATAATTGCATTAATATTTTGATTGATTCTATGTGTGACATTTTGAATAATAATATATATATATATATATATATATATATATATATATATATATATATATATATATATATACATGTGTGTGTGTGTGTTTCACTGATCGGCATGTGACAAGGAATTTTTAGGCAACGACTCATCCAAACACGGTATTGAATAAATGGTCAGAACTTATCCGCCGTCACCAGATGGTGATCGCCGCGTTCTACCGGTTTAATAAAGATACAGGCGGAGATTTCCTCGTGAGCCCAAAATAAAAATAGAGAGAGAGAGAGAGAAAGAGAGGGAGAGAGGGAGAGAGAGAGAGAATGTGTGTGTGTGTGTGTGTGTGTGTGAAAGAAAGAGCCAAAGGAAAAGAGGGAGAGAAGGTACCTGTTAGTATTAATGACAATTATTCCCTGTGGAGAGTTTACTGGGGAACTATGCCGAAAAGATAGAAGGGCAAGTGAAAATTCTTATGTAATGCTATTAACCACCAGCTGTGTTCTATCACCTCAACGGTGATCACATTGCTGGTCAAGAAATTTTATAACTACCTGGGGGCTGCACGACTGAATATTAAATCATCTCTGAAAAAGCATATATATATATATATATATATGTATATATACTCGGTGTATCAAAAATACTTTTGCAAACTTAGGAGAGGTGGCTTTCTCACACGAAAAGACAGAAAGTCCATATAAACATATGTCCACAAATCCTTTGTTTTTAAGTTATTAGATTTAAAAAAAAATTACGATAGATGGCGCTGTGTTACTTTTTAGACTAGGTTACGTTTTTCATTCGTGTACCTTTGTGGCTAGACTGTCTTCAACGCTTGTCCTGTGTAATAGGTAGTTAACTGAGAATGTTCCGTTTAAGAATGACATATCTTATACTTTTATTATCCACTCTCCTTGATAGTAGCTTTTGTCTCATATTGTCTAACACTCACAAACCTCTTGCTTCCTAGTGGCTTTATTCCTAGTGGCCTTGCTTACTAGTGGCCTTCCTGCGGGTAAAATGATTAAATGATTGGATTTTAAATCCATATGCTGTATATTACTTCAGTTGGTATACTGTAAATGCAGTAAAATTAAATTTTTATTCAATTTATTTATTCGTTTTATCTATTTCAATTTATTTTTTTAAGAAAGCGAAACCACTCATAGCTATTTTTTCGTATAAGCCATAATACTATTGTTTTGGACTATTTTTTTCTATTTGATTTTTCTTTTACTATTTTATAAGAGTTGCGTATAGGAGAGGAAGATATAGTTTAAGCCAGGACTTAAACAGGTTAAGATTATAATGATCGAGGAAGCATCATCTTGGGAGTCGGTTACACAGGGCAGAGGTTCGCTGGAAGAAGCTATTCAAGTGCCACTTACTTCTCACCGACGGAGGAAATGTGGGTGCTTTGCTACAATATGAGTCGAGGATCCTCGCCATGAAGGTTAAACCTGGCCGAACCAAAGAATGTAGTTCGTCCGAACACTTTCCATGGAAGTAGCGATGGAGCAGTGAGAGACTGGCCACACCCCTTTTGTGAGAGAGAGGTTCGAGGGTGCAAAAGAATTCGTCACCCACAAGGATTCGGAGAGACTTTTGAACTCTATCAAGACTGGAAAGGAGGGAATGGACAGCACCCGCTCAAATATGACCAGCAGTACTCCATTCACGGCCTGATCTGGTTCTTGTAAAAGTGAGGAGCCAGTACTTACTGGATCAGTACAGGAAGTCGAATGCTTCCTGCATCTTTGGCGATAGTCCGTATGTACGAGTTACACTTGGAGTCAGGGGTGAGTTTAAGGCCCGATAGTCTCTCACGTCGCATAGTCTCCCCAAGGGGACATCTGTTCATCGTAACTGGCGGTAGTTCGGGGTCCGCTCGACGATAATAGAATAGTTTGGTTTGGTTTGGTTTGGTTTGGTTTACGGCATATCAGCCAAAATGGGTTATCCAATGCCGGTAAGAGTTTTGTTGCTGGTAATATATTTTTTTTTCAAAAATGTATTGCTGGTAATATTTTTCTTCAAAAGTGTATTGATGCTAATATTATTTTTACAAAACTATATTTCTGGTAATATTTTTTTTAAAAATGTATTGCTGGTAATATTTTTTTCCAAAACTGTATTGCTGGTAACATTTTTTTCAAAACTGTATTGCTGATAATATATTTTTTTTCAAAAATGTATTGCTGGCAATATTTTTCCAAAACTGTATTGCTGGTAATATTTTTTTTCAAAACTGTATTGCTGGTAATATTTTTTTCCAAAAATGTATTGCTGGTAATATTTTTTCCAAAACTGTATTGCTGGTAACATTTTTTTTCAAAAATGTATTGCTGGTAATATTTTTTTCCAAAACTGTATTGGTGGTAACATTTTTCCCAAAACTGAATTGCTGGTAATATTTTTTTTTCAAAACTGTATTGCTGGTAATATTTTTTTCAAAACTGTATTGTTGGTAATATTTTTTTCAAATATATATCGCTGGTAATATTTAAAAAAAAAAAAACTGTATTGCTAGTAATATATTTTTTAAAAATGTATTGCTGATAATATTTTTCAAAAATATATTGCTGTTAATTATTTCCCAAAATATATTGCTGGTAATATTTTTTTCAAAACTGTACTACTGGTAATAATTTTTGATTACAAAAATGTATTGCTGATATTTTTCTTCTTCCAAAATATATTGCTGGTAAGATTTTTTACCAAAAATGTATTGCTGGTATGAAAACCTATTTTTACACTTTCATAGTTTTTTGTTTTTTTACCCCAGTTTGGGGGTTAACTATTTGCCCATAGCTGGGACCATAACACGTTCAACCATCTCGGTGTGAAACTGGTAACACCAGCAATTAAGAGGTGGTTCCATGCTCCTCAAAAGCTCTTGATCAGAGGTCTTGCTGTCGGATGTAGTTTATCGTCATACCCAGGATGGGATGAAAGTAATCAGTCATTGTTTCCCCTTATTGGGTGGTTAGTGCTAGAACGGATAAGAGAAGAGCTGGTCAAACTCTGATGGTCAAGCGATTGACAGGTGCAGCCGGTATATAGTCGTATCATCGGCGTAGATGTTTACAATTGACCCTCGGAGGACTTGCCGTTTATAACTATCTTCGGTGGGGATTCTATTCAAGATCTAAGCTCTTTTATTCAAAATTTAAACTCTGTTTTAGACTGAAGTCCTTTTCGTGAAGACCTAAGTGTTTTAGTCTGTTCGTATCTATCCATCTATCTATCTATCTATCAACACACACACATATATATATTGTTATCTACCCTTCTATCTATCTATCTATCTATCTATCTATCTATCTATCTATCTATCTGCCTATCTCAGTCTGCTCATATCTATCTATCTTTGTTCATTTCTATATATTTCTGTTTGTATTTATCTACCTAACCATATATATATATATATATATAGTTCTCCACCTATCTATCTATCTATCTATCTATCTATCTATCTATCTATCTCAGTTTGTGAAGATTAGACCTGGCCGAACCAAGGAATGTAGATCGTTCGATCACTTTTCATTGAAGTCGCGATAGTGAGAGGCTTACTACATCTCGACTGTGGGAGAGAGATTGGAAGGCGGAAAATAGATCATCATCCACAAGGACGCGGAGACGCTTTATATCAAAAATTGGAAAGTCAGGACTG
>CAHIKZ030000287.1:915000-977500 GCA_903632075.3 Acanthosepion pharaonis
CAGAGAATCAGATTGCATTCAAAAGAGCCAAGGCTTTTGTGAGAAAAATAATGTTCCGTTCAAATGAAAACCCAGATCAAACGGCAGCCAGGAGAGCTGCCAATGCTGAAAATATGCAAATATTTGGGGACTCTCAAACTCCTGAACAAGTCAAATAGCCCAATCATGAGTCCTCCATACGATCTAAACTAACTGCTGCTCGATAGAGCGAATTTTAAGCTACTATACATACATAAATACACGCGCACACACACACACGGGCATATATATATATATATATATATATATATATATATATATATTTAAAATTGATTCCATCGCTACATAAGAGTTCTCATGTTTCAAAACAAGAGCCAAAAACTTCAATATAGTTATTTGAATTAAATTGAATTTAAGTACCAAGCTCTGTGCCATCTTCAAGCGAATTTTTTTTTTTTTTTGAATAACTAATTCCTGAAATTTACGCGTTTTATAAGCATATTCATTAGTAAAATTAAAATTACTATGGTAACGGCTAGAGCAATTATTTAAAGAAAAGGGACGTAAGGGTTAATAATTTGTATCAATATCTCAGTTACATTCAAAGTCAGGGCAAGGTTGGGGGTGTCTAAATTCAAGGCGGAAGATGACATCGTCTCGTCTGGTTAAGTGTCTATGGAGAATTTATTTTTTTTTTTTTATTATTTTTTTCCTGAAAGGGTTTTGTGTATATATAAAAAAAAACTGTCATAATTCGCTAACATTTGTTTTTTTGACGATTTTATAAAGGGTTATCTTTATTTATATATATATATATGTGTGTGTGTGTGTGTGTGTGTGTTACTGCTAGGGTTCGATTCTTCCTTGATGACAATATATTGTGATCTTGAGACAGCAAGTTAATCCGGATAAACGACTATACATTACGACAACACAGCATATCAATCTGTGTATCTCTCTGTTGAACCAGCCTAATTGTCTCTTTGTTTACTCTAACGATAAAATAGGCACTTTTTTCTCTAACAATTTAGGCGGGCTTCTTTTTAAAATGTAAGTGCACGTGATTTTGTTTTATTTTTATTTGTTTGTCTTTTTTTGTTTAGCTTTGTTTTGTTTTTTTGGGGGCGTGAATTTAGGGTGATGGAGCCGGAAACCTATTTTATTTGTTTTATTTGTATTTTTGTTTTGTTTTTTTTTGGGGGGGGTAGTCTGATTGTACCTTTTTATTTTGTTACTTGTTTATTGCTTACCCAAATCGGAATAAATTTTCCTCCCCGCCTTTTATTTCTATACTTGTTTTTTTTATTTGTTTGTTTCTTTTATACTCTTTTCTTTATTTGTCCATCGACACTGTCGACTTTTATGTCTAACTGCCTCTATTCATTGCTTCCTTTTATCCTACTGACTTATCTGTCTCTTTTCTTTTTTCCCTGCCAATTTCGCCGTCTCAAAAAGCCCGCCATTCGATGATTGAGCACTTACGTAATTCAAAAGAACATGGCGTGTGGACTACTTCCGCTCCCTCCGGCTGCATCTTCCGCCATGTGATTTCCCTCGATAGCGATGGTCTTTGCCTACATTCTGTCATTTATTTCACCCATCAGTTCATCAACCGAGATTAGTTTGAAAGAATAGAGTAAATGGTACCCCAATCCCTCGAGCTACTAACACTTCAAATAAAACATCGAGCCCTAATGTCGCTCTTTTTATTCCTTTTCCCCATTACTCACTATTCCCGCTTTTACTTTATAGGTTTTAATAAATTTTCTATTTTACTCAGAGACTGTGCAAGGGTCTCGCGCCACCCTTAAACTGTAATACGACCACCACCACCCCACGCGCTGCTACATCTAAATTGTCTCAAGACAGTATTCATTTAAAATACAACCGAATTATGTGCAATATCAAATCATATTCGACATAGATTGGACACTCTCGACGCCGTGTAATGGTTAACAAGCTTGTCTCGTTAATTCATTTACAACTGAATATTTAGATCCTCACTGGGTACCCCATACATTCGACCTTGTTCCACATCTAAACTACGCGTAGGAGATCCCCATATGCGATATAGGTGAATAATAAAAAAAAAATTGTTTAAATATATACAATGCATCCAAATACATATTACAGATATGTCACAATTGATCATTCCATCTTAAATAAAATATAACTGTGTTCTCATACTCAGTAACCCACTCTTGCATCTTAGTGACTTGATTACCTTGCTTGGGGTGAAATGATTAAAAAAAGGTGAAATGCCATCATTTTGATTATGTCATTATTTTCTCTTCAACTTACAAGCGATATCCATTTTCTATTATCTGGAACAGTTCTTTGTTTATGATTGCGTGTTGTTGCTTTAAACAGTAAAGGTCACCCTAAAAAATCCCGAGGGCCACTCGAGGTAGAGCGTTACGTTAGAAGATAAGAGATGAAGGTAACGGTTAACCGTAAACTTGAACAGATTAAGAATGTAGCGATCGGGGGAAACATCCTCTTGGGAGTCGGTTCCACAAAGCAACGGTTCGTGGGAAGAAGCTGCTCCAGTAAAATTGACATCTCACAAAAGGAATACGAAAGGAAAGAAGGTGGTTAATAACAATGGGCGTAATAAGATGTTCATTCTGTACAAGACCCGGGGGCCACTCAAGGTAGAGGGTTAAAAAGTAACAGCCATAGATGCGGGTATGTGAGAAAGGTAACGGTTAACCCTAGAATTGAACAGGTTAAGATTGTAGTGATTGGGGAAAGCATCCCCTTGGGAGTCGATTCCACAGAGTAATGGTTTGCAGGAAGATGCTGTTGGAGTGGAACTTTGTTTTCACTGACGGAATACGGAGAGAATCTGAGTGGTTTGCTACAATCTAAGTGGTATAACGAGCCCTTGTCGTAAAGGTTAGACCTGGCCGAAAGAAGAATTTTGTTTTTCTGGGCATTTTCTGTGAAAGTAGCGATCGAGCAGCGAGACGCTTGACACATCCCGCCTGTGGGACATAGGCTGGAGAGTGGAAAATAATTCATCGCCCACAAGGACAAAGACACGCTTTTGGACTCGAGACAGGAAAGTGCGGTCTGTGTAGCTTCCACTAAAATATAACAACAATACTGCATTCTGTGTTGGGCACCTCGAGGCGGTGTGATGGTTAGCAAGCTTATCTCGCTAGAAAAATTACGACTGAGTCGTGAGTTCGATCCTCACTGGGTTCCCCATACTTTCGGCCTTGGAAAATCACTATACTGCATTCTTGGTCTGATATTGTTTGGTTTGTTTTCCTGCTTTAAACCTCAATGGATTATTTAATGCCGACAAGATTTTTAGGATAGATTCGCATGAATAGAATATGTATTCTTTGGTTTAGATTGGTTTGGTTTATTTTGTTTTACGGCATATCAACCTCAATGGGTTATTTAATGCCGACAACATTTTTAGGATAGATTCGTATGAATAGAATATGTATTCATTGGTTTAGATTGGATTCGCTTATTTTGTTTTACGGCATATCAACCTCAATGGGTTATTTAATGCCGACAACATTTTTAGGATAGATTCGTATGAATAGAATATGTATTCTTTGGTTTAGATTGGTTTAGTTTAATTTGTTTTACGGCATATCAACCTCAATGGGTTATTTAATGCCGACAACATTTTTAGGATAGATTCGTATGAATAGAATATGTATTCTTTTGTTTAGATTGGTTTGGTTTATTTTGTTTTACGGCATATCAACCTCAATAGGTTATTTAATGCCGACAACATTTTTAGGATAGATTCGTATGAATAGAATATGTATTCTTTTGTTTAGATTGGTTTGGTTTATTTTGTTTTACGGCATATCAACCTCAATGGGTTATTTAATGCCGACAACATTTTTAGGATAGATTCGTATGAATAGAATATGTATTCTTTTGTTTAGATTGGTTTGGTTTATTTTGTTTTACGGCATATCAACCTCAATGGGTTATTTAATGCCGACAACATTTTTAGGATAGATTCGTATGAATAGAATATGTATTCTTTTTGTTTAGATTGGTTTGGTTTATTTTGTTTTACGGCATATCAACCTCAATGGGTTATTTAATGCCGACAACATTTTTAGGATAGATTCGTATGAATAGAATATGTATTCTTTTGTTTAGATTGGTTTGGTTTATTTTGTTTTACGGCATATCAACCTCAATTGGTTATTTAATGCCGACAACATTTTTAGGATAGATTCGTATGAATAGAATATGTATTCTTTGGTTTAGATTGGTTTAGTTTATTTTGTTTTACGGCATATCCACCTCAATGGGTTATTTAATGCCGACAAGATTTTAAGGATAATTTCGTATGAATAGAATATGTAATCTTTGTAAGAAATCAGTTTGTAGATCAGGGTTTGGGCTTATTTTGTTTTACGGCATATCAACCTTTATGAGTTATTTAATGCCGACAAGATTTTTATTGCTGGTAATATTTTTCTTTCCAAAAATATATACTCTTTATTTAAAATGTATTGCTGGTATTATTTTTTTAAAAATGTGTTGCTGGTAATAATTCATCGCTGGTATTAAAACCTATTTTTACACTTTCATAGTGTTTTGTCCCCAGGTTGGTGTTAACTATTTGCCTGTAGCTAGGACCCTAACAGGTACTACCTCCCCGGATCAAGGTGGACCGGGAAACACCAGCAATTAAGAGGCGGTTCCACACTCCTCAGAACCTCCTGATCAGAGGCCTTGCTGTTGGATGTAAATTATCCTCTTACCCAGGACGCAGATGTAGTTTATCGTCATACCCTGGACAGGTCGGACATTGATTTGTTTTTTTATAGTTGACT
This sequence comes from Acanthosepion pharaonis, assembly GCA_903632075.3. Classification (NCBI taxonomy): domain Eukaryota; kingdom Metazoa; phylum Mollusca; class Cephalopoda; order Sepiida; family Sepiidae; genus Acanthosepion; species Acanthosepion pharaonis. The sequence goes on from CAHIKZ030000287.1 coordinate 919,803, forward strand.
GCGCGGGTGATGTAATGGGCAGAGGCACGTCATAAGAAATTGGAGAGTCGAGTTCGAATCACAGTCGGGCTTGTTATATTCACGTTGGTGCAAATACCTTTAGGAAAGGCATGAATCCATCTCCCCTGCCCAGCTATGGGGTTAATTAATAGAACGTGTATACTGCAAAAAAAATCATTGTTATTCTAAAACAAAATTTGTTAATGTTATATTAATTCCCCCCAACCCTACCAGAAATTATTTTACAAATGTTTCGATATTTCAACCTTGGTGTCCTTGGTATGACGATAAACTACATCCGGCAGCAAGGCCTCTGATCAGGAGGTTTTGAGGAGCGTGAAAACAACCTCTTAATTGCTGGTGTTCCTAGGTCCACCCTGACCTGGGGTGGTAGCACCTGTTAGGGTCCCAGCTATAGGCTCTGGTAAATGTAGAGGATAGCACGTGGGGCGGTACAGAAAGCTGACCATTTTTACCTGCTTCTTTAGAAATGGCTCGTATGTATGAGTCCCACTTGTGGTCAGGTGTGATTTTAAGGCCTAAGAGTCTCTCTTTGCACGGTATCTCTCCGATGGAACATGGCGGAAGTTTAATGTCCGATCGACGATTATGGAATGTAACTAGATCGGTCTTCGAGGCATTGACAAAAAGATATACATTTTTTTTAGCAGTTCATAGCCCAGCCACATCAATACACGGCCAAGTCATCTATCAAGTAAGACCATAATTCACTTTTCACTTTTCCACCAGTTTCTTACTTTCAGTACCTCAACAAATTATTACCGCATTCAAGTATGGTAATGTTTTGTTTTGTTTTTTTTTTTAATCTTAAAACCAATTTTCACTCATAAACACAGTCATTTATGTGCCATGCACGATACACGATTAGGCGATCATGTATCTTTCGAGGCAGATTTTTTATTTCGCATTAGGTTGCCATATTTTTCTGCTGTAGACCAGTTCCCATCCAAGGCTATAGAACTCGAATTTGGAACAAGAGAATTCATACCTTTCGTAAATAAATGCAATGAATTCCACTGGAATTCGAACTCGGCTCTCCGATTCCTCAATCCGAGCCACTAACCATTACTCCACCTTGTCTCCTCCTCATAAACACACTGTTATCGTATAGTAAGAATCGTAATGATTATTGGGATTTCGAGATATATTTGTCTTTATTAACTATTCTGATAATAATATTCTTTTGTAAGTTCTATGCTAACAGTTTCTTCTCTCGCCCTTCTCGCCTGTGGAACTCTTTTACGGTTACTGGCTTTACAAACTTTGATCTTAAAAAATTTAAATGCAATGTCAATTATTATCTTCTGTCTACTTAATTCGTTGTTTACACTAATACACATTCAGTCTATTGTCCTCATCTCTGCTTTTGTTATCACATCTTTTCGGCTGTTGTAGAACCCGGCCTTTCTCGGGGGAATATCGTTCTGGGTAACCTACAGAGAATAATTTGTAAGTAATTACAATAACTCATAACAGAAATATAGGCAGATCCTGAAGAAGACCGGGGCGTACAACGACCGAAACGTTATGAATATGGCAACTAAGATGAGGACAATGTAAATAGTGTAAATGATTACAATAGCTCATCTCAGAAATATAGGCAGATCCTGAAGAAGACCGGGGCGTACAACGACCGAAACGTTATGAATATGGCAACTAAGATGAGGACAGCAGTCCGATCTATGTAAATAGTGTAAATGATTACAATACCTCATCTCAGAAATATAGGCAGATCCTGAAGAAGACCGGAGCGTACAACGGCCGAAACGTTATGAATATGGCAACTAAGATGAGGACAGCAATCCGGACAATGTAAATAGTGTAAATGATTACAATACCTCATCTCAGAAATATAGGCAGATCCTGAAGAAGACCGGGGCGTACAACGACCGAAACGTTATGAATATGGCAACTAAGATGAGGACAGCAATCCGGACAATGTAAATACTGTAAATGATTACAATACCTCATCTCAGAAATATAGGCAGATCCTGAAGAAGACCGAACAACGGCCGAAACGTTATGAATATGGCAACTAAGATGAGGACAGCAGTCCGAGCTATGTAAATAGTGTAAATGATTACATTACGTCATATCAGAAATATAGGCAGATCCGGAAAAAGACCGGAGCGTACAACGGTCGAAACGCCGTAAATATGGCAACGAAGATGAGGACAACCGTCCCAACAATATAAATAATGTTAAAAATTACAATACCTCAATTCAGAAATATAGATTGATCTGGAAGAAGACCGGAGCATACAACTGCCGAAACGTCATGAATGTGAGTGTAAATATGAGGAGAACAGTCCGAACAATGTAAATAGTGTAAATAATTACAACGCCTCATCACAGAAATATAGACAGATCCGGAAAAAGATCGGAGCGTACAACGATCGAAACGTCGTGAATATGGCAAGGAAGATGTGGACAGCAGTCCGAACAATGTAAATAGTGTAAATGATTACAATACCTCCTCAGAAATATAGAGAGATAAAGATATCTCCAGCAAATATATAGAGAGATAAAGATATCTCCAGCAAATATATAGAGAGATAAAGATATATCCAGCATCCCAAAACTTCAAACAACAATCATCTTAAAATCTCTTTGTTGACTGTTCTGTCTTCTTTAATTATGTTTTCTTTTTTCTCATATTCTTTCAGACTCAGTAACCACCCCCCTTGCGTCTCAGTGGCTTTGTCGCCTTGCTTGGGATGAAATGATTAAAAAAAATTTGCATGAGTATGATGAAGAACTGGCTCATTTAAATAACGTAGTAAAAGAGATAGATACCTTTTATAGTCGCAAGAAAGTTGAATAACGTTCCTCGGCATCCTCGTATTGGAATTGCAAAGAGAGGACGTTAATTTTGAGTTCTGACTGGACGGCCGGGGAATACAGCGATCGAAAGAAGGATTTTTATCGATGCGGAAAAACGCAAAAAAAATAAATAAATAAAAAATAAGACACGGAGTAGAAGACAAGTTTACGCAACACGTGGAACGTGGAATAAAAACAATGGCATATCTTTAGAATTTCAGACAATAATTGCTGTCGCAATTGTTCAACGTCATTACGTGCATCTCAACTGAAGTTCTGGATCTTCCTTCATCTAGTACTAATTTTTTTTTTTTTAATTTTTATTTTTATTATTTGCAAATATATTTGCTTAGCTATTTTCTCTGTTTGCCTATTTAACACGTTTCTCTCCTTTTGTTACCTATTTTTAGGGTGGGACTGTAGAAGAGAGACGCCATTTTATTATGCGTCTTTGTTTTGTCTTTCCTTCTTCTTTCTATTTGATTTTTACGCGTCTCTACATCCCATGAGAAGACATTTAGTTTTATTAAGACGTTTGTTTCTTCTCTTTCACGATTGTGGCTACGTCTTTTTCTATAATTAATCAACCGTTGTTCTTGCTTTTGTTGTCATTGTTGTTGTTGATGTCTATTCGTTTCTTAGCGTCGAACAATGGCCGAACACACTGGGGACTACTTACCGAAGCGCATTAATCGAAAAGCGGAAGATTTTAACAACGGAAAGGGTACGACAAAACTTGTAAGCATCCACTAAGGAAATCCTTGCACAATTCAGAGCTCTCACTCAGCCTATAAAAATCACACCTTGCCAAAGAGTTATTAATCTTGTCGGCGTGAAAATACCGATTTTTATTCAAAGTAAACAAACTAAAAAACGTTAACATAAAATATATTGACAGAAAATGTCACGGAACGGAATGGACTAGAATTCAATGATAATTTGAAAAATAAAATAAATGATAAGAATTTCTTCAGTATGGCTGATGCTAACCACCAAGAGAGCAAAACTGTACGATTTCTTCGGCTCGCATTTTCCACTGAAATGTATTGGGGTGACTGTATCGAATCAAATGCTAACCCTACTGCTAGAAAAGTTAGTTCACTGCGTCATGCTAGACATTTTTTATCGCCAGAATCCATCTTGTTAATTTATAAATCTACAATTCATCTGTGGATTGAATACGGTTGCACTATCTGATCTGGTGCTTCTTTTAAATATATTGAGATTCTCGGTAAACTCCAAATAGTGTCGGTAATAGAACAATGATGACTGCTCTCGAAAATGACTTTCAATCAGTGGTTAACTGGGGCAAGTAATGGCTTGTAAATTTTGACGTCTCGAAAATAGAACGGTTCTTATTTAATCACCACAGAAATAATATTTTCAGCCTGCCATCAGCATGGCTGATGTTAATCCCCAGGAGAGAAACACTGTACGCCTTCTTGGCTTCACGGTTTCTACTGAAATGAAATAGAGTGACTATATCGAATCAATTGCGACTACGTCTGCTGCTAGGAAAATTGGCTCACTGTGTCGAGCCAGAGTTCTTTTGTTTTTCTTGTTTTTTTTTTTTTTTCGTAATAATCCATCTTGCTAACTTATAAATCTACCTTTCCTCTGTGCATTGAATACTGATGCCATATCTGGTCTGGTGCACCTGCTATATATCTCGAATTTCTTCAAATAGAGTCAATGATATAGCAATGCTAACTGCTCTCGAAAATGACCTTCAGTCAGTGGTTAACTGGGGCAAGTAATGGCTTGCAAAAAATTTAACGCCTCGAAAACAGAACGGTTCTTATTTAATCACGACAGATAACATTTTCTGCCTGCCATCAGCATGGCTGATACTAATCCCCAGGAAAGCAACAGTGTATGCCTTCTTGGCTTCATAGTTTCCACTAAAATGAAATAAAGTGACTATATCGAATCAATTACTATTTCCTCTACTGCTAGGAAAATTGGCTCACTGTGTCGAGAGAGACATTTTTTCATGTCATAATCCATCTTGCTATGTTGCTTAATCTACCTTTCGTCTGTGCATTGAATACTGCTGCCATATATGGTCTGGTGCACCTGCTATCCATCTCGAAATCCTGACAGAATCGAAAGAAGGGTCTGTAATGTAATTGATTCTGACCTGGCATCTCGACTTAGCTGCTTTCGCGCCGACGTGACAATATTTTCATTTTTCTTCTTGTTTCCTCGACTTCATGAATTGAAGCGAGGTACTTGATTGGCAGCTAGGTCTCGCTGTTTTACTTTTGAACTAGCTAGATGCAACCGCCTCTTCTATTCTGATAACTTTTCTCGCACTTTACCCCGACGATACCCCCTTAGGTGTTTTTGCTAGCTTGTCACCGAAATCTTTTAAAAAATTAAATGCAACGCCAATCGCCATCGTCTGTCTTCCAGAAACATATCCTTTTAATAACGTTTCTCCATATTTCTAATCACTAAAGTGTCTTCCATTCTCTTGCACACCGAGTAACCCTTTGTGTCCTTGTGGCATAATTGCATTCCTTGGGATGAAATGATTTTAAAAAATAAGGATGTTCGAGGGAAACTGCGCAGGAAAGAAGAAATTTCGGATCAAGACAGTAGATATCGTTGGTATTATAGAAAAGACACAGGATGTGCGGGTGGTGTAATGGATATCGGCTCGGAATTGAAAATCGGAAAGCCAAGTTCGAATTCCAGTCGAATTAGTTACATTCATTTATGCACAAATACCCTTGTCAAAGGCATGAATCCATCTCTTATCTACCCCACCGCCAGCAGCAGCTATAAGCTGAATAGCAGGACAAACTGAGTCCTGTAGAAAGATTTAACAACTTACTGCGGGAAGATCTTTTGCCTGCTTAGTTCTGAATCGAAGAGCAATGATCGCCCAAGCATGTATCGCTTATGGCATTTTACTGTTATAGATCTTTCTAATACTCATGGGAGTTTCCTTCCTAACTTTTTATTTAAGGAAGTGTGAAATATCAACATCTTAATTATGTTACTATTTTTGTCTTCGGAATACATATGTTGTCCATTTTAGTTGTTGATGCTGTGGGATGTTTCAAAGTGAAGGGCTTTTTTGCTATTTGGTACAATTCTAGTGTGATTCTGTAGTGCCAGTTCATGATGTTCAAAAGAAGTGCAGTGTTGGAGTTTCCTTCCTAACCTTTTATTTAAAGTAGTGTGGAATGTCAACATCTTGATTACGCCACTATTTTTGTCTTTGAATTAGATGTGCTTGACGGAACCGTTTGGGAGCCTTCTGCGGTTTTATTATCAAGAAGTCAAAAGTCATCGTGACTGAGGCTTCGAGCGTGGTTGCCTTCTTCAGACTCTCTCCTAGAAACCGTAACTAATGTCCGTTCAGTATAGTTGCAGTATAAACTACAGGTGGGCTCTGTGAATGCTGAACAAACACAAATGTGCCTGAGCAGACGTCTGCAATAGGGATTAGCTAGCCCCGCCCCTTCAGATATGAGTAGCTGCACCATTTATATTTTATGCATGTTCTAACCATTTTAGTTATTGATGCTGGTGAATGTTGTTGAAATTTTTGGGTACCTTTTAGTACTAGTGAGCTAGCCAAAATGAGCTGACTCATTTTATAGTCCACTAAGGGTTAACCAATCAGAAAGCTCAAAATATTCAATCCGACGTGTATAAAGGCAGCCATTTTGTTTTTTTCTCCCAAAATATCTTCACTGCCAACCTGATATCGAAGACTTAAAGAATTACTTAACAGCTGCTACTTTCTCCGAATCTACATTGCCAACCTCTGATATTGGAGAGTTTACGGACTTCACTGGATTCCATATTCAGAGACTACGGCAAACATGGTCAACAAATGTTCCCAAGTGAAATCGTTTTTTTGCTATTTGGTGTGATTCTGTAGCGCCAATTCACCGAGGTTTCAATGAGGAGAGTGCTGTCTAAGACCTTTGTTTCTAGGACAGTTACGTACTAAACATTTGCGTCCCTGACAATTGCGTGCCAGACAATTACGTCCCTTGACTTATACGCCCCTAGGTAATTATGTACCTTTGATAATTTTTGAACTTTTTAAAGGCAATTACCATAAATTTTGAAACAATCATAGGTAGTAATCATGTGCCATTAATTTTAGTTATTGATGCAGTTGGATATTATCAAGCGAAGTCATTTTTTGCTATTTGGTACAATACTTGTGTAATACTGTTACCTGTTACTGTTCTTTGCTAACTCCAGTCCACACAATTCAAAGTTGATCTTTGCCAAATCCCTCAAGATTCACTCGCTCAAATCACATTTTTTAACCATTGATCTGAGAAAGCGGTTGTATACAGCCGAAAGTTTAAATATTTCTGTACGGGCTTCGTGAGATGCATGGCTTCCATATGCAAGCCTCGTTCTGGCGAGGCTATTTAAGAACATGGCTTGAGGTCGATGTTTACGGTTTTGCGATGGGATAGTGTTTCAAGACAGTTCATTAAACGGGCTACGTTGATAGAAAAAGCAATGAATATTCTGGAACGACAAGAAAATAAATTTGCCGATATTACATCAAGCAAAATTATCGTGGTTCCCAGTGGTTAAAAGTTGTTTGTGAAAAGGTCAGATTGCATTAAAAAGAGGAGATGAGAAGCAACAGCGAAATCAATAGAAAGACAAAACTTTTTTCAACACCTATTTCTCGTTTGAAATTACAATTAAATACTGGTTGGCATTTTCAAATATTTCCTAGATTCCCTCGTCACCGACGTTTAGTGACGTTTTATTATCCTTTTCTTCTTCGCTCATACTTTCTATTTGCGTGTGCGCAACGGTTAAGTTTTAGACACATGAATTTCAATACGAAGAAATGGTTAGACGGGAATCTACACAACGCTGTCAAAAACAGACACAAGAGATTTTATCGCTTGTTCGCCGATTGAGCACTATGAAGGACGGGAAATTTTAACAGCTGTTCCTCTTGTTTAACGTTTAGCTCTTCATCAGAATTGAGCGCTCTGGCTGCTGCTCTGACGTTTATATACATCACGTATATAATACGTTAAAAAGTGTCCCCATTCTCTGCCGTGTGCCGATTGCTTAAGTGTTGAGTCCCTGATTGATGTAAAATTGGTCGCGTTTGGATCCCGGCTTGAAGCAACCGGATGTCTAACCACACTGATGAGCTGTGATACAGCGAAAGCAGACTGTCTGTATATATATATATATATATATATATATATATATATATATATATATATCGGGTTTCGATCCTAGGTAGAAGTAATCGGACGTCTAGCTACACTGATGAGCTGTGATACAGCGAAACAGTCTGCCTGTGGATGACAAATATATATATATATATATATATATATATATATATATATATATATAAGCATATATATGGATATAGATCCGACATTATGAAGAAAAATATACAGAAAAAACAAACAAAAATCTTAATATGCAATTATGCTGTATTAATGTTAATATAAAGTCAACGTCGGATGTTTCGGTCTATTTTTTATGTTGAATTTTATATGTTCTAATGTTAATTATGTTTTATGAATATGTCCTGATGAAGGTCTAAAATAGACCGAAACGTCCGACGTTGACATTATATTAACATTAATATAGCATAATTACATATTAAGATTTTTGTTTGTTTTTTCTGTATATTTTTCTTCATATATATATATATATATATATATATATATATTGAGTATATTTTGGCAGTATGTTTTCATTAAGACATGTCTCATTGATTTAGACAAGTTTTGTCTACTTGTTTTCAATAGTATCCTCTTAGTATCCTTATTAAGGGAAGAGAGAAAATTACCATGTTGATACATATTAATTTATTCCGAGTACTTTCGACATTAGCACAATGTCATCGTCAAGGTGTTGTTTTTTTTTTGGGGGGGGGGTTCTAAGACATAATTGTTATATTCATCTGAAAGTTACATTATTTAACAGTGATGTGAAAACGCTAAGGTTATGTACTGTACGAATTAAATTTCACAATGTACAAGTTATGGAGGTAAAATTTAACATTTGCTGAACATTTAATATTGAAATTTTTTTAAAAAAGAAAAAATATTTAAAACTATCTGTTAAAATCTAGATATTTTAAACTATCTCCTGTAAACATTTTAAAACATCTGTGCAGTATTCATACTTAATTTTATTAAAGGTTGTTTTGAATTTTTAATATAGATAGCTTCAAGTATTTCTATTATTTCATGAAAAAATATAGATGTATTTTCAATAAGAATTATCTTAAATTACAAATGTGGAGAGGCATGCAGTTATAAATTTAAAAAAGAAATATTTAGACATTTCAATAATTTAGTTACCTCCCTTGACGACTGCGCATGCGTCTACATGATAAAATTTAAAAATCGTACAGTACATAAACTTAGCGTTTTTCACTTCACACGTAAAAAGTAATTTTCAGAGGAACACAACAATTTTGTCTTAGAAAAATAATGAACGCAACAATTTTTTTGTCTTAAAAAAACAAGACGCTGATGATTTTATCTGTCCTTCTTTAGGGCAGCGAATGTTGCACGATTTTCGCAAAGATGAAGAAGAGGCGTCGGAGATGTTGTTCTACAGAAGGATGCTAAGGATATTATGGAGCGAGCGTGTGAGCAACGACGAAGTTGCAAACAAGGAGGAGGTTTATACTTAATATCAGGAAGAGGCAGCTGAGGTTATTGGGACACATAATGAGGAAGAAGGGTCTGGAGAATCTGATACTCACGGGTCGAATAGAGGGAAAGATAGACAAAGGAAAACAGTGCGCGACATAACTAGCGAGCTTGAGCAGGTGGATGGCAGAACGTGGTCTGTGGGAGGTGGCAGAGGGAACGACCTTGTTGAGAGCTGAAAAGGATAAAGAGAGGCGAAGAGCCATGATCGCCTACGTCCTGAAAGGAAACGGTGCATAGAAATAATGAAATGGTTGAAGTGCTTATGAATTATTTTAGGAAAATTATTCCGATTATAGTTTGAGCATCAAAACATTAAACCATAAATTCCCCTAATCAGCTACGAATATTGTAATAATGTTCTAAAATGCCTATAAAAAAACAGTTTTCACACTTTAATGCGCGCTCGATCATGACATTACGACATAAAAGAACAAATTCCATAATGGACAATTTTTCACGTTCTAATGAACGCTAAAGCATAACTGTCAGTTGTTGTATTTAAACGCAAAGAAATTAAGTAATAGATAGGTACTCATAGTTTTTGACTTACTTGTTGCACCCCTGATGATGATCTCAGAAAGAGATGGAAAGTACCTGGGAAATAAAATTGATTCTCACTTAAATATTTGTATATATTTAAAATAAATATGTATATATTAAAATACATGTTGGATTTTGTCCATTCCGTAGTATATATATATATATATATATATATATATATATATATATATATATATATATATATATATATAATTATTTTTTTTTAAAATATCATTCCTTCGAGACAGAAGAGTTCCCATGATTTTAAAAACAGAGACCAAAAACTTCAATATAATTATTAATATATATGTGTGTGTGTGTGTTATGCATACATTGAGCACTATTTTGTAAAAATAAAAATATCTATAAGAACACCGGATTATATATCTTACTGTTCTTTCTTTTTATTTATATAAATACATACATATATATATATATATGTAAGCAAATATATGGATATAAATCCGACAGTATGAAAGAAAAATACAGAAAAAACAAAATTCTGAATATGCATTATTAATGTTAAAATAAAGTCGACGTCGGACGTTTCGGTCTATTTAAGACCATCTTCATGGACATTTTCATTTAAACTTTTGTTAAATTGTAACATTTATAATTTTAATTATGTTTAAATGGAAAATGTCCATGAAGATGGTCTTAAATAGACCGAAACGTCTGACGTCGACTTTATTTTAACATTAATAATGCATATTCAGAATTTTGTTTTTTTTTTCGAAATTTTTATATATATATATATATATATATATATATATATATATATATATATATGTGTGTGTGTGTGTGTGTGTTATTAGATATATATATATATATTATCGGATAATAATGCACACTGTGTATATATTTACATAACACTTTGACTGGCATGTCCTCATATATTGATGACTTACCATTTCAGGTTAAACCGCGCCTTCATAAACTGGTTAAGCACTTAACTATGAAAAAAAAATAGCATACAACAGCATCATATTGTGTTTTCATCAATAAAACCCCCTCCTGCCTTAATTACTGCTTTACAAATTCTTTGCATTTATTACATCAGTTTTTATTAGACAAAGTAGATGTCACGCTTACTTTAAGCACTTTTCATTATATAAGGTATTTTTGACATAATTTAGAAGCGTGTTTTGGATCGTTTTCTTGTTGAAAGATGATTTCTTTCCCATTGTGCATCAACCAGATGATCTAACATGTCTTTTCAAAATCGAATGATATTTTCTTTTTTCGTTATTCCCTTGGAATTAATAAAATCTCCAACTCATGTTAAGATGCTTCACCAAAGCTTGGCGTCGCTCTATGCATATATCTATATAAAACAATGTCTACCTTCCTATGAATTTTTTGTAAATGCATTTAACACTTTGCTTCTCTTAACTTTCAGTTTTACTTTTACTTTCAGTTTTACTTTTACTTTCACTTTTACTTTTACGTGAATATTTTATAAATATATAGCAGTTACAAAAAAACATGACTCAAGGTAAACTATTATTGATTCAACTACAATGTTAGTAATATTTGCTGAATTAATTTTTGTCAACAATATATGATGACATGGCCCTAATTATAAAATAAATGTAAATCATACAGTATTTTATTAATGTTTCTTTATTTGCCATGAAGCATCTAATTGTTAGAAAATAAGGTATATAATATATTATTTGAAAAATCCGAAAAAGAATATTATACAAACAAGAAAATAGCCGTCACCACTAGATAGTGATATTGCTTCTGGTATTTGACTTAGATTTATAACTTGCTACAAAACGTTCAAAACATCTAACCTAATTCTCGGAAATAATTCAGCACCTCACCTATTCACTATATGTAAAAAATAATGTTGTTTCTGAATTATACTGTCTTTTGGGTGATTGTCTCTTTAGCAATAAAAATCAACAAGCAACATTAAATTCTTACATTGGCCACATATACACCACATTTTCTCGTAGGTTAACTTGTCATTTCTCAAGATTTAGAACATATTTGCGTTCATATGGATGAATATATCACAAATAACCAAAATAAATTAACATAAAAGAAATTTTGGTTGATAATACCAAATTATTTTATAACACCCCATATAAAGAAAGATATAAAATTCTGAAAGCCATTTTAATAAAGGAAATTAGTCTGTATTAAATAGGGTGTATTTCGCCATAGGAGATCGTATATTGAAGTGTGTATATAAAAGAATATCCAAAAATTCAGTTTGACCGTTATAAATGACGCCATGTTTAATTAATTAGAAACAAGTTCCAGTAAACTGGGGAACGTCGGACTTAAACAAAAACAAATTCATAACGAGGCAAAAGCCTCGTTATGAATTTGTCCTTGACAATGAATGTAGCAATCGTACTGGAGAGAAAAATGAACTTTGGAAAGTTTAGAGATTGCATAAAACACTTATTCGGAAATTTCAAAAACAAAATGTGTTAAAAAAATTCGATAGACACGCCTTGTCGATATTGTTCAACAAAACCTGTTTAAATAAAATATTGTGCACGTTATTCCACTTTTCCAAAGACTCGCTATCGGGATTAATGCGCATGTCACAAATGCGCACGAGCGGGAAAATTACGCCTCAAAAAAACATAGCGTATAAATTCACTCTTGCAAAAATGGCTTCATCAGTGTTCAACCATCCAGAAATGACATGAAAGCAATGATGGCACCTATCTTGAATCCATCATAAAAAAAATTAAGATGAGGAATTGGTAAATGTTAAACACTTCAGATACCTCGGCGTATAATTCAGTTCTATCAAATTTCGTGTAGCAAATAAGGAAATTGAACACAGAATAGACCGAGCAGGAGTTAGTTTCTCCTAACACCGCAAATTGCTGCAAAACCAAAACATTAACATAAACCCTCCCGTCTTAATCTAATCCAACAATATAAAATGTAATTATGCATATCAAAGCGGTCGTGATTTGAATTATAACGATAATATTAATATAACAAAAATTATTTACATTATTCCGACTATTGTCCTCATCTTTGTTGCCATATTACAACGTTTCGGCCATTGTACGCTCCGGTCTTCTTCAGGTGGTTGGAATGTCGAACTGGACCCTTTATTTAGCTCGCTGGGGTAGACTGTTCTAGTTCCACGTGCCATATCTAATGGATGTCAATTATCTCCTGTTAATTCCCCTCTCCAAGTTTTCCGCTGCCTTAACCGGGTATTGAACTCACACTCTTTGGGTCCTGTCACTGGATCTAACTAACGTCTTTATCCACTGTTCCATGTGTCCTTGAGAAAGGAAAAATTATTAAATGGTCAATATTTTTTTTAAATTATTAAAAATAAAATTTGTATCAATGAATTTTTTTAGCGCTAATATTTTTAGAGAAAATGGCCGCTAGATTTTTTTTCCTAACCCCAGAACCAACTAGTGATGACGGCTATTTTCTTAAGTGCATAATATTCTTTATCGGATTTTCCAAAGGATATATTATATACATTATTTTCTAACAATTAGATACATCGATGCAAATAAAGAAACATTAATTAATTTTATAATTACGGACACCTCATCATATATTGTTGAAAAAAATTAATTCTACAAATATTACTTATATTGTAGTTGAATCAATAACTGTTTACCTTGAGCCTTGTTTTTTTTGTTATTGTTTTTTTATAACTACAATATATTTATAAAACATTCAAGTAAAAGTGAAAGTGAAACTGAAACTGAAAGTTAAGAGAAGCAGATTGCCAAATGCATTTCCAAAAATTTCACAGGAAAGCACATATTTTTTTATATAGATATATGCATAGATTGACTCCAACATTTAGTGAAACAACTTAACATGAGTTGGAGATTTCATTAATTGCAAGGGAATAACGAAAAAAGAAAATATCATTCGATTTTGCAAAGACCTGTGATATCATCTGGTTGATGCACAATTAGAAAGAAATCATTTTTCAACACGAAAACGATACAAAACACACTTTATAAAGAAATTTGGGTGAAAGATCCCGACAGAGTTATATATTAATCTATCTGATGAAACCCAAATTGGGTGAAATGCATTAGCAGATATTCTTCCGAAACATTATAATTTCATGAACTTTTTTTATTCCAGGTGTTATTAATATCAAATTTATGACATAATGTCGACATAGAGAAAGCACGGATAAATAAAACAAATCTTTTGTTTATTTTCTACTCCTTCTGAAGGATTTCTGTCTCTAAATTCGGACGCTTAAAGCAAAGAACGTAAAATCTTAGACGATTTTTTTTCCAAAGTCATTCATTTTCTTTCTCATTTTTAGTGAAGAGCAACGCCATCTTGGAAAAAATATAAGATTTCATTATTTTAAACCTGCATAAATACATAAGCAGACAATTCACATTTTCGTCTTCTATCTGATGAAGCCCAAAATGGGTGAAATAAATTATCGGATATTTTTTAAATGTTATACTTTCGTTAACGGTTTTTCTAATTGTTTTTTTTTCCAATTGTCAGGATCATTTATGTAATATATATATATATATATATATATATATATTAAAAAATTAAAATCTTCAGACACACTGGGTTGTAGATTAATATTCTTTCGTTTTTTTTATTATTATTTCATTTAGATTCCTCATATATATATATATATATGTTACATTCCAATGAATCATTCATACAAAAAGTAAATGAGTAAAGTTAATGATATTGTAAATGCTGGTTGTGCTGAAAAGATTAATGTGGCTGCGTGTTGAAGAGCATTTAACATTTATACATTTTTTTAAATCAAGGAAAAACAATGGAAAACCGATTTGTGTTTCAACGATAAAATATATATTAAAATCAACAAATACAAAACAATTTTTGTAATGTGTCAATAATAAGGAGAAAAAAGTAGTTTCCCTTTATCTGTGAGTTGAATAGGTGAAATGTAATAAAGCAAGTTTTCTGAATAGAATGTTCAAAGTTCTGTCTTGAAATAGAATGTTGTATTCAGAAGAACATACAGTAAGTTCAGTTGTGTATTTTGTATAACTAACAGTGCTGTTGCAACTTGGCTTGTTCACAAAGAACTGATGGTGATAAATGATGTTCAAGTTCTGTGTCTCTGTGTGTGCGTGCGGAGTGAGTAGAATGAATAGTCTGTGTAGACGCGTGTGAATAGTTGAGTTCTACTGTCTTCAACTCTACTGTCCAATTTTGGGAACGAATCCGGGCCTATATTATTACCGGTACGAACGCGGGATAAATCTTGAAAGAACACGAAGAATATCTGATTGGATGAAAAATTAACCAATCGGTGATTTTATAACAAAACATGTTTGTGAATTAACGGTAGGAAAAATTCAGTGTGGTGAATGCGATCAGTAAATTGTCCTGTGATTTTTAGTATTTATTATTTAACCAATCACAGTTGAGAACAATGTAGGCGTCGCTAAACATCGTAGCAATCACTACAATATAAAACGGCGAATCCCTTCGCTAACAAAATTTTAAAGATGCATTAACCTACTAATCACTCGATGAATGTTATGATCTTTGTTTTTGAAAATTAAATTAAACAACAAAAAAATTTCTCAAATTACCATATTAGTAAAAACACCCACTCTCTTAAATTTTCAAAAAAATTCAGCCTTAGCGTTGCGATTGCACGCCACCAAAAGACTGTATCCGTTAAAAATAACACATTTCTAAAAATACATATTTCGATTCGCATTATATTTTTCGTCTCGGATGCTACCTGAATTTGACCAAAAACAAAATAATTTCCATACGTGAAGATGACTGAATGAACAGTCGAAAGTACTTTTCGTATTTAGGAAAGATTTATAGGAAAGGATTTATACAGCTTATAATTTTAAAAAAAATTCATAACGTACATTGAGTGATTTGTAGGTAAGCCGCCCTTCCCTATATTTTTAACTGTTGTGTCAGCTAGAGCCGGTTGCGAATTTTAAACCGAATCTGGGGGTTTATAGTTTGATTTTGGATAGCTTTATAACTGATAGATTCTCTGTTAGATCTGGTTTCCAAACATGTTGTCTCTTCCAAGATTTCAGAGGACCAGATCTAATAGAAAATAGAAAATTCATCGCGTATAAAGCTACCCAATACTGATTTATTTATTTTATTTTTATGTTCAAGAAATCCTGCAAGTTTTCCATTAATCAACACAAAACATTATAAAACACTGAATTGTGGTATCCTGTAGAGATTTTAATTACCTATTTCTTTAAAAAAAATGTCCATATTCTTAAAAATAAAAAAGAGAACGTATTATTAAATATTTCTTCTACCGTGAAACATAGCCTGATATATTTCAAAACTGACATTTTAATATCTTTGGAGATCTCCGTTTCAAGGTCTGGTAAGTTATCAAATGTTTGGCGTGGTATTTCATCCATCAAATTTCCACTTTTTGAGCAATTATGGCCTTCCGTTGTACGCTTTAACATCAACATTCAATATGAAAATTTTCAAGAACATTTTGTACTGTTTTAAAATATACGCCGACTGAACCATGTCTTAATTTCCCTAAATTAAATTTTCTGAATACGCCTTGGCAAATTTGTCAACCATAACAAAATTAAATTCACTTGTTAGCAAATATCTATAAACATCAATTAAACAATTGTACGTATGTTCAGTAGTTAGTGTCCTTTTTTAAAATAATTTTTAATTTTTAATTTTTTCTTTGCCTTGTTTCTATTCTTTTAATTCTATTATATTTGACATTTCCAGAGAATTAGAAAGAAATGTCAGATCAAATTTTTCAAGTGATCATTTTTTTTCATAGCACCATTTACCTCTTCGACATTAATAAGCTTTCAAAATTGCAACACTTACAATGGAACCGGTGCTGAAAAATTAATATTCGATTTTGTTTTTTTCAGGGAGAAAGAAATTGTTGTATATACAGGGTGTAACAGCAAAACTGTCCAAAACGTGTAACAGCATAATTGTCCGTTACACAAGATGTTCAATATCTATAAAGAACACTAAACTAGTTCAGTTTCTTTCTTCCAGGTTTTCAGATAACACGTTTAGCCATCTAGACACTATTCGTCTTAAGAACCACTGAATAACCCTTTTAGCTATTCAGCTAGAAATAGAACCGGTTAAAATCGTTTTGTATCAGCCCGACTATATCTTCCCAACTGTGCAATGGTGAGAGGAAAAAGATCATTCAGGCTGTCAGTAATGATACGAACATTCATACTCTGGTTCCATCTTCGAAGATCATTCAAGAATCATGAAGAGAATGGTGAATAAGTTAAAAACAGAGAGAACGGTAGAGAGGAATACTGGACCAGAAGGTCAAAAATGAAAAAGGGTTCATCTTTTTAACTTATAGCTAAAGAGGTCAATTAGAAAAGATCCAACTCAATCCATAAGACATTTGGCACGTGAGAGAGGAGTTTCAGCTATGACAGTGCAAGAGAGGAGTTTCCGCTATGACAGTGAAAAAAGATTTAAAAATGAAATCGTACGTGTAACCTGTGAAGCAACTTGTTACTGCAAGACAGAAAGTTAGAAGCTTAGAGAGGGCAAAGATTATCTTGAATAAGTTGGAAAATCATCCTAGAATAATATATATATATATATATATATATATATATTTATTTGAACTTTATTTCAGTCTTTCATGAACTTCCGATACGATTAATTAATGATGAACATGTCATTTTCGTTTATGGTCGATTTCATCATAATTCTTCTTTTAAGCTTGGAGAGTAATTATCCATTCTTGTTGCTCAGAGTCTAGCAGTGTTATAAAAATCTCGGATAATTCTAGTAAGATATCTTTAATCATTTCTAAGATACAACGGTTCAAAGTTTAATCTAACAAATGGACAATTTTGCTTTTACAACCGGCATACCAGCGTGGTAATATTTAAAACTCAAGTTTTTAAAAAAATAATTAAGAAAATTCGAATACTTCCAGTGACAAGAATCAACATGCTACAAAGACAACTGATTTTACTCCAAGAGTACCGATAAGATATTAAAAGCATTAAATTTATAATGATTTCAACCAATCTGGAGCCTGCATCTTTATTTATACACTGTTAAAATTGGCTTCTGGTGAAATAGCACATATGACGTAAAACTGGGAAACGTTGAATGGTCGTAAATTTGTTGCTAATACTAATAGGAGTAGATAGGTTTGCCTGTCGTTCGATTTACACGCCTCCCCTGTCTTTTAAACAGGAATAGAGATTTATCACTTGTTTCCTCTTTAGAATTCGTCTTCCGATTCTTTTTATTAGGTTGGTGCAAAAACAATGACGTAATAATGTCGCTTTTGACGTATTTTTTAACGTCAAAAAACGACATTCTTACGTCATTATTTTTGCACCAACCTAATACTTATACTCTATACTTCTAACGTTTCCGCTTGAACATCTGAAAATAGATAGTTTCACCTATCGTCCGGTTCGCACTCCTCCCAAATCTTTTGAGGAAGCGTAGAGAATGAAACTTACTGTAAAAAAAAAAGAAGACATTTTGAGACATGTATTGTTTTAACAATCACTGTTTAATAACCAGATGAAAAATGCTTTTCACAAACAACAGGGTTTCATTTGGTATTAAATTAGAGCCACCGTTCTCGCTTATTCTGTTTTTTTTTGGGGGGTACTTCTTTGGTGGGAGCGTGAGACAAAATACCCTAACCTTATATTGTTTCTTATAGTCACCATGGCAACGTGTTATACAGCGTTTTTTCGCCATTTTGGGGATACTGGATGATTTTGGATTCTGAAATTAAAGAACATTGACAAAACCGTTATACTGTAAAAAGAAAAAAAAAATAATACCGTAATTCCCTATGTATCATACGCATGTTTTTCGAAAACATAATAAGCAAAATCTGGGGTGCGTATTATGCACAGCTGCAAAAAAAATCTTTAAAAACTGTCGTAAAATAAAATAAGAATTATCATAAAACTAAATTAGAATAATATTGTTTAAAACCATTTTTTTTTAATAAGTGTAGGAAACGCTCGCCTTAATGAAATTCAAGAGGTCCATTTTATAGGGTTTGATTACCAAACAAGAGATGCGTATTATACGTGCGTAGAAGTATTTTCCCACACTTTCAGCACAATTTTAGGGGTGCGTATTATGGATGAAGGCGTATTATACATGAGGAATTACGGTAATTCGTTTCTTTTTAATCAGTTCACCGAAAACAAGGTAATAAAGCCGACAGATCAAATGACGGTACACATTAGGGTTACAGGTACGTTTACTGTCTGAGAGGACATATTTTCTAAGAAATTTCTCGAACATTCAGGCCAATAAATGTAATTAACACTGTTTAATTAAAAACAGAGCATTTCCTTAAATAAATTTACTTAAATAACGTATATATATATATATATATATATATATATATATATATATATATATATATATGAATCAATTTATACAAAGAATTAGCAATGTCACTTGGCCCGTCAATTCCATCTGACAACAACAACTCAAATATAATGATTTATTATTCAAGGAATTGATATTAAGATAATGTCTCATTAAGAGATTTCGCCATTAATCACATTAACATTGCTAATTAATTCTTTGTATAAATTACTTCTTTATGATATAATATATAAGCTGCACAATCTAATTAATATATATATATATACTTATATATATATATATATATATGTATGTATACATATATAATCTGTAGAGCCTAAACAGCTGAATGATAGCACACACCCATAGTAATATACACGCTTACACACATCATACTCACTCACTCCCTAAGAACCAAATAACACACACACACACACACACACACACACACACTTAACAGAGACACATCCGCTTTCCAGGAACCAATTTTGTGTGGTTACGTGTCAAACTCCATTTAGATATCAAAGACATCAGGATATACTCTTTATAGCACCAGGCAAAAATGTAGTAGCTATAAGTTCTTTCTTATATATATATATATATATATAACGTCATCCACAGACAGACAGTTTCGCAGCTCATCAGTGTGGCTAGACATCCGGTTGCCTCTAGCTAGGATCGAAACCCGACTGAATTGGTGTCAGTCGGAGATTCTAACCATTATGACGTCGGCGCACGGTAGGGATGAAAGTGGATTTTTAATTCACTATAATTGAGAGAGTAGAAAAGTCCAGAGTAGATAACATTAGAAAGATTTTAGAGTTCCATGAAAATAAGTGGATACAACGTTTAAAAAAACACAATATCCAGCCGGGCTTAACCATAAACTTAACAATATAGATAGTATTAATATATAACCCCACAAATCAAAACCTACCCATATTTCTCACCCACACGACAGACATGCTTTCGGAGGTGTTGAGGCCTCACAATTATACACTCACCCACACGAATATACACGATTACACACATCATACTCACTACCTAAGAACCAAATAACACATACACATATACAGAGACATATCCACTTTTTAAAACTGTAAAAATGACTAATGGGAATTCAGAGCAGCATGAATCCATCCAATCTTTATCTTTTTACCTTAAATAACAACTTAAAAGAGACTGTTTGACCAACACAAGGGCTGAACAAAATTTATGATAAAAAATAAAAATAAAACAAATGAAAACTACAGATAAAGTTCATTTTCTCCTGATGAAGGCTATGCTGGCCGAAACTAGTCGAGGAATGTAATTTAAATAATAAAACGTAAAAATATTAATATACTACCCAGTGTGTCTGAAAATTTTAATTTTTTACATTTTTTATTGTTCAAAACATACATAATCTATATATATCTATCTATCTATATATATCTATATCTATATCTATGTGTGTGTGTGTATATATATATATATATATATATATATATATATATATATATATATATATATATATTGAGCTGGACTGATGTGAGTTTGTGACCGTGGGTTTCACGCTATTTGTGATCGTCAGACATATATATATATATATATATATATATACTGCATGACCCTATTATGACAGGTGGGTGGTTTTCAAGAAGGCTGCTTGGCTTGACCGTCTATTGAGACTTAAGCTTACCCCAGACCTCAAGCGGAATGCATATATATGATCTGTAGCTAAAGATATTGAGAAAATAGTCGGTCCCTTGTATGGATCCAGTAAGTGCCTGACTCCCACCTGCTATAATTTATCTTTACAAGAGCCAGATCAAACTAAAAGTGGAGTGATACTGCCATATCTAGTTGGAGGCTGAACGGTCCTCACTTGCTGGTATTGATTAAAGCGTCTACGCGTCCTTGTGGGTAATGAATGAATTTCACCTGACAGCTGCTTTAATGGCATATGTTCTTGCGAGTTACATTCGTTGATGTCACCAGCCCTGACCTTTGGCATTGGATGGCTCCCGCCATGCCACGTACACGAGCGTGAATCATCCGCATTCCCTTCGTATTCCATTGTTAGGAGAAAGTTCCATTCGTACAGCTTCTTCATTGAAGAATCAGGTTTTGAATCCAGACCAGTTGCCCTGCTATTTAACGGGGGAGGAGAAGAGGATTCATACATTTCTCAAGGGAATTAGCACGTAAGTGAATGTAATGGATTTGACTGGAATTCGAACTCGGCTCTCCGATTCTTCAATCCGAGCCGCTATCTATTACTCATATATATGGGAGACATTATGAAGTATATATATATATATATATATATATATATATATATATATATATATATATACAAAGAATTAATTAGCAATGTTAATGTGATTAGTCGCGAAATCACTTCGCTAACAAGACTTATCTTAATATCAATTCCTTGAATAATACGATCCTTATATTTGAGTTATTGTCAGAATTGATGAGCGAAGTAGTATTGCTAATTAATATTAATTCTTTTGTATAAATTAATTCTTTATGATATATATATATATATATATATATATATATATATATATATATATATATATATATATATATATATATATTTATTAGATTTCACTGCGTTCAACTTTTATTATATAGTTTCAATTTCAAAAGGAAAAACTCCATAGATGGTTGAATGGACGAACCTTGTCAGTGGAATTTGTGCTAATATATATATATATATATATATATATATATATATATATATATATATATATACTTCAAACGTTATAGGCCTGAGCATTTGAGAAATTTTACTAAAGAAAATGTGTCTTTTGGCCAAAATGAAATTTGTGAGATTTGCCATTTCCCTATATTGAAACATTCGGCAATCGCTGACAAAAGAATTAACATTATTGTCGGTTAAAATTTATAAATTATTTCTTTTAAGACAGAATCCCTAGAAAATAGTTTTCTCACGTTCATTAACTGTTATCGCTATTTATAATACTGATGGCGACGGGGTTCGCCCTAATTTTTTTGTTTAAGTTAGTGTGGAAAGGCAACATCTTTATTATGTCATTCTGTTTGTTGTAACCTCGAAAAGGTTACTGAATGAGGAATAACCAAAACGGAGATTGGAAATGAAATGGTAATCTTTTATAACATCAACAAAATACAATGCTCGCCAGCGGCGTCAAGTAGGTAAACCACTGCTAGTGGTGGACTACTTAGACACCATATTACCCACCCCACGCTTACAATAGTGTTCAACGTATTCATGATGATTGGGACATACCCATTAGTGTTCATAGGTACGGTATATAATTATAGATAACAATGGGAAATAGATAGATAGATAGATAGATAGATAGATAGATAGATGTTGTAACCTAGAAAAGGTTACTGAATGAGGAATAACCAAAACGGAGGTTGGAAATGAAATGGTAATCTTTATAACATCAACAAAATACATTACTCGCCAGCGGCGTCAAGTAGGTAAACCTCTGATAGTAGTGGACTACTGAAACAGTATATTACCCCCACTTACAATAGCGTCCAACATATTTATGAGGACTGGGACATAAGAACGTTATATATAACAATGTCATAAGGTGTGAACAAGTAGTTGCAGATAATGGCGAATATATAATCGGATAAGACGTAATTGTACTGTTTATCAAGAATAAGGTGAAGAAACAACATTAGAAATCACTCAACCTCAACCGTATATGGAAAAGAAAACTTCGTGTCGCCGGGGACGCATAGCGACCTCATCATTTTTGTTTTCGCATCCACCATTGTATTTGATTATCCCCGTTCTGTACATTCTAATCCGAAGAAAAATAATCAAGCAAGAGGATTCTACTCTAAAAAGAACGGGAGTGGAGGGTGTAGACCTGGGTGGATGGTGGCAGTGGGGCAGGGGACGGGCCGAAGAAATGGGTGGGGCGCTGGAAGAATTCTTGTTTAAAGTTTAATGCGTTTTATATCCATGAACATTTGCTTCATGGCAAACAAAAACAAAAGTCTATTGATCTTGAATCTTGCTGTCCGGTCGAGTTTTTTTGTTTTTGGGTTTTTTTAATGTTTGTTCGCTGTCATGTTGTTTTCATTGTAAATATGGAAAATATTTCCCTGCCTTTAATTTGAGCTTTTCATTCCAAGAAGAACGGAAAACAATCGAATATATTCAAAAATATTGTTTACCACCGGTTGACAGAATATACGGAATCCGTGCATACATCAAAAGACGCACAATATATATATATATATATATATATATATATATATATATATATATATATTTCAAATTTGAGTATTTAGGCAGCAATCCTTCTTTTATGGACATTTCATTGAATACGAGAGACAAAGTACTTTTATTTAGTTTTTATACAATTTCTCATGCGATCTAATATTTTCTTTCATTTCGGATGATAAATTATATAAAAACTGTCCGAATGTTCTTTTTATCCGAACGCTTTCGGCTATACATTTAGCCATTTTCAATGATTAAATATTTTAAGAAATAGTTTGTTGTATGTACGATTTATAAAATGTTTTCATTTTTTAAAAACACGGTCAAGATATTGTGTCCATGTTCAAAGTTAATATTATTAAGTGTTTTTTTTTGTTTTTGTTTTTAATTAATAAGGCTTCCCTTTTTTTAGCCTTTTTTTGCATATAGATGATGCTATTATATTAGTGTTGTCAACAAGTATGTTACGAATAGTGTCCGGTAGGTCTATATGAATATTTAAATGAGATCTAATTGAGCTATGGTCAGAAAGGTGTAGAGTGAGTCTTCGTGTCAAACATGTTGCAGCGTGGCCTATATATTTATTTACGAATTTTGATTGATCAGGAATACAATATATATATAATTGTGTATTTAGGGAGCAAATTCTCTTTTAGGCATACCTGATTAAATAAATTACAGACATTATGTCTTCTTATTTTTAACATAATCAGTTCATACTCACGAATAAGCTTCCGTGTATTGCAATTATGTGAGAAATGTGCTATAACTGTGGAAATCATTTTTATTTTCCAAGTCCTTTCGATCTTCTTCCGAGATAATCTTCGGAGGGTGCGAGTAGTAATACAAAACTGTGTGTTGCTATTCATCACTGTATTTTTTTTTTTTTTTTGGCTTTTTAGCGTTCATTAGAACCTGAAAAACTTATCCTTGTGCATTTTTTCTTCTATTACTCGCACCCCTGAACAACACATTAAAATTGACTGACAAAATGCTTCGGTTATGCTTTTTATTCAATTTTTTGTGTTCATATATTTTTCTCCTTTTATGGATATAAATTATGCAGACATTATCCACATATTTTGCATGTCCGAGCGCTTTCGGATATACTTTTAGCCTTTATCAAGAATGATTTTATTTTTCATTTCTAATTGATTGTATAGGGCTTTGTGTATGCATCTAGAGTTATAGGAATGTTTATTTCCCAAACACGGTCAGTACATTCTGGCCGTGTTCATAGTTGATGCTCCTGACTGTTGTATTTTTCTTTTTTATTATTAATAAAAAACATAATGGAAATATTATTAAGGAATTCCGAGTAGGAACATCTTGCAAATAATCGAACCGATTTATATATATATATATATATATATATATATATATATATATATATATATATATATATCGGTAAATCGATTATTATTTGCAAGATATATATATATATATATATATATATATATATATATATATATATAGAGAGAGAGAGAGAGAGAGAGAGACAGACAGACAGACAGACAGAGAGGGGAAGACATTTGAGACACTAACACACAAAAAAGAGAATTCTATATCGAGAATATTTAACATCGAAAAATCAAGAAAAAAATTAATTATTTTTAATATGTGGAAATTTCCACACTTTGCCTGATGAAGGTCGCGACACCGGAAACCCGTGTAGCAAAATTATGGAAGCTAAAGCATATTTTTTTTTAATCCACATTACAACCAAAAGCGCTTGCGGTTTCTCTCTTCTTTTTAATATACACACTTTTCTTTCGTTGGAACTACTACGTATAGTGCTGGTGTTAATAAAACAGTACTTGATGTCATATAATAGAGCTATTAAGTATATATTATTTAATATACATATTATCCCTCACCACTAGCATGCCTCAAAGTTTCATGTACAATGCAATCTTCAGATGCTGAGCATGGACTGACTGTAACGCAATTTGAATTATAATATATTTGGTTATCACAATGTTGGCGTAGTTATATATAATGCTCGGATTACATTTTTTTTCTTCTCTCGCACTTGTGGAACTCGCTTCTGGCTCCATGTGTTACAATCATCTTCAAAAATTTAAATGCAATGACAGCCGCTCTCAAATGTTCCTACTGATCACTCTTTTCACTTCTTTAGTAATGTTCTTGTTCCTAATTCTTCCACACCTAGTAACTCCTTGTGTGTTAGTGGCTTTACTGCCATGCTTCGAGTGAAACATATAAGATTCAATTGTTATAATTTATTTCAGCAGAGATTTTATTTTTCTCTGGATCTTCAGACTTCACTTTCAAGGGTGAAAAAATGAATTTAAAATTTACATTTTTGAATGGCATTATTAAGATTATATAAGGTGACATAGAGAGTGGTGAAGGATAGTGTGAGAGATATTGTCGAGTTTAGAGAGGGAAGGGAGAGTTTTAATTTTTATTTTTATTACAATACTTAATATTGAGGAGGAGGGGGTTAAGTATCAGACATTGTCCTATTCAATCGGTCAACTCACCGGAAATGATATGGGGAAAAAAAGAAAAAAAGGAAAAAGTTGGGAAGTAAAGAGATAAGAAATAAGAGATGAAGGTAGAGTTGTATATATATATATATATATATATATATATATATATATATATATTGGCATCTGAAGGAAATAAATAGGACACCAAAAGTAAAATGGAAAATTATAAACAAGGCTAGAACATGTAAAACTTGGGATGACCCATGCCCTTTGTGCCTCCATGAGAAACTGCACATTATTAAGTTTCTAAATAATAATAATCTATTCAAAATAGACATGAGTTAACGGTTTTTTGTCGACATCATCAAATTCGTGGTTTGAATAATTAGCTAAAAACAAGCATACAATATAATAACTTTTATAATCCATAGCCCAAATAAATAGTTTAAATACCCTACAAAAAAGATAACCCTTTATGAAGTCGTCAAAAAACAAATGTTACGTCAGTTTTTTGCGTTTTTTTTATATGCACAAATCTATTTCATAAAGAAATAAAATAAAAAAATAAATAAATCTCCATAGACACGTAAACCAGACTAGGCTAAAACATCTTCCGTTTCAAATTTAGCCACCCCGACCTTACCCTGACTTGACATCTATGAAAGTAACTCTATACTGATACTTATTATTAACACACGCCTACCCAATTTAAACAATTCGCCCTAGCTGTTACCATGGAAATTTTGATTTCAATTATTAAAACACGTAAATTTCAGAAATACGTTATTCCAAAAAAATTTTCACTTGAAGATGGAACAGAGCTTACTTTTACTCAATTTAATTCAAATAATTATATTGAAGTTTTCGGCTCTTGTTTTGAAACATGAGACCTCTTATGTCGCGAGTTGGAATCATATTTTTAAATATATATATATATATATATATATATATATATATATATATATATATATATATATATATAATTATTATTATTATAAGAGATTAGAACAAAACATGTTGAAATCTTTGCACAAAAGCTTTCGTGTTTCGGTACTTTGTGTCTCTTCAGGCGATTAAGGCGATTATGATTTTTAAGAAAATTTAAAAACAAAATGTTGCCTCTCTTTCGAAAGATAAAAAGCCGAAACACGAAAGCTATTTTATAGCGATTTGAGCATATTTTTGTAATAAATAATGATAATAATAATAATAATAATAATATATTGCTCTAAATGGTACTGAGCACTTTTTTTTTAGTAAATGCTACGAACAGTGTAATTTTAGTCCATCTGTTCGTTCTCTCATTCGTATATATATATATATATATATATATATATATATATATATATATACATGGGAAGTAATATGAATGCAAATTATGACGAAAAATATTCGGATCGCCAAAGGTACAAGTCTATGTGGGAAGCTTCGACATGTCTATGGAATGAGGACGGTATCAAATTAGACACCAAAATAGGCGTTTATAGAGCAGCCATTTTGATCACACTGGTGTACGGCACAGAATCGTGGACGACATCTTTTCTTTCTTTTTATGTGCCGTGTCCCTTCAGGACGTAGGCGATCATGGCTCTCCACTTCCTCCTCTCCCTTGTAGCTCTCTATAAATTTTGTCCTTTGCTACTTCCCCCAGGCTATGTTCTGTCATCCACTTGCTCAAGCCTGCTAGGTATGTCATACATTGCTTTTCCTTGTCCCTCTTTCCCTCTTTTCGACCTGTGAATATCAGATTTTCCAAACCCCCCTTTCTCATTACGTCTCCCAGAAATTTCAGCTACCTCTTCCTGATGTTAAGTATAAGCTTCCACTTCGTTTGCATCCTCTCCAAAACCTCATCATTGCTCACATGCTTGGTTCATGATATCTTTAGTATCCTTCTGTAGAACCATACCTCCGTTGCTTCAAGTCTCTTCAAGGAGACCGTCAGACATTTGCTGCCATAAAGGAGGACAGATTTCACATAGCAGCTCAGTACTCTTTTCTTTGTTACTCAAGAAATCTTCTTGTCTCGTAAAACTCAGCCTAGCTTTTGGAATACGTCTATAGACATCCGATAAGTTTTCGGATCTCAGCGTCACACAGGTCCATTTCAGTCAGTTGAATATCTTCCACAAAAGTTGCCCCCGCGCAGTCTGTGGCTATACTTTTGACGATAGGTTGTGCAATGTTGATCTTCTCACAAAATGGAACATTGGTGGAAGGGAAACTTTCTTGATGCACTCATAACGTTGCTGGGTTACTCATGTTGCAAGGATGAGTGATCACAGAATAACGAAGGACCTCATGTATAGCCAGCTTCACAGTGGACAAAGGACTGTTGGACGGCCGGGGCTCAGGTATAAAACAAGCTGAAAAGTAACCTCTCAGCTGTCAATGTGCCTCATACTAACTTCGAGCAAGTTGCCCTGGATAGAAATAACTGGAGATATTAGTGCCAGCGAGGTATTAGAAAGTTTGAAATCAATCGTAATTACCGGCTAAGAGACAAAAGACAATAGCGAAAAGGGTCAACAAATATTCCTATTACTACGCCCTGAGATCCTCACTGTTGCACAATATGTGGGCTTATATGCGGGTCATTTAGAAAACCTCATATGTCGAAATCAACAGGAAATCCCCATATATATATATATATATATATATATATATATATATATATATATATATATATATATCATACTATTATAAAACCCAGGTTGTGTGTCTGTGTGTGTCTGTTCGTTTATATATTGGATCGGATTTCCTACATTTTTCAACCGATTTCAACAAAACTTCACAGAACTACGTAAAATTACCTTGCGGTGGTTCTGACAGCACCAAAAATTGGAAAAACACAATTGTTTTTGCATGAAATAAATTTGAAAACACTATTAAGAGGCATCGCTATCGCTAGAATGAAAGGGGGACAACTATTATCGAGTCATACTTATTATAAAAGCCAGGTTGTGTGTGTGTGTGTGTGTTTATATATTGGATCGGATTTCCTACATTTTTCAACCGATTTCAACAAAACTTCGCTTTTTTTTTTGGCAGGTAGTGTTTCTTATTGTCTTGCACTCTTTTTTCTTTATTTTATATTCAGAAGGCTTTAAAAATTTCATTTACAAGAAAATTGTTTATAATAATATTCTATTCAATCGGTAGACTCATAACGATTGAAAACAATGCTTGAGTTTGACCAATTCGTAAAAAAAACAAAAAAAACTAATTAAGACATGCGTGTCCGTCAATCTTAAACAATAATCTTTGTCAATTTTATTTTTCAGTCTTTATAATGGTCGATACTTGATCTATCTCTTACTGTTACATCCCCGGGCAACGCCGGGCTCTACTATATATATATATATATATATATATATATATATATATATATATATATATATATACCCAAGTATAGGTTTCGTGTATACGGAATAAATTCCAATAACCAACAATTACTATTCTTAAAAGAGTGCTCAATGCAGAGTAGGGCGAATATACTTGTATTTTGATTGATCATTCCAGGTTATGTAACAGCGTTTCCCTTTGCGAGGGGTGTTTAATTAATTTCAGCCTTTTAAAACCTTTATTCTACATTCAACATCATCGCTTGATAAAACACCATAGGTGTTGAAACAAAATGGCTATTTTGTAGTGATATATATATATATATATATATATATATATATATATATATATATATATATATTATGGAATCTTCCGTCTTTTTTGACATATGCAATTTCAACAACATGATGCTGAAGGCTTTGATGACTTTCACACAAAACCTGCTACATAAGGACACGGAACGACACCTCTTGGTGGTGCTTCAGTAGTGTTAGAGACATGCACAGTATTCTACCTCTTAATCCATTTAATCCAATCCATAATCTAATCCATTTGATCTAATACGTGGATTTCCAACCGTTGTAATGTCTTTTATGAACACAAATTTCCTTTGGACTCGATTAGAAGTAATTTCCTCAAAGGACAGCTGAAGTAGGCCAATAGAACTGTCATGCACTTGGCTCGACATGAGGATTTCCGCCACCCTCACCTCACTCATGCGCAGAACATGACCAGCCCAGCGAAGTTGCGATCGCATTAGAAATGTCTCTTTGCTTACGATTCCGCACTTTGAAAACAGATTAATATTAAATATTTTGTCTCCCTGGTTATAGCCAAAGATTGCACGAAGTAACCGCATATGAATGGCATCAACTTGGCGAATGTGGTTCTGATAGCAGGTCCAAGAGGCGGAGTCATATAAGAGAATTGAAATGACTACAACTCGGTATACATTAAGCTTTTCAAGGAAATCCCCCTGACATTCCAGGTGTCCATATATATATATATATATATATATATATATATATATATATATATATATATATATATATGCTAGCAGCATGGCCTGGCGTTGCCCGTGCTTGATTCAAAAATCGTACGACTTATACAGCAATCGCTATCACTTGACTTAAAATATTTTTGCCCTTCCTTGCCTTTAAAGGAGTGCCCTTTGCCGTGCTGATGTTGCTACATGCCTTACTTCTTGCCTATCTCACACTGCGAATTTTTTTCTAGGCTCTATACTAAACATTAAATCTGTTACGAAAAAAGAACTAAACAAAATGAACACAAAACGATCAGCTTTTAAAAAAGACTCGTAACAGGAAAACCGAATGAAAAAGAATGTTAACAACAAATACTTTTTCACACCCAACCCAGTTCTGCGGAACCAGAATCAACGTTGAGTTTAAGCAAGCGAATGAGCCAATTGGAGTAAAGTGCCATGCAGATTTAAATTTTTCGCACTTGTGACGAATGCAGCTATCGATTTTTTTTTTTTTTTGCATGCTAGCATGCTAGTTAACATTCATGTAAGTCAGTTGTTGGCTCTCACGCTGGCCAATAGAATCTTCCTGCCTATTCGTGGCAACCAGCTATAGGCTCTCACTCTGGCCATTAGAAAATGGCCGCAAACTACATGAAAACCGCCGTAGAAGCATGAAAAAATCGATTATTTCCACTATCGATGTGAGTTGAGAAATGCAAAGTCAGTCTTGGCCTTCCCGCTAACTTGGAGCATGTGCATATAAATTTTGGTGCAAATCCGTCGAAAATTGCGGCCGTGCATTCGTTACACAAACACACACACATCCTGCCTTTTATAGATAGGGATATCTATATCTATATCTATATAAAAAGTTGCCAAGAAAAAAAAAAAATAATAGTGTTTTTTTATGAAAGTATTTATTTATTTATATAGATATATATAATATATATATATATATAAATGAATAAATACTTGCATAAAAAACATCATTATTTTTTTAATTTGCAACGTTTTCTTTATATACATATTAAGAAAGTATGCGTGGCTTCTCATTTTGCTATTTGGACCCTATATATATATATATATATATATATATATAATGGACTCTCCTATGGTGAACGATAAATGATGGTCAGCTTTTTGTAGCAGGGCCTATTGTGAAGAAAATCAAGCAAGGGAAAGACATATTTCATGTGCGCTTTCTTAAGTGTGATGCTAGCCCAGCTTTGCTGCGGGCAACAACGCCACACTAACCGATGAAATTTGTTAAAGCAGGATTTTCATGGCATCTCCGCTTCAGAGCTTGACGAAGCTGAACACGATGCTTCAGTCTACTGCCTACAAAACCCTTTAACTTAATGAAACATGTCTTACACCATTCCTTTCGGTTTGATGATTGGGTTTTCCATTTTTTCAGATAAAATTTGAGACTTTTTAAGATGTTTTTCAATTTGTCTTTGTAGCTTATAAGTGGACGTCCAACTGAGAGATTGGAGTTTGTTATTTCCGATGAACAGTATAATAAAGAAATATCAACATGTTGGACAGTTTATTTTCGTCGTATAATGGCTTTAGTTTCAACTAAAGCCATTATACGACGATTGTAAAGGCTCATGATAAACATAATAGGCATCCATTGTATGTTATATTTAACAATATTTGTTTGAACAAAAATCTAATGCACCTATACAGTATAAATATATATATATATATATATATATATATATATATATATATATATATATATATATTTGCAGATAGTACCGTTTCCTGCGTGTGACTAGACATCCGTATGCTTCAAGCTAGGAATGAAACCCAACAGATTATTTTTATTTAAATTTCTACCACTGAGATATCATCATTCAGCAGTGAGAAACAGCTAATTCTAGCGTATTGTTTTTACGAATGTAAACAAACGCCAATCAGTCAGAGGGCTCAAATTCATTTTACTGAAGAGCTTTGCATGGAATCAGCTTATCTCTCAACAGTGCTCAACTGAAATATGTGTGTGTGTGTGCCTGTCTATGTGTGTGTGTGTGTGTGTGTGTGTGTGTTTGTGTGTAATTAAAGGTAAAAGAAAGACTTATTTTAGCCGACGCGTTTCGTCACCTGAGGAACATCATCAAAGGACAAAACGCGTCGACTAATATAAGTTTTCCTTTACGTTTATTCATATTGTCCTTTTTCAGACATATTCTATTTGAACTGATTACACACACAGACGCATATATATATATATATATATATATATATATATATATATATATATATATATATATATAATAATAATAATAATAATAATAATAATTATATATATAATTAATATATAATGCAAACGCTCCAACAAGGGCTCAGGATTGCTTCGTCAGTGATGTTATGACTTGGGGTCATTTCAGGTCTTCCATCGTCATACTTGGTCGACCAAGAGACCCTACCGAAATTGTACTATACCGGGATTCCCCATATATATATATATATATATATATATATATATATATATATATATATATATATATATATATATATATATATGAAGAAAAAATATATACGGAAAAAACAAAACAAAAATCCTTATATACAATTATGCTGTTTTAATGTTAATATATCAACGTCTGACGTTTCGGTCTAATAAACCATCTTCAGGACATATTCATAAATTATAACATTATCAATACAGCATGACAAAGACGATGTACATAAGAACAAGACTTATGTATATATATATATATAGGTATTTCGTATATAATCCAAGTGAATCATAATAATATAAAATATTGAAACTGATCCACGAAAGAATTCAATGTATTCAAAAAGAATTCAATGTATTATCCCATTATCATCTTCTTTTATAAGATGATTATGGGATTTTGTTTAAATCTACGTCTATATTCTCATCTGCAGCTTCCTTTTCGTTTTTCTTTCTCCCTTTTTATTCTTTTTCTCCTTTCTCCTTCACTCTTTTTATTTTATTCTTTAAATGTTTAAATTTTAGACTCCTATTTCATTTCTTCAAACCTCTTGTTGACAAACCCAATAAGTAAGTCTTGTTGACCGAAATAGCTATTCGAATGAGGTACTTTGGGATTCCTATTCTATATATATATATATATATATATATATATATATATATATATATATATATATATATATATATATATATATATATATATATATATGTATGTATGTATATCTATAGTAAAAAATATAAATCAGGTGCCTTTTATGTGATTTACTAAGTATGGAGCACCCACGAAGTATTAAACTCATTACTCATTTGGAATTGATAAAGCGATACAAGCTTCTTAACCATTACACCACATCGAAGTGACCAATCCGATGGTCTTATATACCATAAAATGCATATTAGTAGAATGAAAAAGAAAGAAAAGAAGAAAAAAAAAATGAAAAAAATTTGATTTATTTTCTGTTTTTCTAAACTATATTTTTTTTTTTTCATTTTAGATCTTTTTTTATGAAAACACATTAAGGTAAGTAAATTATGTTTTTTAAAACTTGGATTATTAAAATTTCTACACACGAAAATATCAAATACATTTAACACATATATATATATATATATATATATATATATATATATATATATATATATATATATATATATATATATATATATATAAGGCTCAAACAGTAATATTCCATAGTTATAATTTATTACATTTGAATCGTAATGACGATCCAAATCATTATATTCTTACTCTGTCTTGGAGATTGAGTTCTACCTGGATTATATTCTGGGGAATTTATATGACTTTTCAGTCCAGTTCGAGAATTGAACAAAAGACAACAAAGAGTAAAAGAGATAAAATATTTTAAATGTTAAATAAGACATAGTTTGTTGTATGTATGTTTTATAAAATGTTTTCATTTTTCAAAAGACGGTCAATATATTGTGTCCATGTTCAAAGTTAATATTATTGTTTTTTCTTTTTTTTTTTTTATTAATAAGACTTCCATTATTTTAGTTTTTTTATATATATATATATATATATATATATATATATATATTATTATTATTAGTAGTAGTAGTAGTATTGTTATATATAACTTATATAACATTGAAGTCAACACTCAGAGGCGACAGGCTGTTTCATTCTAGGCGCAATCGGCGGCCAGACAATAGCTCCTAGCATGAAACAGACTGTGGGCTTTGGGTGTTGTCTTCAATGTTCACTTTTATATATATATTTACATACGCTGTATCTCTGATATTGAGCATTTATCCCGTGAATACAGCACACCTTAAAACTATATTTCTTTATATATATATATATATATATATGTGTGTGTGTGTGTGTGTGTGTGTGTGTGTGTGTGTGTGTGTATAAGAAAATACAATCAACAATATCAATTCGAATCGTGACGAAAAGTGAAACCCAATCATCAGGTCTTTATGATTTAACTGTATTATTTGTCAGTGTTGTAAATCTTTTGTTAAATGTATATGTTATTCTAGGCCGGTTGGCATTAATGTCACTGTCTAATAGTCGAGAAAAAATAGAGACAGCAACTCACACACGTGTAGCGACTAAAGCCAACGCTTGTCGTAATATATATCTGTTGAAATGTCTATATTTGAAGTATTCGTTGGAACTGGAATTTAAGGCCCATTTTAAAACAATGCCGCAGAATTGTCAGACTGCCGATATTTGTATCCACCATTATAATATCTGAAGCAAAATTTGACACGGTATAATAATAATAATAATAATAATAATAATAATAATAATAATCAGGACGTCCAGAAATAGTGACGTATGTGCACTGGAAGATATGCAAAAAGCACAAAATCCAAAACCACTGAGAGATGGTATGAACACCAACCAGACACAGTTACCCAAAGTAACGATGTAACTATCCTCAGGGACATGTCAATTCAAACTGACAGGGAAATAAAAGCCAACAGACCTGATATTATCATAAAAGACTAGAAAAATATCGAGAAATTGTCCAAATACAAGGACCTGGAGATCGAGATTAGCAGGATGTGGAGAATGAAGACTGAGAGTGTACTAGTAGTAATCGGAGCACTGGGCGTCGTGAGATACGGAATGGACAATTTTACTAACAGTGTCTCAGATAACAAAGTTGCCCAGAAGATAACCCTACTAGGAGCATCCTATATACTAAGGAAAGTGCTATCATTTAAATGACAATTCTCCTATAGGGCCTAAGGACCATAATTTGGACCCGGTTCTACAGGATACAAAGCAGGAAATATAGCCTACACAAATAATAATAAGAAGAAGGAGGAGGAGGAGGAGTAGAAGAAGAAGAAGAAGAAGAGGAGGAGGAGGAGGAGTAGAAGAAGAAGAAGAAGAAGGGGAGGAGGAGGAGAAGGAGGAGGAGAAGGAGGAGGAGAAGGAGGAGGAGGAGAATAAGAAGAAGAAGAAGAAGAAGAAGGAGGAGGAGGAGGTGAAGAAGAACAAGGAGGAGGTGAAAAAGAAGTAGGAAGTGAAGAAGAAGAAGCAGAAGAAGAAGAAGAAGAAGGAGGAGGAGGAGGAGAAGCAGAAGAAGAAGAAGAAGAAGAAGAAGAAGAAGAAGTTGTGGCATCTCAAAACTCACACAATTCAAATTGTAATTAGTGCACCAGAAACCGTACCAAAAATATTAAAATTTATGTTTGTCTGAAATGCAAAAGACTGCACCTATGGTTAATACGTGTACTTCCCACATCGTAATGCAAGGTTTCTCGATGTCATTACTTAAGTCGGGGTGGGGGGACTATTTAAAGGATCTCTACTACTCGAATTTGCATGCACATTCCAATACATTTACAGAAAGCTGCTCGTTTTACAATGATTCCTCTTTCACGTTTTCAATGTTCTGATTTTCCTGAATTTTACACCTATTTCTCTGTTGATTCTGCGCATTTCAACTGTACTTACGCACATAAGAACATACTCATTTGAAGGCAAAGACTAAAACTACTAAATATATTTCAATGAAATTAGACGAGAAATCAGAAAAATTATCCTGGGAATGTCGGCTACGCATCCAATCAAGTCTACCAACAAACATGATCGGCTGACTTGCGATCTCTTGAGGTTTCTGGTTGAAACTTAGAGGCAGCTCGAAAAGAAAACAAGCAGATTCAAATAATAACATTATCAATAATAATAATAATAATAATAATTGCGTTAACCCGAAATGCAGATTCTGTGATAAATATTTAGAAACAATTGGCCATCTTGTGTCAGGTTGTACAGTGTTACCGCCCACTGAATATAAAACACGGCATGATAGATTGGGCCAATATTTGCACTGGAAAATCTGCAAATTTTAAAGGAAAAGAACTGGGGAAAAAATAGTCTGATTTTCACCCAGACCGGATTCCGGAGATGTAACAATTTTATGGGAATTTATAATACAGGCAAAAAAACATTGTCCCAGACATCGCGATCAAAGACCCCCCCCCCAAAAAAAAAGAATGTGCTTTCATATTGACATGGCATTCCTTGTAGGTTGTAATGTATCTTTGAAGATCTTCAAAAAACTATCATGACTCATGATGACAATTTCATGATGTAGTTGGAGCCTTCGGATTAATTGGAAAAGGTTCTGATAAACTCATTGAAGGGATCACTGGTAACCCATGCCTTAAAGAAATACAAAATTGTTCGCTTACACCTCACGAAGGGCTTTATCAATGTAAAATGTATGTGATTTTAGCTTCATTTATTTTTGTATTTTACTGCATATAGATAGATAGATAGATAGATAGATAGATAGATAGATAGATAGATAGATAGGAAGGAAAAGGCCTTAGATAGATAGATAGATAGATAGATAGATAGATAGATAGATAGATAGATAGATAGATAGATAGATGATGAAAATATTCAGATAGATAGATAGATAGATAGATAGATAGATAGATAGATAGATAGATAGATAGATAATGAAAATATTAAGAAAATATTCAGATAGATAGATAGATAGATAGATAGATAGATAGATAGATAGATAGATAGATACGGTGGGCGTATGAATCGGCACTGCTTGGTGACTGTAACTTTCCCGCCTCAGTGCGATTTTCAATCAACATGACGAGCCCCTATAAATATAGCAAATTTTAAACAAAACATTTCTTTCTTCGTGTCTGTGTTTGTGAACATTACGCACTTGTTTCGACCCAAACTGCCCTTCCAAAGAAAACAATTCTGACGCTTGGTCAATCCTTCGGATTTAGAGGAAGTTGATCGGGTCGCAAATACAGTCCAGCTTTCCCCTCCTACGAAGTAATTATTCCTCATTTACACTGGACGATGATTAAGTCATCTGTTGCTTTTTTTTTCTTCTTCGAGTGCTGAAGAGGAGGCCAAAATAAATCCTTTACTTAACTCCTTCGATCCCACCAGACTCTCATGTTCTGGGATTAATTTTGGGGATTAATAATTACCTTCTTTTAATTCTTTTCTTAGTACGAAAATTTTTGTTAGGGACAAGCAGTCATAGGCAAGGTTTATTTTACTTACACTATTTACATTGTTAGGGCTGTTGTCATCATCTTCATTGTCATATTCAAGACATTTCGATCGTTGTACGTCGCGGCCTTCTTCAGGATCTGTCTATATTTCTGAGATGAGATTTTTTAATTATTTACACTATTTACATTGTTCGGACTGCTGTCCTCATTTTTGTTGCTATATTCACAACGCTTCGGCCATTGTAGATTCCAGCATGCTTCAAGACTTGTCTATATTTCTTAGATACAGTATCGTGATTATTTACACTATTTACATTGTTTGAACTGCTGTCCTCATCTTCGTTGCCATATTCACGACGTTTCAGCCGTTGTATGCTCCGGCCTTCTTCATGATCAGTCTGTATTTCTGAGATGATCTATTGTAATTATTTACACTATTTACATTATTCGGACTGTTGTCCTCATCTTCGTTGCAATATTCATGACGTTTCAGCCGTTGTATGCTCCGGCCTTCTTCAGGTGACTGGGATTTCAAACTGAACCCTTTATTTCGTCCACCGGTGTAGATTATCGTAATTCCATGTGACATACCTCTTCCAGATATCTCTAGGCCAATAGATAAAAGTATTTGTTGAAATAACCCAGAGAGTTGTAAGAACAGACTGAGATAGATAGATAGATAGATAGATAGATAGATAGATAGATAGATAGATAGATAGATAGATAGATAGATAGATACTGAGAGAGAGAGAGAGATAAGAACAGACTGAGATAGATAGATAGATAGATAGATAGATAGATAGATAGATAGATAGATAGATAGATACTGAGAGAGAGATAAGAATAGACTGAGATCGGCTAGCCATAGATAGATAGATAGATAGATAGATAGATAGATAGATAGATAGTATTTACATTATTCGGACTATTGTCCTCATCTTTATCGCCATATTTATTACAACGTTTCGGCCGTTGTATGCTCTGGCCTTCTTCAGGTGCTTGGAATGTCGAACTGAACCCTTTATTTCGCTCACTGGGGTAGACTGTTCTATTTCCACGAGCCATGTCTAATGGTTGCCAATTATCAGTTATCGCCTGTTAATTCGCCTCTCCAAGTTCTCCTCCACCTTAACCAGGTATTGAACTCACGCTCTTTGGGTCCTTGAACTTGGAGAGGGGAATTAAGGCAGGAGATCACTGATAACTGATATCCATTAAACATGGCACCTGGTTACTGCAGAGGTGAACAAAAAATTGGAGAGTCAAGTTAAAAGGGAGATAACTGTTACTAAAGCATCCGGAAGAGGCATGGCACGTGGAACTAGAACTATCTACCCAAGTAGACGAAATAAATTCTTAATTCTGGGAATCTAAAAGGGAATGGGAAGGAATAAGAAGGCTGATTATGAGGAAGATTGAGAAAAAAAAAACAAAGAAACAGGGTCCCAGTTGATAGAAGATGGCGATTCAGGTTGTTTCATTTTTTGAAAGATTGTAATCGGAAGAGGTTGAATGAGGATAATGAAGTTTTTTTTTATCATTTTCCCCTCCCCAAATGTTGTGGCCTGTTTAGGAGCCAGAAAGAAAGACACGAAAGACGAAGATAGGTTGAAAAAGTATACTGAAGATATATACAAAACAATAGTGTTAGTCATAAGTAGATTAGCACTGCGTCTACTACTCCACTTGACTCTACACTCTCTCCCCGTTTGTATCTATGAGAGGAGGAAGAGGTCCTTATATTGTAGGAGGGTTTATCACAACACCAAACAAGACGGTAATGCATCTAGAATGCAAGGGGTTACAGGAAGTGAAAGTCAAAGAGAAGACTGATAATAGGGTGGATTGAGAAAAGGTCAAAAAAGGAAGAGAGTTTAAGATGATGGAAGATGGCGATTGACGTTGCACTTAATTTTTTTAAAATGGTATTTATTAGAGGAGCAAGAAATCAGAAGGAAATTCCGAGGGTCAGGAGTGCGTTTATCTTTTGTTTCCTGTTTAGGATTGGGTTTCCAGTTCCTTCTAAAATCTACTTTAAATCTATACTTCTAACGTCTCCGCTTAAAATTTTAAACTTTTATTTACTATTGAATAACCTTTTCTTTCCTCAATAGGAGTAGATAGGTTCACTTATCACCCGTTTCACATTTCTCCCGGTATTTCGAACAGGAGTAGAGGTCTATCCTTTGTTTCCGGTTTAGAATTGGGTTCCCAATTCCTTCTATTTCAACTCTATACTTCTAACATTTCCATCTAAAACTCTGAACTTTTATTTAATATTGAATTACCCTTTCTTTTCTCAATAGGAGTGGGTAGGTTCACATATCGTGCAGTCCACGGCCCTCTCCAGTCTTTTGAACAGGAGTAGAGGTTTATCCCTTGTTTCCACTTTAGGATTAGTTTTCCGGTTCCTTCATCTCTATACTTCTAACATCTCCACCTAAAACTCTGAACTTT
This sequence comes from Acanthosepion pharaonis, assembly GCA_903632075.3. NCBI lineage: Eukaryota > Metazoa > Mollusca > Cephalopoda > Sepiida > Sepiidae > Acanthosepion > Acanthosepion pharaonis. The sequence goes on from CAHIKZ030000287.1 coordinate 960,133, forward strand.
TATTTACTATTGAATTAGCTTTTCTTTTCTCACTAAGAGTAGATAGGTTCACCTTTCGGCCATCTCACGCCCATCTCCTGTCTTTTGAACAGGAGCACAGGTCTATCCATTGCTTCCTGCTTTGCACTGGCTTTCCAGTTCTTTCTACTTCAAGTCTATACTTCTAATATCTCTAAATAAATCTCTGAGCTTTTATTTCATATTGAATTGCTCTTTCTTCACTCAATAGAAGTAGATAGGTTCACCTATCGTCCGGTTCACACCCCTCTCCAGCCTTTTGAACAGGAGTAGAGGTTTATCCCTTTGATTCCTGATTAGGATTGGGTTTCCGGTTCCTTCTAAAGTTTTCATCAACTCTATACTCATAACGCTTGACCTTTCTGACGCTAATACAACTCCATCCAGTAGCTCTCTAATTTGAGTGACTCTTAGGCCTTATATTGGGTGAAAAAATAGAAAAAATAACTTTAACGTTCGAAAAAAAAAAGAGTGTCGGAAACTTCTGAACTATGTTGAATAATAACCCTTGCTTCACAAATTCTTCAGCGCCATTTTCTTTCGCCCAGTTCTGTTTTGAAGCAGGGAATGTGTTAAACGAATCCGACTTCAAGACATTGCAAAATTCCTGATATAAAAACCTAGCCAGTACTGCTAGCATTTAAAAAGAAAAACTTAACATAAACAGTACGGTTTCACGTTTTATAAATTTCATATTATTTTTATCCAATCAAAATGAAAAAAAAAAAAAAGGCGGTTTCTTTTCCTTTTCCGTTTTTTTTAATCCGTGCAAATCAAATTTGATTGGAGCGAAAATGAATAAAATAACACCAGCGCTCAAACGTCAGAATCTCACGTGATTTAATTTCGATCTATTTACTATGATAAAAAATGGATGATGAACGGCTGCAAATCAAACCTAATTTTAAGAAAATGAAAAAAAAAAATTCTAATAAACTTTCCACATTTCTTTTTGCATGGTCACACAAAGTCTTAGATTTCGGGTCATACGGAGAGTGTCAAACAAACCTTTTGGCGTAAACACACCTGTTGTGTCTCCAATTTCATTTCAGCTAGTTAAACAAAAAGTTTCCATTTACGTTGTATTTTTTAACATTAATTATGTTTATGAAATGGACAAAGTCCGACAATTACTTTAAGACATTTGTATCTCTAAAAAGAATGTATAAACATAAAAATGTCTTAAAATAATTGTCGGACTTTGTCCATTTCATAATGTGTGACGTAATTTGTTTACATTTGGATACACTTTGAGCAGATATGAATGTACGTGAGAGATTCATGGAAGATTGAAGTTTAAAAGCAGTAAAATCGACCTGGCTCACCGAACGATTATCTGTGGATCGATTAGTTAAGGCACGTCAGGCTATATGACGGTTCCGTATAGAATACAGGTTCGATTCCTGTTGGTGGACGCATATTTTCTATGAATATTTCTCGGATATTCAGGCCGGTAAATGTTGTTTAATACTGTTTATTATGAAACCGAGCATTTACTTAAATATTTGTATCTATAAAAAGAATGTATAAACATAAAACTGTCTTAAAATGATTGTCGGACTTTGTCCATTTCATATTGTGTGAAGTCATTTGGATACACTTTGAGCAGATATGAATGTACGTGAGAGATCCATGAAAGACTGCAGTTTAAAAGCAGGAAAACCGACTTTGCTAACCGGAGGATCCTCTGTGGCTCAATCGGTTAAGGCACGTCAGGCTATATGACGGTTCCGTATAGGATGCAGGTTTGATTCCTGTCGGAGGACGCATATTTTCTATGAATATTTCTCGGATATTCAGGCCTGTAAATACTGTTTATTATAAACAGAGGATTTACTTAAATATTTGTATCAATAAAAAGAAAGTGTAAACATAAAAATGTCTTAAAATAATTATATTCTTTTAGATTCGTTTTTATTCATTTATTTGTTTTTTTTGTTTTTTACGGCTTGTCAACCTTTTGCAGATTATTTAAATCTAGAAAATATTTTTTGATATTGAGTTTTTTTTTGTTTTTTTTTTAAATAATAACGATTTACTGATACCAGTCGTACTAACTACCTTATAGCTGCTGATGGAGAAGAGATGGAATCATACGTTTCCCAAAGGGTATTTACAACGCTTGGTATTCCGAAGCGGTCACCCATCGAGGTACTGACCAGGTTCAGTGTTTCTTAACTTCACTAATCGTACAACAATCAGTGTTTTAGAGCGATATGGCCGTCAGCGTTTTACATTCGGAATAAGAAATACATCTTGTTTACACTATTTACATACGAACTATTGTTCTCATCCTTGCTGTTTTTACAACACTTAGGCCGTTGTGTCCTCCGACATCACGGACCGACATTCACCTGATGAAAGGCAGAGAGAACAACGGTCGAAACGCTGTGAAAATAACAACAATGGCCGGGTCGATAAACGAATTGGTCGATAAGCGAGGAGATATACTAATACTAATATTACATATTTTCATGATATCAAGGATATCCAACACCTTCGATAATGCGGCACCACCGTAGGAACGGTGGTGCCGCATTATCGTAATAATAACGCATTTATCGCATTATCGCCTAATAACGTAATAAAGAAACGGTTTAAAAGAAACAATATATATATATATATATATATATATATATATATATATATATATATGTCCAATGGATTAAATGATATTTATGTTGGTCACACCACAAAATCGTTTTCACGACGCTTGACTCTACATTTGAATGATAACTCTATCATTTTTAGGCATTTAAAACAATATGCCTGGACACATACAGAATTCGGGAAAATCCTCGTTGAAAACACAACTATGCTTAAACATGAAAACAATAAACAAAAACTAAAAATTCTTGAAGATATATACATAAAACAGTTGATACCTAACCTGAATAAAATAAACGAAGGACAGAAATGACGTAATCATTTTTAGCTTTAAGTTAAACAGCTTATTTACCTTGGAATTTTTAAAGTAAGAAAACTTTCAGCAGTCTATTTTTTTTTTGTTTTTAGTATTTGAGCTTTCACATTACGTTTGTTCATACTTTCTAGAAAATTTTAAAATACTATAAAAAATTAAAATATAGCTGCTGAGTGAGATAAAATTTCATGAGAAAGGTACATAATAGGATAATTTTATGTATATTTATGAAATTTTCAGGTATTATATTTAGTTTTTTTTTTCCAAATTAATGTTTATCATTGTCAAAAGAAAATCCGCTATAATTTCCTTTTTTGTCTTTTGTTTGTTTATTGTTTTGCAGTCTCTCTGACGCAAAAGCAAACAAGATTTTTTTTTAGTTTTCTTTTTTAATCAAAAGTTAGTATGTTCTTAAAAGGATGGAAAAATTCAATAAAATAATTTTAAAAAATACATTGGGCTCTTAATAGTAACATTTTGACGATAAAATTTTGTTTTCAGGTTTAAGGCCATAGTTACTCTGCTATGCTCATTTTTTCAGCGATTTCATGAAGATATATACAGTGTCTTATATCATACATTACCTGTGGTGGTTCGTAGAGCAGGTCGTAAGTCCGGCTGGTCGATAAAAAAGGAAAAAACCCACATATATATATATATATATATATATATATATATATTATAATAAAAGCTCTGCTTCTGTATGGAGCACTCTCTTCTTAAAAATAAAAACAAAATACTAAGGAACTCCGTATTATGCACCCAACGTGTTCTTTTCTATTTTCTGCATACCTGCGTATTTTATATATATATATATATATATATATATATATATATATATATATATGTATATGAAAATTTCTCTGATTTAACCAGTAGAGAAGACAATATTTATGAATAATAATGACAATAGGAAAACTGGTAATTGCTGACGCGTTTCGTCCAATGTGGACTTTATCAAAAACTTAACAGTTTTCCTATTGTCATTTTTATTCATAAATATATATATATATGTTTGTATATAATGATGAAAGCCCGACCCTAAGAAATCATTGGTAATAATTTATTTCACGGGAATATAACCAATGGATATCTAAAGACTCCGCGTTCTTCATTATTATATTTGCTTTGTTCTTACATTGAGATCTCTTGCATTTATATCCTCTTTGAATTTAACACTATTAATTATCAAATAATATTATCTACCTATCTATCTATGCCAATCTATTCCTATCTATCTATTTTTAATCTCAGTCTGTTCGTAAATATCTATTTATCTATGTCACTAGTCCGTCCATATCTATCTATGTATGGATCTATACATATATATATATATATATATATATATATATATATATATATATATATATATATTGATAATATTAGTGGTTAATATACACATACATATATCTAAAATATATAAATGTATACACATACATACACATACATACATATATATATATATATATATATATATATATATATATATATATATATATATATATATATAATTCCAAGAGGATAGAATTTAGATTGAACTCAATGTCCAGGACAGAGTCGGGATATAATAAATAAACTTAAACACTAGTACTCCATATGATCCAGTTCATCAGACCTACAAATTCATGATGAATTGGATCGTATATACGATTCCAATGTAATAAATTATGACGATGGAGTACTAGTGTTTAAGCCATTTTATTATATATATATATATATATATATATATATATATATATATATATATATATATAAAGAAATATAGTTTTAAGGTGTGCTATATGTATGGGATAAAGTGCTCCATATCAGAGATAGAGCGTATGTAAATATAAATATAAAAGTGGACATTGAAGTCAACACTCAGAAGCGACAGGCTGTTTCATGCTGGACGCAATCGTCAGGCCGCGAATGCTGGATGTTTCTTCATCTATTTATCTATCTATCTATGTATCTGCGTCTCTTCATATTTATATATCTATTTTAGTCTGTTCATATCTATCTATCTATCTATCTATCTATCTATCTCAGTTTGTTTTTATCTATCTGTCTGTTGATATCTATCTATCTATTCCATTTTATTTCTATTTATCTCCGTCTGGTAATTAACTATCTATTTATCTATCTACCTATCTATCTCGCCCACTGCTAGTGCTACAAGAGATGGGAAGTTGTGGAGTACAATGATCACTCACAGCCTGAACAGGCACAAAGTATCTACGTATTTAGTTTACTATCTAGTAAGCTATCTACCACAGTCAGGCAGGCATTGCTAAATGCATTGCTGAAGCGATTGCCCAGCCATTGATGCGAACTAGGATTTGCGGTTAGAAGATTCGTAAAAATAAAAAAAAATACATGAATACAAAGCGAAAAATAAATTACCCCCATTAATTACCCATATACAAATTAATTACCCATATAGCAAATTAATTTCCCCTATACCAAAATAATCACCCATATACCAAATTAATTACCCATATACCAATTAATTACCCCTATACCAATTAATTACCCCTATACCAAAATAATCACCCATATACCAAATTAATTACCCATATACCAATTAATTAGCCATATACCAAATTAATTACCCATATACCAATTAATTACCCATATACCAATTAATTACCCATATAGCAAATTAATGACCCCTATACCAAAATAATCACCCATATACCAAATTAATTACCCATATACCAATTAATTACCCATATACCAAATTAATATACCAATTAATTACCCATATACCAATTAATTACCCATATACCAAATTAACTACCCATATACCAAACATGAAATGTGAAAATTGTAAGGAATAAGAGACAAATTTAATTTTTAAACTGGGAATGTCCTCAAATGTTTCAATTTGTCAATAAAAAACATGACTGAAATAGATAGATAGATAGATAGATAATGAAAATACTCAGATAGATAGATAGATAGATAGATAGATAGATAGATAGATAATGAAAATACTCAGATAGATAGATAGATAGATAGATAGATAGATAGGTAATGAAAATATTCAGAGGTATAGATAGATAGATAGATAGATAGATAGATAGATAGATAGATAGATAGATAGATAATGAAAATATTCAGATAGATAGATACATAGATAGATATATATGAATATACTAAAATAGATATATAAACATGAACTGACATAGATAGATAGATAGATAGATAGATAGATAGATAGATAGATAGAAAATAGATAATGAAAATACTCAGATAGATAGATAGATAGATAGATAGATAGATAGATAGATAGATAATGAAAATATTCAGATAGATAGATACATAGATAGATAGATAGATATGAATATACTAAAATAGATATATAAACATGAACTGACATAGATAGATAGATAGATAGATAGATAGATAGATAGATAGATAATGAAAAAAGTCTTTCTTCATCCACTCGTAATCTTTTCTGATTCTCTTTCGTTCTATCTTCCTGTTCTCTATGTCAATATCTCCTCTTTCTCTTTCGTTCTCCTTCTTTCTCTCTTTTTATTTCTCCTTCTTCCTCTTCCTTAACATTGGTAGAAAGAAGGAAAGAAAGAAAGAAAGAAAGAACTAAAGGAATGAAACAATTGCAAATGCAACAGACAACATATACGCCTTGGTGCACCTGTTAGTTTCCCGAAATTGAGAGCCAACGATGACGTTTCATATCCGAAGCGCAAATCAAGTTGTCTAATGGGATTATTAATTCGGGACTGGTGATCTTTGAATAATGGAATAGGAAATACGCATCTAATTAAGAACAAGAATTGAATTTTCGCGGCTAAAGCGAGAAATGTGATTAGCGAGAAGCGCGGGGAAGGCAGATGCAAACGAACGGTGGGCAGCGTGCGAGTCACGTGACCTGGCCGAACGGCCAATCGCATCGCGCAAATAGTTTCTAAGCGAAGGCAGCTGACAGTATCTGCGCGTCGAACTTGCTCAGATGAGTCTACTTCGATTTCTTTCTTGCTTTTTTTTTTCCTTTTTCTTTTTCCTTTTTCTTTTTCTTCTTGTCTTTTTCTTCTTTTTTGTTTTTGTTACTTTATTTCGGATCGATCGCATGTATTTTCTTTTTGTTTTTTTTTTTCTTTTTATTTTTTTTTTTTTTTGCTACACAGATAGAATCCCGGGCCATCATGGTAACCACTCCGATAAACTGCATTCGCTGGTTCCCAGACTTCATGAATTTAAGCATTCAACAAGGCTGGCATCTCCTTCACACCCTTTCACTGTCGAAACTGTTAAATGTAGCCGTCTCTTCTACTCCAATAGCTTCATGTCTCACACCTCTCGCCTGTGGAACTCCCTCCCCTCTTCCTGTTTCCCTGATAGCTATAATCGCCAACTTTTTAAATGTAACGTCAATCGACGTCTCCAGATGCCTTGATTTATCCCCTATCCTTCTCTTCATCCTTTCCTCTATAACTCCTCTTTGCTTTAGCTCCAACTCTCTGTAACCCCTTGCGTCCTAGTAGCTTCCCGTCCTGCTTGGGGGTGAAACGCTTAAAAAAAATATTGAACAGTCACACACTCTTTAATGTAACGTCTCCGTGGATACTCCACAACTTTTCCCTTTTAGCATTAAATAATGCTTGTCCGTTCAATATCCATCTCTGTTTATGTTATTCTTCCATAAAAGAGCTCATTATATTACTCTCTGCTTCCACCTACTCCTCTTCACTTTGGTATACCTTGTGGATGTCAAATTCTCCATGTCCACCTTCCTCACCCAGTTTAACCGAATTTACAAATATCTGTTTCTGATCGTAAGCAAAACTGACCTTTCTAGTTCGGAAGAGTCAGGAGTAAATCAGGAACTACACTTTAATCCTAAGTAGAAAAGCGTAACGCACGTGCACACTAACAATTAATATTAATATCGATTCTCAGTCAGATAGCGTAAATAACTCCAGCACAGAGGAGCAGGGAATCGAGCAGATACTACACTCTCATCCTAAGTAGAAAATCTTCAAATACGTACATACTAACAAGAAAAGTAATAGCATAGATTCTCGGACAGAAATCGTTAATCTTTCTAGCTTAGACGAAAGAGATGATTCAACAGATACTACACTCTGATCCTAAGTAGAAAAGCTTAACACTAGTACATAGTTACATGCAAATTAGTATAAATAGTTTGATTGATTCGTTTTCTAAGGTTTACAAATCCATTTCAGGCTATTTAGAGCTAGAAAATAGTTTTAGATGGTAAGAAATTTTTTAAAGATAATAATTGTTTAGCGAAACACATCTTACTAATTAACCCATAGGTAGGGGGAGAAGACGTGGATTGATACTTAATCAGAATTTGATAAACAAAAACATGTGTATATAAAGTCGGGGACGATTTTTATAATACAATCAATATATAATCTGATCCCTCACTTTGTGACCACAGTAGTAGTATTTATACATTTAGATTCCAGAGAATGTAAATAATTTTAAAAACTAGCCTGTGTAGCTAATCATTGATTCGTTTTCTATGGCTTATCGAACCTTTGCAGGTTAGAGAAAGTCAGAAAAAAATTTTAGATGATAAGAATTTATTTTTGGAGATAATAATGATTTAATGATACAAGTATTACTATTTAACCCATAGCTGGGGAGAGAAGAGTTAGATCCATACCTTTCTCAAGGTTATTTGCGCGTAAGTGAATATAACGAACCCAACTTGAATTGGAACTCAGCTCTCCAATTAGCAATTACTAGCCATTATCCATTACACCACCCGCACATCCAAGCTTACAGCATAATGGTATTCCGAAGCGGTCACCCATCTAGATACTGATTTGGCTCGACGTTGCTTAAATTCGTTGATCGTACGAGAACCGGTGTTTCAATGTGACGTGGCTGCAAAACCTCTATCTCAGAGGATTGAACAGATACAACACTCTGATCCAAGATAGAAAAGCTTGACAGATATACATTGTAGCACGCAAACTAATGGTATAGAGTTTCGCTCGGAAAGTACAACTGATACTACACACTGATCCCAAGCAGTAAAGTTTAGCCGTTAAACAAGCTAACAAGTAAATCTGGAAGGTGTGTAATTAACTTTCAGTTGATAAACACAGCGGTTACTAACAACTGATGTGTTCATTCATTTTCTAGCACACCTGGAGAATTATTCTGCATGCGCATATATATGAACATGATATAGGTTGCAGTTGGGAAGACCTGTGTCACGTTGAAGCCATATGAATCTGGCCAGGAAACCAGTTTATTGACAAACATCAAACCCCGCCAAATTTCCAGCCTCGTTGTGAATTCGGTAAAAGGTCTTCATTATCCGATCAGTCTGCGCGCGACATCCCGATTGCAAAAACTGCAACACCTGCTCTCGCATCTCCGATGGAAAAGAGGCAAGAAGAAGAAGAAGAAGAAGAAGAAGAAGAAAAAGAAGAAGAAGAAGAAGGAGGAGGAGGAGGAGGAGGAGTTCGAGAAGAAGAAGAAGAAGAAGAAGAAGATAAAGAAGATGGTGGCCTCGTTTTCAGTTAGTTCAACGCTAGACGCCTAATTGGTCTGCACTGGACAATCAACCACGGGGATGGCGTTCATCTTGGATACAGGATTGTGTGGCGTTCGGTCTGGTTATGGGTGGCGAGAACGTTAACTGAATGATAGAAAGGGGAGGGGGAAAATAGTCGGCCATGGTTAGATAAATAGAGGTTCGAATTCCAGAATTTGATGTGAGCGGGAAGAAAGATGAAACGTAAATAGTTATAACGAAGAGAAAAAATAATGATGATAGCTTTAAAAAAAAAAACAAAAAAACATTGGATTGAGAACAGATGGTTTGAAATAGCTACTGGGAGTCATATAGAAGTCGTTGACACTTCAGGATGTGGGTGATCATGGCTCTCCACAATTTCCTGATTTTTGTAGATCTCAGTATATTTTGCTCTTTGCTATCTCTCTTAATTCCTGCTGTAACAAACATTTACACAAATTTGTTAAGTAGGTTATCTACTGGTTTCTTCAGTCCGACTTGATCTCTATGAGTGTTAAATTTTCCAAGCCCCCTTTCCTCATTAAGCACCCTAGAATTTTCAACTCTCTCTCTCTCTCCTCTCTCTCTCTATATATACGAACATATATATATATATATTTAAAAACAATTATATATATATATATATATATGTGTGTGTGTGTGTGTGTAAATTTACAGAGCATTTATATTATAAATTAATTGATTTAAAATATGGTTTTTCGCTACACAGTTCTAACCATGTTTCAAAATGGAAGTTAAAAGCTTCAAATTTAATTTTGTAATTAAATTAAACACATTAGTTCCATTTCATCCTCAAGCGAATTTTGGAGTAACTTTTTAAATTACTGGGTTTTAAAGGCACAGCAAAAAAAAAAAAAACATAATTCACGTTTCCAAGGATACAGAGTAATCCATTCAACCAGACAAGGGGTGGTTGTGTGTTCATTATCGCTGTATTTTGATGTATCAGTTATTAGTTACGTTTTGGTACGGGTAAGGATGTATTTTTCAATGAATTCTGAGATCCGTTATGCATGTCATTATATATATATATATATATATATATATATATATATATATATATATATATATATATATATATACACATATATACACACATATATATATATATATATATATATATATATATATATATATATATATATATATATATAGAGAGAGAGAGAGAGAGAGAGAGAGAGAGAGAGAGAGCAGTGGTTAGCGGCTTGGATTGAGGAATCGCAGAGCCGAGTTCGAATTCCAGTCGAATCCACTGCATTCACTTACGTGCTAATACCCTTAGGAAAGGTATGTATCCTCTTCATCTCCCTCCAGCTATGGGTAAAATAGCAGGACAGACTGGGTTCTATAGCCTTGGATGGCAACCGGTCTAGGAGAAGGACAACTCTGAATTCAAAACCTGCGGAGGGTCGTTTGGGAACCTTGTGGCATGTATTCGTTGCACCAGGTTTCTGTATTCGTCCCTCCAAAAAGTGTGGCTGGTCCTGCACAAGGCCTTCACCACTATAAACAAATCTCATGGGAGAGTCGATTATTATATATATATATATATATATATATCCACAGAGCCCACCTGTGGTTTATACTGGATTTATACCGAGCAGACCTTAGTTACAGATTCTGAGGGAGAAAGCGTGTTATCTAACATGATCAGCGTGTTATCTAACATGAACAAGACCAGCACTTTCAAATCACTTTCATTAATAAAAACAAAAATTCAACACTCATTAATGTCAACTATGAACATGGACACAATATCTTGCCCGTGTTTTGAAAAGGAAACCTAACATAAAAAGATACATACAACAAACTATTTCTTGTTAAGAATTAATATATTTTATTTCCACCTTGAAAATGGCTAAATGTATAGCCGAAAGCGCTCGGATAAAAAATAACAATTTGACAGTTTTTAAATAATTTATCATCCGAAAAGAAAAAAAATTATTAGATCACCTGAGAAATTGTATGAAAACTAAATCAAATCAAAAGCACCCTGTCTGTTATATTCAATGAAATGTGCATATATATATATATATATATATATATATATATATATATATATATATACAAATGTAAAAGAACGAAGATTAAGGTTCCAGTGTTCAAAACAGTAATTTAAAAGAGGGCTAAATCCAAAAGTAGAGCCGTAAATATTTATTTATTATGCAGGTACCCACGTGTACCAAGTGTACATCTTGTTTCAACATTAAAAATCACAATGCCATTCGATGTTAGCGTTTAAGTGATTATATATTATGAACTTTATATATATATATATATATATATATATATATATATATATATATATATATATATATATATATATCATATTTTTAAAAAATAATTCTAATATATATATATATATATATGTGTGTGTGTGTGTCTGTGTGTCTGTGTGAGTGTGTATAGATAATTTATTTAGATAAAGAAGAAATAGTGAGGTAGCTAAAAATGTGACGCTTCTAAATAGGAGTCGATTGAGATAGAAAGTCAAATGATTGGTTTGAATTGATAAGCCGAGTGACAAATATCAAGACATGTGCTTTGGTAGTGGGACGAAATTTTCCCACCATTTTCTTTCTTTTTTTTTTTTATACTAAAGCCGAAAAGATTGAAACAAAAATAAAAAAAATAAAAAAGACTAGCAGATACGTGACAAAATGAGGTTTAGCCTATCATCTGTCTACAGCAGCATGTTCGCCGTTCCTCTGCGTAAAATCTCCGCTCTCCTGTAATGAAGTGAAAAAGAACACCCTTAAATGACAAATTGATGACAGAACTGACCGGGCATTCGTCAGTCGGCTGGCCGAGTCAAATCAGGCGAGAATCAGAAGGCCAAGAGTAATTGATCGATCTGACAGAATGGTGCCATCGTCTCGCTTTTTCTCGTCTTCAGTTACTTCTCGTTCATTTTATTATGGAATTCTTTTTCCTTTCGTGATCGGAATTTTACCCGTCATTCACTGACCTGAGATCTGTAAAGTACAAGGTCGAACAGATGGAAGCTGGACAGATAAAAGATAAAAAAAGAATAGATTGCGTTATTCATTGAATGTTCAAACTATAATCATGTTCATTGCTGTTTTTTATCTGACAGTTTGAAATGATTTGTTAATATTAAATTAATCCTTTCGACTGTCCTAATCTCGGTGCTTCTCTTCTTTTTTTTTCTTTTTTTTATCCGAGACTTTGCGATGAGATGTTAATATTCAAGGATACTTTACAGCTACCCGCTTTCTCGTTCTTGCTTTTGCCTAAGATTTGACGATGAGTTGTCAATATCCAATGAATTCTTTCAACAATACTCATCTTTGTTGTTCTCGCCTTAGGCTTTGAGATGAGTTGTTAATATTCAATGAATCTTTTCACTATACTCATCTTCCATTTTGTTTTTGTCTGAGATTCGCGATGAGTTGTTGCCAATATCCAACGAATCTTCCTAAAGAGATGACACAAAAATAAATGGCTACAATTTGCTAGCAAATAGAGAAAACGGATTCTTACAAGTGGAATAAAAATGTTTTTTGAATAAACGGATACAAATTTGAACTGTTAGCTTATAATCAAAGACAGTGAATAATGAGAAAAAATGAAGAGCGATACAATCCATAATGTGTTATGCCGCATATTAAACATGGCGGATGCATGTGTTACAATCTGGAGTTTCTTGCTCTGGTAAATGTTGGATATATCTGCTTGAACAATAGCATAATAGACAAACTAACTAATAGATAATAGAAAAACTAACCAAATTCAGATAAAGTATAGCAGATATTCTTTGAATTATCAAGAAAGATAATACTCCAAACGATTGTACTAATATATATATATATATATATATATATATATATATATATTTGAGCAGTATTTCCCTCTGTGGGTGGTGGGAAGAAACAGTTGGGATGAGGAAATAGGAACGGTTAGGAAATAGGATAGCATCAGTGTGTGTACGTCAATGTGACAAAAGTCATGAGCGATACGTTTCATATATATATATATATATATATATATATATATATATATATTGATGCATGTTTCATTGAATAATATACACAAGTTTTGTTTCTTTATTTTAAGTAAGTTCCTTTCATATAAGCTTAATAACATTATCATTGAAGGACGAAAGGAAATCACCATATTGATACATGTTTAAATCCAATCTAAGCTTTCGGCTTACATAACTTATTATCAAAGATGACAAGTTCTTTTCAATATATCAACCAATACACGGAACACTAATGATAGTCTGTTTTTGTTGCATGAAAATTTTCAAAGCAACAACTAGTGTATACGAGACGCGGAAGCGAAAATCATGTCGCAGCTCGTGAGATCACACATGACCACGCGAGAGTGAAATCGAGAAATATTAAGTATGGGAAGCTGTTGGTATAAGCCAATGGCTTCTGTTATAAATTATAGGCATTTAACAATGTTTGTGGAGATTTCGTAATATATTTTGTTCAGGTTAGGTTTCAATTGTTTTATGTAAATAGCTTCAAGAATTTTTAGTTTTTGTTAATCGTTTTCATGTTTAAATATAGTTGTGTTTTCAACAAGGATTTTATGGAATTGTGTATGCGGCCAGGCATGTTGTTTTAAATGCCTAAAAATCTTAGAGTTATAATGTAAAGTCAAGCGTCGTTAAAGCGAGTTTGTGGTGTGACCAACATAAATATTATTTAATCCATTGGAGATACAATCTCCCAAAGGGTACTTGACTTTGTAAACTATGTTGGTTTTTTGCAAATCGCTAACGGGGAGGGGGGGAGAACCATTGCGACCAATTAAGTTGGATATACTAGATTTAGTGTAGAATATAATTAACCTAATTTTTTTTGCTAGGATCTGATGTAGATATATTAGTATTTACTAATTTTTTAGTATATTTTCATCTTTTTTATAATTAGTATGCATTTAACTACGATATAGGAGATTAATATGTTTGGGATTAGTTAAAGCAGTATTATGTTCTATTTGCTTAGTATTAAGACTTCTAAGACAGTATTTTATTTGTTCATCAACTATAGAGTTTGGAAAGCTATTATTAATAAGTGTTTGTTTTATATTCTTTAGTTCACTCTAAAAATCTGTTTTGTAGACTAATTAGTTTCTGCACGATGTATTAGATTCTTTATAATTGCTATTTTGTAGTAATATGTATATTCGCCTTTGTAGTTAATTGTATATGAATTTACGGCTTATGTAAGCCGAAAGCTTAGATTGGATTTAAACATGTATGAATATGAATATTTCCTTCCGTCCTTCAATGATAATGTGATTAAGCTTATCAGACAATATGAAAGGAATTAATTAAAATAATTAGATAAAACTTGTCTATATTATTTAATGAAACATACATCAATGAAAAATTGCTGCCTATATATATATATATATATATATATATATATATATATATATATATATATATATATATATATATAAGACTATATATATATATATATTGTGTGTATTTAGGCAGCATATTTTCATTTATACACGTTTCATTAAATAATATAGACAAGTGTTGTCTATTTATTTTATGTAAAATTTGTTCGTAACATCTGATAAGTTTGATAACATTATCATTAAACGAAGAAAGAAATTCACAATATTGATCCATATTTTTTTAATATAATCTAAGCTTTCGGCTTTCTTAAGCCATTATCAAAGATGTAAATCACAAACATATTAAACAATATACGGACACGACAGTGATGATAGTCTGTCATTGTTTACATAGTTGATCACTAAGCAACGATAAACACACGCATATAAGACGCTAGAAGCGAAAATCGCACAGCATCTCATGACGTCACACATGACTACACGAGAGTGAATTGTAGAATGAAGTAAGGAAAGCCGTTGGTATAAACCAATGGCTTCTGTTACCAATTATAGACATTTAAGAATATTTGTAGAGATGCCATAATTGATTTTGTTTAGGTTGGGTTTTAACTGTTTGATGTATAATGCTTCAAGTATTTTTAGTTTTTGTCTATTGTTTTCATGTCGAAGTATAGTTGTGTTTTCGACAAGTATTTTACGTAATTGTGTGTGCGGGCAGGCATGTTGTTTTAAATGCCTAAAAATGTTAGAGTTTTCATTAAAATGTAGTGTCAAGCGTCGTGAAAGCGAGTTTGTGGTGTGACCAACATAAATATTATTTAATTCGTTGGAGATACACTCTCCCAAAGGGCACTTGAATTTATAAACTATGTTGGTTTTTTGCAAATCGCTAACCGGGGGAGAAGAATCATTGCGAAGTATTAAGTTGGATATACTAGATTTAGTGTAGTATATGATTAATTTAATTTTTTTTGCTAGGATCTGTAGTTGATATATTAGAATTTACTAAATTTTTAACATTTTCAAAATCAATTATGGCATCTCTATCAAACTTATCAGATGTTACGAACAAATTTTACATAAAATAAATAGACAACACTTGTCTATATTATTTAATGAAACGTGTATATATATATATATATATATATATATATATAGGGTGTCCATAGAGTTCGTGTGCACTTTAAATAATTTATAACTTTATTTGTATTTGCGATAATATATAATATTGTAAATTAACTGATTTAAAAATATGTTTCCTTCGCTACCCAGAGATTACCACGTTTCAAAAACCGAAGCTAAAAAATCCAAATTTAATTATATAATTAAATTAAAATCATTAATTTTGTTTCATCTTCAAGCGAATTTTAGGATTTGAAAAATGGTAATTCCTGTGTAGCGAAGGAACCATATTTTCATATTACTTAATTTATAACAGTTATGCTCTGTAAATTTATATTGGGCACTGTCTTTTAAAAATAAAAATATCAATAAGAACAACGGATTACATATCTTACTGTACTTTCTTTTTTTTTACTATAATATATATATATATATATATATATATATATATATATATATATATATATATATATATAAAGTACAGTGTGTGTGTTTGTGCGTGTGTGTGTCAAGCAACTCTTCTTCCCTCCCTACTAATCCGATTTCATGATTCATAGGTCATTCAAAAGTTCTTGAAAACTTAAGCGCAGGAAACGATTTTCATTGAGCTCAGATTATGGTATGCCAGATTATATGAGGTTAAAAATATATTAATATATTATACTAGCCATTATTTTTCATGGTTCAAAGTGGATAACTCTTATTTTCCTCTCATATACAACATTGCAGCTCGCTTAAAATTTAACGCTGTCTTAAAAACAGGGCAGCATTAAAAGTAGCTTCTGTGGAGTAGATGCGATAGGCATCAATAAACTACAGAAGAACTCAAATTTGATCGCTGCATTTAAGTATTGAATTAATGTTTAATATTACCTTTTAAAAGTTGAACGATAATTCTTCTGCTGCCACTTAATTTAAAGACGATTTGATGTACGTAGGTCCTTGTTTTCCGTACAATCAATTATTTTTATTTCATGGGTGATAAAACAGGAGACAATTTATAAGATAAAATTGATATAGTGTAAAGATGGGAAAAAAGAAATTAGAATTATTTATAGATTCAACATTTGAAGAGTTAGAGAAACATAATATCTAATTAAGTAAAACCTATATTATGGAATCTATATGAATAAATGTGAAATTGGAGCTCAATTCTCCCATTAATTCTGGGATTAAAAATCCCCAGCTCTACTTTATAGTAATTTGTATTTACTCACCCTCCACCACACACACACGAGGTCAGGTTGTGTCACAAGTTCGGTATAATGTGGGGAGCCCAAGCGCATCCACCCGGGCTAGGTACAAAAAAGGCTTGCAGCCCCTGCAACCGTCAGTTGCGCTGGTCGCGGTGCGAGGACCCTTCCCTCTCTCTTAATTGTCGTTAATCTTTTATTCGAGGATTGTTTTGATTTTCATACAAAAAATAATTCTGT